>JAXQQM020070653.1:0-10890 GCA_034641835.2 Pinus albicaulis | reverse complement strand
AGGAGGAACCCCCTTTCTATGAGGTTACTTTAGTCCAGCTAAGGGCTCTGCGCCTTATCGCCCGCGACCATGTCAGGGGTTTACAGCGAGCCCCGGTCACTAGTTCACTAGAAAATCCTATAACTCCCGTAGCTAACCATACGCACCAAGAAACCCTTGTCAACTCCCTTCCTCAATTCATGGGTCTTATGATCGAATATTACGTAGACAAAGTTGAGTGAAATTATGAAGCACTCCCAGATAGCCCTAGGGAGGCGGAAGGAGACGGTCCCAGAATCACTGAACCTCAACTCAACACCGGCCCCTAGCCCGACCAGACTTTGCATGATAACACTCAAGCCAACTACCCACTTGGGGGAGGAGCCTGGAGAGTCTAGGGTAACAGAGGCAGGGGAGACAGAGGCCATGGGCAAGGCCGAAATGTCGACCACCATCCCCACTGAAAATAGAAGAGGTTTCATTTTCTTTACAACTGGAAAAACATTAGAAATATAGGAAACCGTGGAGAGAAACAAGACATGTAGTCTCACCATGAGGGTGAGGCTGCCGGGTCTGGCATGGGTAGCGAATCCGAAAGTGAAAGGGGAAATTTATACATACCACACCACCAACAGGCCATACGTGTACAACCTTTGGCTTGGATGGCTCAGTCCCCCTTAGGTATCCAAGGTCCCCTCCATGACATGCCTTGTCATCCTGAAAAGCATCTCCCTAAGTTTGACCCCGAGAAAGGTACTTTGGTCGAAGACCACATTATCCAATTCTACTTGTCTCTACAAATGATGAGAGTGCAGTATGACGACGTAGCATGTCGGTTTTTTCCTTCTACTCTGAAAATAAAGCTACAACATGGTATCGATCGCTCACGGTTGCTTCCATCCCTTCGTGGGAACACTTCCGTCGTACCTTCCTACAAAAATTCTCATAAGATAAAACCCCCTCGATGCTCCTCACAGAGCTCAGCAAGCTAAAATGTCAGAAGAAGGGGAAGGTCAAGGACTTCAATCACGTTTCGCCACTATATTGAATAAATTTCCTCCAAAAATGGCCTTAGATGATTCCATTACCATTGACTACTACACCAGAGCCCTTCCATGAGATATCGCCATGTTTGTGAAATGTGAGGCCAGAGTTACCCTGGCAGAAAATTACACCACTACCCTTGTTGTCGAAAAGGGCATGTTTTCCATAGGTTCCATTGACCACGAAGGGCAGGATGATCAAAAAACAACCACGAAGAGAGCTCGATCCTCAAGTCATAAATCTGGGGACAAAGATAAGGACCCCTTTGATTTATAAAGTATTACAAAATCCCTCAAGTTAATGACCAATGAAGTCTCCGACCTGAAAAAGGAAAAAAAAAAATGATTCTACCCTAGCTGCTAAAACGCGGAAACCTTTCTTCAGAAAGAATAAATCTGCTGTGAATCGGCCCCCGTCCAGCTCAAGTGTTGGTCTCAACGTTGAAGATATCGACAAGGATAACTTTTTTTCTTTTCATCAAGCCTCTCACTCAGAGAAAAATTCCCTCCAATGGATTAATAGCATGACCGCCGTGGTGAACCAACTTCTATAAGTTCAAACCCCCAGGGATCTGGAGGAGGAGACTATTTCAGACAATGAAGAAATTTCCCCCTTAGATGAAGATATGATCTCCACTTTCCTCGCTTTCGAGGTCACCCGCGGAGATTCTTCCCCTTCCACAACTGGGATAAACCTAGCTGACGAACCTAAATCTAAACCCCCTTAAAACTATGGCTTGAGGAGCAAAGGCTCGGTGCTTGAGCAATCCTTCAAAGAGAAAACAAAAGCTTTCTTAAGTAAAATTCTGCCACCAAACGTAGAAAACCAAGACAAAGCTCCTGAAAAATTTAGTCCAACTACTCCCCGAGAAGGCCCCAAGGCTAAAGCTTCATTAGTTTCCCCTAAAAACACCACCGAGCCCTCCTCACACACAGAGTCTGGTTATAACATTATCGAGGATATGAAGAAGACCCAGGCCAATATCTCTCTCTACGAGCGAGCTCGCATTGCTAACCAATGAGATCTCATTCTCAAAGCCTTTTCCACTATACCAGGGACCAAACTCGTAAGCATCACATCTACCCAAACTGCTGCTAATCCCCAATCCATCGTGAATGTTGTGAACGCCAACTCCAGGGGAACCATGCCACCTTTCCTCCTCTCCTTCAAAATCTTTAACTTCAATGTCCATAATTGCCTCGTCGATTATGGTGCATCCACGAATGTTATGCCCTTATCCATGTGCAAGAAGTTAAACTTCCACCCTGAGAAAACCGACGCCAGGATCATCCAGCTCGACAGATCTCAAGTCCCATAGTAGGCGAATTAAACAATGTCATCATCCGCCTATCCTCCAACTCCATAGTGCATCAATGCAGCGACATAGTAATCATGGATATCCCCGAGGCCTATGGCCTTCTGTTAAGCAGAGATTGGTCCAGTAAGCTCCAGGGATACTTCGCCACTGATTGGTCTCACCTTTGGCTCCCGTACAAAGGTAGGAATAACCAAATCTGGGTCGAGAGTGAACCATACATGAAACATACTGTGACCAACCTGGATGCAACTAATGAACCAGTCAGTTTCACGCAAGAAGAGCTTGGTATGTGTTTCTTAGAATCCATCCTTGGATGCTATCAAACCCCCCAATCCGCGGTCACTCAAAACGTCCAGTCTAAGCTGTTGCTGGCCACTAAAAACCCCCCCGCCTCGAAAAAGGACCTATTAGGGACTGCTCCTCCAAGTAGTTCCTCAATGCGCTTGGATAGCCTTGCCAAATCAAAAGATGAAACATGGATTTTATACTATGACGGTTCCAAAACCCAGAGAAACAAGAATTCACTAGATTATTTAAGAAATACCGAGATGTGTTTTCCTAGGCGTGTGACGATCTTTGGACTTATGATATGCGGATCATCCAACACGTCATACCCATTAAGGAAGGAGTGAAGCCATTCCAACAAAACCTGAGAAAAGTACACCCAGCTCTAGAACCGATGATCCAAAAGGAACTAAAGAAGCTCTTGGATGTGCACATAATTTTCAAAGTTAGACATTCGACCTGGGTGTCCAACTTGGTCCCTGTTCACAAGAAATCTAGCGAAATCCGTTTGTGCGTAGACTTCAGAAATTTGAATAGAGCTTCCGACAAAGACAACTATCTGGTCCCTCCTATGGAGCAAATCCTTCAAGATGTATCAGGGTCAGAAATGTTCTCTCTGTTGGATGGGTTTTCAGGGTATAATCAAGTACTAGCAGCTAAGCCTGATCGGCTCAAAACCAAATTCAGAACTAAGTGGGGAACTTTTTCTTTCAGACGCATGCCCTTTGGGCTGATTAACGCTGATGCCACCTTCTAAAGAGCTATGGAAATCACCTTCAGAGGACTTATTGGAAAAAGCGTGGTAGTATATCTTGACGACGTCATCGTGTTTTCAAAGCACAGATCTGACCACATACACCACCTCAAGAAATTTTTTGAAAGGTGTCGGAAATACGGGATCTCGTTGAACCCACCATCGCTGAAGGAAACTTTTTGGGACACATAATAACTCAAGACGGCATAGTGGTGGATCCGGAACGTGTGAAAGTCATCGCTCAAATACCGCCCCCAAGTGGGAAGAAAGCCATGCAGTCTTTCCTTGGCAAAATAAATTTTGTTCGAAAGTTTATATAAGAGTTCCCCTAGATTGTGAAACCATTACAAGGCATGATTAAGAAGAATGCTAATTTTAAAAGGAATCCCCCCGAGAAAGAGGCGTTCGACAACATTAAACGAGCCATCGCGGAAGCACCCGCTATTTACAGCCCAGATTTTAACAAAGGCTTTATCTTGTACACCTTTTCCTCAGATTCATCTTTGGCTGCCGTCATCACTCAGAAATATGAGTGCCACAATGAGTGGCCTATATCATTTATGAGCACTGGATTGCAAGGCACCGAGCTGAATTACCCAGATATTGAAAAACAAGCGTATGCAGTATACAAGGCAGTCAAACATTTCAGGCTGTATATTTTGAAAAATCATGTCATAGTCTTCGTGCCTCACCCAACTGTTCGCTCACTATTCGTACAACAGGAGTTGGGTGAGCGACGAGGTAACTAGATGACATGCCTTTAGGAATATGACCTGGAATTCAAGCCAGCACACATTGTGAAGGGTCAAGGATTGTGTCGCATGGCCAAAGAGGCAGTAGACTCATGGGGCAATGAGGAAGAAAATTGGGAACACGAGATCGATATGTATCAAACTGATAGCACAACCCCATAGGATACATCCTCTTGGTATGAATATCTCATGCAATATCTGAAACACGACACTATGGGCCCCACTTTAACTACCAAGTAGAAGCGTGCGTTGAGACTGAAAGCTGTATCCTACCAGCTAGTTCAGGGTAAGTTGTTCTGCAAACATCACAGCGGTGTCTTGCTACGCTGCTTGGAATGGGATGAGGCACAAAAAATATTGGCATAACTTCATGATGGCCCCGCCCGGGGGCACTATGCAGGAGACACCACTGCTCACAGGATTATGCGTGCCAGTTTCTATTGGCCTACTTTGTTTAAAGATGCACACACATATGTTTGGAAATGCCATCAATGCCAAAAGTTCGCAAATAGAGATATTCAGCCTTCAGCCCCATTACAGTCTGTCTCAGTGGAAGAGCTGTTTCAACAATGGGGGCTGTACATGATTGGGGAGATCCTGCCACACTCTTCCAAGCAACATAGGTACATCCTTACCACCACAGACTATTTCACAAGATGGGTTGATGTGGTACCGTTACGTCAAGTCAATGATCAAGAGGTAATAGCCTTCATCACCCAATGCATCATGATTAGGTTTGGCGTTCCAACTTCCCTTGTTTTTGATAATGCAACATATTTCTCATCATTGAAATTATATGATTTTGCTTTAGAAAATGGTATCATACTTAAACATTCTGCCAAATATTACCCTTAAGGAAATGGGTTAGCCGAGTCAACCAATAAGAACCTAATATGCATCATAAAAAAAACTCTACTGTCCCAACAAAAAAATTGGCATAGGGCACTCTATAATGCCCTCTGGGTAGATCGAGTCACACCCAAACCTTTCCTAGGCACCTCCCCCTTTTTCCTCGTATATGGAAAAGAAGCTATCCTTCCTCCCAACTTGTCTCTCCCGACACTCTGATTACCTTAGGAGACTCATGGCACTCCTTGGCTTGCTTTACAAGCCTGAATAGACACACTACTGAAACTTAAGGAGGAAAGTTAAAAAACTCGGGAAAAATTTGCCATCCACCAAGGGCGGATAAAATGATTGTTTAACAAGAAGTCGGCTGGGAACAAGGTTTTTGAGGTAGGTGACCTTGTCCTCAAATGGGATAAAACTCATGAAGATAAAGGGAAACACTCCAAGTTCCAGGCATTATAGATAGGCCCTTTTCAGATCAAAGAGAAGGTCAGTTCCCACACTTACAGGTTACAAAATCTTCAAGGGAGGATTGAGGTCCTCCTTGTGAATGGACACGACCTCAAGCACTATTTAACCTAACAAGCCCCTAGGGGACGTCATCGCACCCTGTACCATAGTTTCTCTTACTTTTGTCATTATTTACCTTTCGTGTTTTCAATAAATCGCTTGTTCCACACAGGCTCCCATTAACCATTTCTTTTCTCTGGCATCAAAATTTTGAAAAGGGATATGGAAGTTACCCAAGTGGCACACTGAGTCAGGATCTGTGATGGTGTATTATCTCCTCCCAGAGTGTAAAAGAGGCTAGCGTATCTGTGATAGGCACTCAATGGTGAGAACATGACTTAGGCCCTCAGACCAAGATGCGGCAACTTACCTAGTATGCTGGCCCAAGGGATTGCTGTGCAAAAAGAAATTTTTGGTTAAAATGGTTACTAGATGGAAAGGGGAAGAGGTAGCCACAGGTGACTATCAGAAATCTAGGAAAACCCTAAGTCCTCATGTAGACTAGGATCAACCTCTCTTGCAAGTAAAATAAGTCGGGATCCCTAATTTTCCCAGGCAATAATTGCCAAACAAAATAAGTGTCCTGAGCATAGAAAATAAGTGCCTCGAGCACATTTTAATACGCCCATTTAGCACATGAATAAAGAGTAAAGGATTGAGAAAGGTTTCATGCATAGAGAGGTGATACAATGACTCCGCCAGGGTACTGACCAGGCTCGTTGGCAGTGGAGCAATGTTCGTGATTCCTAGGCAGTGACTCCGTCGGGACCATCTGGTTCGCTGGAAGTGGAGCAACACAATGAGAACCAAATAAACTATACTGGATCCAAAAATCCTTGAGGTTACTCCAAAATTTTCTGTCCGGTCTCCAAGAATGAAAACACGGTAAAAAAACACCCAAGGGCAGGAAGATAGGGAGAGAAAATGCGCAAGGCTCGAAGACGGAAGAAGTGGGACCCACGGGGTGAAAGGAACAAGTGCGCTATGCCCACCCACCCCCCTCAAGATGAAACACTGACAGAGATTCTGGACCCTACCAGTGAATCGCCATTTGTTGTAGCCGCTACAACACCCTCCAAAAATTTCACACTTTAAATTTTTTTTGAGCCCCGAGCATCGACAAGCAAAGTCAAAAACTTAAGTGCAAGTATTTTCAAAATCCTTAAGTCTCTAAGTCTCCAAATAGGTCATTATATTTAAATTAGCAATCTAGCGACCTTGCGACCTATGAGGTCAGCAAGTCGCTAAGTTGCATATCGCACTCAAATTTAAACAATTGTGACCTAGCGACCTTGCGACCCCGCGACCCCCAGGTAGCAAGGTCCCAGGGTCGCAAGGTCACACATCTCATCAACGCGGGATATTTGCGACCCAAATAACTCATTTATTTCCCGCACGCTTGACACCTTTATAAATAGAAGGGTCGCTAGGTCGCATTTCACTCACACGACAAAGAGAAAAAAAACGCTTCTGACAGGCCAACTGGAGCGTGATTTTCTCGGGTAAGTTTCCTAATCCTCCTGATGTTTCCTTTTTCTCTATTTTTTGCACCATTTTCATTTATCTTAGCCCTTTAAAGCCACCTGCTATTCCTCTTTCCAGATCTTCTGTTAATCTGAGCCTTCCCTAACTCTCGAAACCCTGCCATGCTCACATAGACTTGTAGATGAAGCCAACCAGCCTCCCCTCTGTCTATCTTTCCCTCTAGAGACCTCCTCATCCTCATTTATGATATTTTATCACTCAATCCCTTCTTTTAAGTTAAAAATTAAGCAAAAGGCCGAGCCGCCGTCGAAATCATTCGCCTAGCCCTAGCGCGACTTCCGACCCCGCGACCTTGCGACCCCCGCGACCTTGTGACCCCAGTCTCTAAGTCACATATTGCGCTAAAGATGAACCTTCGCGACCTTGCGACTCAATGACCCAACAACCTGGCCTCAAGTCGCTAGCTCGCAAGGTCTCACCTTCATGATTTGTTTAGACTAGCGGGAATCAGTGATCCGCGACCTAGTTGCAAGTCGCCAGGTCACAAGGTTGCCTTCTTCTAGAATTTTAAGCCAACGCGACCCGGCGACCCAGGAAATGGGTCACTGAGTCGCAGTTTCCCCCCTTCCTTGACCTTATTTGGGCATAATTAAAAGAAGTTTTGAACATTCATTAATATGGCATTTGTCTTATCCTGGGACTATTTTATGAATATGCCAGGGAACCTAGAGGCAGAGTTAGAGTGCATCTCTGTATCCTCAGCCTCAAGTGACATGGGGCCGCCGGCGGTTCGCAGGAAAAACAAGATCCCAGAGATAGAAATCACAGAGAGAGAAGTACTTATGTCTCCTCCCCCTATCTATGAAGACACTGCATGTGTATTCAGCAGAGGAGAAAGCATGAGTTGGTATCAAGTATACCAAGAGTTCTCACAACCTGAGTTCCCAGAGGACCTCCTAGATTGAGAAGTATATGTGCAGGTTAAAAGGTCAAATATTCACTACGCAGGGGCTCACCCAGCTATCTTCCCATGTGCCGAAATCATTGACTGGATCATTCAAAATATAGACCCCAAGAGGTGGGTGATTCGAGACCACGAGGGGAAAGATTTTGCAAATATAAAAGGGCAAGATGCAGAGTACTACTACGCACTTCCAGAGCGGGAACAAACATTCACAAAGGAATGGGCCACCACCAATGCAGTTCACATAGTAGACACCCTAAGAGGATGGTGGGAAGAACCTGAGAAGTTCAAAATCAAGGACCAAAAGTATCAAGTAGCAAGCCTTAGAAAGGCCTATAAGCTTGTAGCAACCATGCTTTGTAGGACGTATGGTCGTCCTGATGCCACCACTTTCAGCGGTTCTTGGGTATCCCTGATGCATTTTGTTACCGTATATGGCAGCCATTTCAATTGGACCAACTTGTTAATAGCGTCCCTTAAAACCAACATATCTGCAGCACTGGCGCCTGAGGAGGGATACTCATCCAAATTTTACATGGCCTCCTATCTATTGGATGCAGTTTGTGCCAGGTGCCACTTTGAGGGATGGGCGCACAACTGGGATCAAGAGCGAGCATGCCCAATTCGCAAGGAGTTGCAGGTATCCTGGGACTCCAAATACAAGCAGAATATAGAGCCAATTGAAAATAGTTTCGTCCCTACACTCTATGAGAAATTATTCGGGCAGGATACCCCATGCATGTCCTGGCGAGCCATGGAAACAATAGTCAAGGTAGCACATTTGTTTCCATTTGGAGAAGGCACCTTCATCCGAGTTTTCAGATCATTCAAGACTCCCCATGCTTTGCCCCGATTTGTCACTGATAGGATGCTACTTCAATAAGTATGTTATCAGATGACTTCCAGCTTCACGAAGGTCCTTAGTAAAGGTAAGAAGAAGTCGTGGCCCACACTTCTGCTCACCATTGGTGCTTATTCAGTCAAGGATTTTAGAGAGGTGGAGGCAGAAGCTGAGCAAATCAGAGGATTTTTTCCATCACCTTTAGATCACCGGACATACGATCCTAAAAGGATAGTCCCTATCCATTGCAAATGGGCCAAGTTCAAATGGAGCTACCAACATACCGAATGACCAGTTGAAGATGGGGTACGAAACTGGTACAATAAGGATAAATAACTCACCCTAGAATCATTAACTGATTGGGAGGACTAGGATGATCATACTCTGGAGGAGAGAATCCGTGAGTTGTGGGGCGCCTCGTCTTCCTAGGCCAAGAATCCTTGAACAAACACAGGCCATATCTCTTTCCCCCAACAGAAAAAAGAGAAGCATAAGCTCAGTGAGAAGTTGAAAATAAGGCGAAAGAGGATGAAGACAAGCATAAGAAACACCTGAAGGAAGAATAGAGAAATAAATAGGCGGAGGATGCTCGGAGAAGAAAGGAAGAGTAGGAAGCAAAATTAGAAGCTGAACGACAGCTCAAGAAGGAATTAGATCAGGTGGAGGCTGAATGAAGAAGCAAGGAAGAGAAGGAAACAAAAGCAGAAGCTGAACAGAAGAGGAAGGAAGAAGAGGAAACAAGAGTAGAATTTGAACGAAGAAGGAAGGAATAAGAGGAAACGAAAGTAGAAGTAGAGCGCAGGAAAAAGGTGAAACAGGATAAGGCAGAGGTGGAGCGGCTATTGAAAGAAGAGGAAGAACAAAAGAGAAAAGAGGAAGAGGATCAAAGATCAAAAGACGCCGAGACACCTCATCCAGTAACAGGGGTATAGACAGAGCTACCGCCCATCAAAGTAGCTGCAATTAACACACATTTTTCACTCTTAGAACCAGGCACCTCTGAAGGATAGGAGGAGGAAGTGTTCAATATGACGAGACTCACTTATGATCAGTTCACTTTCAAAATCAGGCAGGAAAAGAGGAGATGCCTGGCACGGAACCCTGCCGCACCATTCACGGCCACGACAGAAAAGGATATAGTCCTGGACACTAGGACCAATCCAGTGATGATAGCATCAGTTGACACTACTTTTTTCGCCGCCACAGAAGAAAACGTGAGCTGGATGAGCAGGGAAATCCTCTCCCTGCAAAATAGATTGCAAGATTCTAAACAAAGAGAAGCCAGGTCGGAGTCGGAAAAGAAAGCACTAAGGGAAGAAATCCAATAGCTCAAAGATAAAATCACTCTTATTAATGAAGTACCACTTACCATCTAGAGAGAGTTGGTAACATTGGAAGCCACCATAAGATAGGTTTACGAGGAGATGTTCACCATAAAGTAAACAGTCACACCTCTACTGAGAGCTCAAGCAGAAACGAAAAAGAGAAATGAGCAACTGAAAGAGGCCTCCACCGCCTTTGATAGAATGATTGAATGGACAAGAAGATATCTGCAGGCTCCAGAAACCTTGCCCAAGAAATATTGGATTCACACTCAGAACGACAAGGTCCAAATTCACATAAAGGTGCAATCCAAGGAGAAGTTATTTAAAGACCTAGAGAAGGTGATGACCGCCTATGAGCATTTGACCAGCAGGATTGACTCGATGGCTGAGCTGCACCATATCCCCTCTCTTGGTACATTTGGTGAAGACAAGACATGGGAACAGGTAAACCAGGAAATTCAGGCATTCTTGCAACCTATTAGACAAGCCGTCGCTACCCCTGATCTTCCAGCATTGCAGGAGAACTTGGTTAAGTTCGTCGTGACACTAGTTTGGATTTACACCAAACTGGATTCCTTATCCAACCAGGTCACAATAAAAATAGGAACTTTGATCCTGAATGCCCTAGAATTCCTACACAGGTTAAGGGAAGATACTCCTCTGATCTCCCCAGTTGCTGCAGACTATCTTGCATGGCAAAATTTCCTCAAAGAACAACAAGTGGATGTTCCTGACCTCGCAATCACTCACACGCTCCCATGATCAGATCGTAAGGTACAACATA
>JAXQQM020083935.1:0-20438 GCA_034641835.2 Pinus albicaulis | reverse complement strand
TTCAAGTGTATTAATGACCCAACGTTTCGGACCTCTTAAGTGAGTCCATCATCAGGGGAAATGCAATGAATTTGAAAGAATTATGATCATCTAGGGCAAAATGAATGGTATAAATAGAGTAATTTTAAGATTTTTATTTTTATTTTTAATTTATTTTTTAAGGGTCGGTTTGGAAGAATTGAAATTTGTTTATTATTAATAATGAAATTATTATATTTTGAATTATTTCATTATAATTTATTTATTGTACTATTTTACAGATTAATTTTGTTTTAATTATTATTATTATTATTATTTATTTATTTTATTTTATTTTATTTTTATTTTATTTATTTATTTATTTTTAATTAATTAATTAATTATTTTATTATTATTATTATTAATTTTTTTTAAAATTTAATTTAATTATTATTATTATTATTTAATTAATTAATTAATTTATTATTATTTTATTTAAGGTTATTATGTTTAGATGATTAAGTAATTAATAAAAGAAGAGGTTATAATATGAAGAAGGTAAGAGGAGGATTGAGATTAAATTTAATTCTAGAGGATTATAGTAATTATGTTATTATAATTATTATTATAATTTATTTATTTATTTATTATTATTATTATTATTATTATTTTACTTTTTATTTTATTTAATTAATTAATTTATTTTAATTTTATTTTATTTATTTAATATTATTATTATTTATTTATTTATTTATTTTTATTATTATTATTATTTTTTATTTTTTATTTTTATTTTATTTATTTATTTATTTTTTTGTATAATGTCTTATGAGGTATGGTATATTAGGGGTTTCCAGGTATTGCTAATGTTAAGGCCATCATCGCGATTCATGTTATTTTTCCTTTTTTCTATTTCTATAGCTTCTTTGATTTTCCTTTTTAGATAATGATCTTCTTTGGAGATGAACTTAGCGTCCTCCATACGTATGTAGTGTGAGGAAGAAAAAGCATGTTCTGCCAAAGCTGATTTTTCAGTTTTGTTCATAGATATGTCAGCGGCGTGCTCTTTAAGTCTGATATTCAGGGATCTACCAGTTTCTCCAATGTATTCTTTTCCACAAGAGCATGGTATGATATATACTCCTTTTTGCAATCTAGGGTTTCTGGGGTCTTTAGCAGAGTCAACAAAGTTTCTGATGGTGTTAGGGGGGATGAAGGCAGTTGTAATGTTATGTTTGTTTAGGATTCTGGAAATTTTATCTGTGGTTCCTTTTATGTAAGGTAAGGAGATTTTAGGTAAGTCGAAGGTTCTTCTTTTTTTAATATTTTTGCTAAGGGTTTGGTTGATGGCTTTATTAATGACGTCTTTATTATATCCATTATATTGAAAAACATGTCGAAGGTGGTTTATCTCAAGTTCTAGGTGGTGAGGGTCTGAAATTCTAGAGGCCCTAGTAGTTAGGGTTTTGATGATGCCATATTTTTGTTTGGGATGGTGATGAGAGTTTGCGTGAAGGTATCTTTCGGTGTGAGTCTTATTTCTATAGACATTGGTACTAAGTTTACCATCTTTTTTTGTTAGAAGGATATCAAGGAAAGGTAGTTGAATATCCTTTTCAATTTCTATGGTGAATTTAATATGATTTGAGATATTGTTGATGTGTGCTAAGAATTCATGTAATTTAGATAATCCATGGATGCGTTTTGCAAATATATCGTCTACATATCTTTTCCATTCTTCAGGGGTGAATGGAAATGATTTGAGAGCTTTTTTCTCAAAATGTTCCATGTATAAGTTAGCAATTATGGGAGAAAGAGGTGAGCCCATAGCTACCCCATGGGTTTGTTCATAAATTATTCCTTTGAAAGTGAAGAAAGAGGATTTTAGACAAAGTTTGAGGAGATCTATGGTTTCACTATCAGTAATGGTTTTCATCACATCAATGGCTTCATCTATAGGTATCATGGTATATAGGGAGACAATGTCAAAACTTACCATGAGGTCTTCGTCTTTCATTTCAAGATTTCTGGCCCACTGAACGAAGGATGTGGAGTCTTTAATGTATGAAGAGGTGTTTCCAACGAGAGGGCGAAGTTTTTTGGCAAGGTATTGAGCAAGGAGGTAGGTGGGTGAACCTATGGTGTTGACTATGGGTCTTAGAGGGATACCTTTTTTATGTATCTTGGGAACTCCATATATTCTAGGAGTGATCGAGCTTGAAGGGGTGATTCTTTTCTTAGTGATGGTGTCAATAGATGAGTTTTTTATTTTTTTGGTTACTTATTTAAGAATTTTTGAGCTGGGGTCTTTATTTAGGATTTTATAACAACCGCTATTGTTAAGGTGTTCTTCCATTTTTTTATCATAATCGGACCTATCCATTATTACAGTTGCATTGCCCTTATCAGCTTTTAAGATAATAATATTTTTGTTTCTTTTTAAATTATTTAGGGCAAGTTTTTCTTCTTTAGGTATGTTACTTGAAGGAGGTCTGGCATTTTTAAGGACTCTAGCAATGTCTTGTCTAATTTCCTCTGCTTCAATAGAGTTAAGGTCTTTTAAAGCTAATTCAATATTGCTAATTATGTT
This sequence comes from Pinus albicaulis, assembly GCA_034641835.2. Lineage (NCBI taxonomy): Eukaryota > Viridiplantae > Streptophyta > Pinopsida > Pinales > Pinaceae > Pinus > Pinus albicaulis. The sequence goes on along the minus strand of JAXQQM020083935.1, from coordinate 17,890 downwards.
GTTGAGCGGAATTTTATTAGGAGTGATGGAAAAATTTAGGCCTTTTTGAATGGAAGCTTGGTCTATTTTAATGCTCGAGAGGTTTATTACTAAGGGATTAAATTCTACTTTTTGACCATTGTTGTGGGATGGATGAGGTACCAAGAGGGAATTAATGAGAGTAGGTAAGGGGTCTATTATAGGACTATGGTTTTTTTGTTTATTAGGATTAATAGGGGCAACGGGATCGATGGAATCAGAATTTTGTTGAAACCTGTTGTTATGTATCGTGGTACTGATTCCATCATTTGGAGTTTCATGAGTTTCAATTAGGTCAATCTGCGGGGTTGCGGGGATAGTTATGGTGGATTGGGAACTCTTTTGAACACAGATGTCGTTTACAGCAGCTTTCAAGATGTTCGGATTAATAGCGCTGACAGAATCGATGGAAATTTGATCGATCTGTGTAGTAGCAGCGATGGTTGTGGTCGATTGGAAGGCTTTTCAGTTAAGAGAGATTGATGGGGTTGGCATTCCATGGTGTCTTCAATATTGACGAGAAGTTGCATCATTGACATGAGTTTCATTTGCCTTGTTGTATTTTTTTATTGTGCATAACAATAGGGTTAAAAATTTACAAATCCAATTTTATCATCACAATTCCTTTCTTATGTGCTTCCAATATCTCACAAACATCGATGGTCACTATTTTTAGATGATCAACTCATTTTCAATGCTCTGATTTTCCCTTTTGTGATTTGACAACTTCCTTGGTTTGTTTGATTTGTTTTCAACTATCATAAAATGGTGTATATATTCATTTTTACTCTACAAGTAAAACATGCCTCCTTGCATGAGAAGAGACCAAGTAAATTGTTTATTACCTCCTTACTTTTAGTTTTACTAGAGTAAATTTTAAAATTGGGTTTGATTTTGCGTTTTTGTTCTCAATTAAAAAGAAATTTATTAGGTGTGCTTCAGTGGTCAATCACACAACATTGAGGCGTGCATTTGTAAGGACACCCTAAACATGGTGCACTTCAAAAGATAAAGCATTGACTAGTATTAGTTTGGAAATTCCTAAATACACCTAGTATGCTATACGGAGCACCAAAAATGTTTGGTGTGTTATATGGAGTGCCACAAATGTTTGGTGCATTTTATAGAATAGATTGCATTGGTTAATTAGGCCAAATTTTCTACATAGAATTTCACTTTTTTTGCCTTATGATATGGAGCACCACATCAATAATAGTGCTTGTTTCCCGATATGGAGCCCCATGGACAAGGTGCATATCCTTTTCAAGGAAACACACACCAATTGTTTGGGCTAGTTAAAAACATTTTGAAATTTATATTTACAAATTTTCTTTGTGGTGCTTTTGATTATTATAGGAGCACTTATAGACTAAATAATAGAAATAACCATTTGTTAGGGTGCACTATGTAGCACAGTATTTTCAAGGCACACCAGATAGTGCACCTTTTGCAAGGTGCCCTACGTCTCGAAATACACTCGCTACAAATATTTTATTCGATGCACAATTTTTTAGTTTTATAAAAATCGATACAACGAGGGTTATTTTCCTTTAAATTTTGTATTTATTCATTTTTTATTTTCATTCATGAAATATATAAAATGCGAAAAATAGAGAATAGACAAAAATACAATCACTCACAACCATAACAATAACTCAAAATATGATATGGGAGAAACCTAGCTTGAAGGTGAGGCTAATTTTCTCTCTCTTTCCCTAAGTGGAAAAGTATGCAATTAAAAAGGAGTGAGAAATGTGGCCCATGGGTACTAAATACAGTGCACAAACCCTCTCCTTTTTCTCTCTCTCTCTATCCACTCTCAGTTACTCTTCTCATCTATGGAACAAAAATGGACTTAAATAGAATGGAACCCGTTTTCCTCCTAGTGGCTCGGTTATAACACAACCCAATAGCCTATTAGTGGTGAGGTTTGACTCCTTCAACTCTTAACTAGAGTTAAAATATTTAATCTTATAGATTCTTCTTTATCATGATCACATGGCTAGCCCCTTTTCCATGAATAATCAGGTTTGATGTGGCATCCTCCAAACCATGGTGGTCCAGTTAGCATAACTTTTGCATATGGACTCCATTTGAGGTCTTTCTTGAATCATTGGTAAGGTATTTGAGTGTAGAATAGTTCTAGGGGGTGCAACACTTCAACGGAATTTTTTAACCCCCAAAAAACATTGTTTAATTCCTCAAATTGCTTATGAAACATTTTAGACCCAATTTCACCAAACTGGGACCCACCAATAAAAATGGTCTTGTGAGTTGATTCGTTTAATTTTTCCTCTTTAAAAGCATCAATATGGATGACAAATAATATAATGATCTAATCCATATCAAATAATGTCACATTGTTGTGCTTCACATGATGAAGCACTGAGACTATATCGATTCACCACATATGATGTAGCTCTGTATCCATGATGGTGAACCCATTAACATAGACAAATGCGGATGGTGGTGTGTCTTTCCTGATATTGTGCATTGTGCTAATGCATATAACCTATTAAGGGTGCACCAATTAATTTAACACATTATTTTACAAACAAAAATAATTTTCAACTTTTGATAAATACAACATAGTTATATAGTTATATATGTGTGTTATAGTTTCAATTTCTTTTATCCATATATATGTATCTAAAATGAATTGTATGTGTTTTGGTTGCAATATATGTTAATTTAATGATACAACATCATTATTTCAATTTGGGGTCCATAGACTTCGAGAGGCAAGACAATATGTGCCATAAAAAGACTCTAGAGACTTGCAAAATCAAACTCTATTCTATTCTATAAATTTTCCATTAATACTCTAAGGTTCTTGCAAACACTAAACAGACTCTCATAATCTATTAAAAAGAAAAACCCTATCTACTGGTTGCTTGGAGTTCTGAGCTCTAGCTCCTTCTAGGTTAAACAACTTCAGTGTGAAGACTCTCTCAATAGGCTAGAGGAAAAAGGAGTCAAAATCCTTGGTAACCTTCACACCATTCAGAAGGACAATGAATGTAAAAACCATTTTTCCTCACAAGATGCAGAGCACAAGTTCAAATACTACTACCGTCCTAATACTACCTACTATGTGTGAAATCAAATAAACAGAAAGGAAGGCTTTGAATCTGCTTAAGTCACACCAATTCAATGCAATGGTGCTAACTTTGGAACCCATATATCATATTCATAAATGACACCATCTATATTCAAATATTATACTCACTATTTTTTTTAAAACCCGTGTACAAGTTTCAAACCCTTATAAACAAATCAACTCACTCATACAATGAAATATGAATCCCGGAAATAAACAAGTTGCCACAATACAATGAGAAAACTATGGAAAAGGACTATCACAGGGGTGCTCTGCAGCTATAAGTTACGCTGTTCATAAATTCCTGTAAAAGCTACTGGTCATTCATTCAATGATCATATTCTTTTTAATAAGCAATCTAGAACTTAAATCTCTGTCAAATTAATACTCATCAAAAGATTAGGGCAACAAAATGCATATATTAAAACACTAATGGCAAGTCCACAAGTTTCCAACCAAGAAAGAAATATAGATATAGAAGTTGTTCCAGTAATCAAACACGGGTAGATCCAGGAATAATGTTACAATGATTTATAGATCACGATAGATCTAATAACTATTGTATCACATAAAAAAATACCCCAGATCACAATCGATATGATGTATAAGTTAATAAAACATTCTATATCACCGTAATCCTAATTAAAAAATCAATGAAATTCTTTATATCATAGTAAACCTGATACAAAAATTAATGAAATGCTTCAAACACTATCTGTAACAATCTCGCAATACAAGGTATATAGTTATTCCTTCATTACAATGCATACAATTAAAACTTGCAACAATTTATATGTGGTATTCACAACAATGGTTTATCACGCTTGCATTCATTGTATTTCCAAATCCATATGAATATGAAACAACAATAAAATAAAGGGTTATATCAAAGAAACAGAGCACACGGTCTTTATCCCTATTACCACACAATAGCTTCTCCAAATCTGGATAAAGTATAAGATTATAATAAAGAAACTGAGCACACAGTCGCTATTATTGTTAACACGCATCAACTTCTTTAGATATGGAAGTGATGATGAGAGTTTTTTCAGGGAAAGAAAAAAACGCTGTTGTATTAAAACAGTACATAAACCTGATACATTCCTCATCTTGGCTATCTCTGAACATGCAAGACTATTCAGAAAGGTCAAGTCTCAAAAGAAGTTGTGCTCCTACTAAAATCAGAGGCAACAACATTCAAATGTTTAATTACATAGTGTTATACTAGACTTTTATAGTTGCCCCATTCCATATTCTAGTGAGCATGAGACATATCTCGATCAAATTGAAGCAGTGTAAAACCTCCACAGAGACAGATCTATATGATCTATAAAAAGAGCCCAAAGTTGCAACATAATAAAGAGTGCCGGCTATCCACAAAAAGGAGAAATGATAGTCCACCAGATGATAATTTCAATTGGCATACATGATACTGTCAAGAAAGGCCCAGAAAATGATAAAAAAGTAGACAAAAGGAAAATGTATTCGGCTCGCTTGATAAAGTATACAAGCTCGCTTGTATATGGATGAAATACCCGTGCCCTTATAAAACTAACCCATGCTCGTTTGCAGCAATTTTTTTAAGGATCCGGTTGCTTGATAAATAGAACAGGCTCGCTTGCAAATGACCATATGATACCATCTCGCTTGATAGATTTGCACAGGCTCGCTTGTAGAAATCAGACCTATGATTGTTTCTCACTGAATATAATGAATATATGCATCATCGTGAAGGCCTCAAATTTAGACTAGATGTATAAGACGTGATTAGTCTATCCACTTAAGTGTTGACCATGCATCCTACACTTACCAGAGATACCATCAATAATGAATTTGGAATCACCATATATGTGGATATTGGCAAGTTTAAAATGGAAAGCCACCAAAATCCCACTCCATAAGGCCATGAGCTCAGCCTTGTTGTTGGTTCCGTAGCCACCATTCCAATAAATAAGATAACTTTCGGCAACAAACAATTTAATCCATGCCCCGTAGCCACATATACCATCCTTTTGTGCCCCATCAAAATAAATCGCTGAAAGAGCAATTTGGTGTGAGCGACCATGTGCAGAGAAGTCAACCATAGACAGTGATGGCTTTTCTACATCCCCATCCATCGCATAATGTTGGTATGAATCCTTGAAATATCGAAAGGGATATCTTGGAAAATCAATCGGTTCCAGGCACCCCATAACTCCCAAAAAAAACATAAAAAGGCAGGGATTTGAATTTGCCTTTAGTGACCGCCCAAACCCTAAAGGTCTGATCACAATCATAAGGTCTCCAATTCGGGTCCTCCAGAAGAGTGAACAATCTCCAAACACTAAGAGACAAAATACAGTAAAAAAATAAGTGCAATACAATTTCTTCATTTAAGTGGCAAAATGGGCATCTCCCTGGCCCTTGAAAACCACGTTTGGTAAGGGAGTCCCAAGTGAGAATTTTCCCTTTCTAGAGTAACCAACCAAACAGCAGAATCTTTGTTAGAATATTCCATCGCCATGCCCGATAGAATGGAGACTGGGTGCAATCGACAATATGCTCTTTTATGATATGTAGATATAATTCTTTCACCTGAATGCCACCTTCCTGAAGAGATCCATCCCATATGATTCTGTCCTCTTCTCTTTTGTATGTCAAGCCCGACGACTGAAGGGAACCATTGAATCGATCCCATTTGCTTGTGTCCGGAACTTACAAGCCTATTAATTGAGCAGATTTCCATATCGGGGCTCCAAGTTCCCAGTAAGATATAAGATCAGATAAATAAAAAATGCCCCTTTGATTAAGCCGATGGAGTAATACCGGATCAAAACCAGCTACTCCGTTCATCCCCATGATTTTGTCAACACCAATAAGAATCTTTTGGCCATTACTGAAGCACCAAACCAATCTCCTGCCCAGGATTTTTATAATTTTCATGAAACTGCGCCAAATCTGTGAAAACTTGTTTGCATGCCGAAAGGTGCCATGATACAACTGAAGGAGGGGATCACCCTGTATATATTTTTGGAAAATGATCATAGACCAGATCCCCTAGCTATTTAAAACTCTCCACAGAGATTTAGTAAGCAGAGCGTTTGTGAAAGCTCGTATATCTAATAAACCCCAGCCTCCATAACTTTTTGGTCTTGTGAGATGTGATAATTTGCATAAATGGATTTTCTTGCGTTGCGATGCACCAGACCATATAAAGTGGGATATAATGGCATTTAATTTCCTGACAATAAAAGCCGGAAGGTAGAACAAATGGGTCCAGTAAAGCATAAGCTGAGATAACGCAGCTTGAAGCAGAATAAAACGAACACCAAGTGTAAGCCACTTATTTTTCCATTTCATGATTTTATTCCTGTACTTGTCAACCAGCCAAAGCCAGTCCAGATTTTATTCCTACTTTGCATGATGTGAGTTACCACACTTAAGCATGAAATGCAAAACACTGATAGTAGATCTACAAACTCCGTAATCAAATAAACAAGTAGGAAGGGCAATAGAAGAGGACAACAAGCTAGATTGGCATGCCCAACCAAATATCTCTTTGCCTCTTGAAAGAATTTAAATTACAGAGTCAACGAGATACACAAATAATGAAGTGTGAAACCTGGCATAGTCTTTCCATTAAAAATTTGCTTAGTCCTTTACATTACATGGAGATAGCTCAAAATCCAATGATTAGCTTGATATATTCTAAATTTTTGAGTTTGGTTGCAACTAAACATTGGTCGTAATCTAAAATTTTCCCTTCAAAGAACATTTAATATTTCCCAATCTGCTCATTTTTTTTGGAGGAAATCCTCATGAGTATGCCCCGATAAAAACCCATGTTTTAATTTTTTTATATTTTGCTTCATTTGCTCGGAAGTCGTGACCGAAGTTGATAACCAAATTCTTTAAAATAACAAGTTGTTATGACTATTTACTATTGCATGGAGACCTCTTGAATTGACATGGATGCAAAATAAGCAACATGGAACCATGCCCCTAATGCTAGGAATAAAACCATGTCTTGAAATCTTCCATAGGGTTGTATGGATATGTTGAACTTGTAGGTTTGTTACAGATCTACATGAGGTTGCAAGAATTGACCGTAGGCTAAAGTCATTGTTAGTAAAAAACGTCTTTTAACCTCTCTAATTCACTCCAATTCATAAAAAACAATGGAATTAGACATTAAATGAATAACACAATGATTTCACCTAGTATGATATTTATGCACCCAACAATCATTGCAAAAATATGATGTAAATGCAAAAATATGGGATAAATATGAGTTATCAAGGGTGAAGAGGTGGTGAAAATAATGTCATTTTCGAGGCCCAACAATGTGAATCAAAGACAATGAAAACAACTGTAGGAGCAGGAGAAATAATAATAGGTTGAAATGTACAATTTTTCATGTGAGTGGGAGGTTAGAGGGAAGGAGAGGGAGAGTATCCCTTGCCCTATTAGACCTCAGACACATTTCCTCTTGAGGAATGTTAATCTCCTCAAGTTATATGAGAAGTCTACGTCCCTAAGAGGGAACTTTCAAGTTTTGCAATATTTTATTCGGTCATTGGTATCATGGTAGGAAAGGAGTCATGGTTAGTCTCAATCGATGGTATTAACCGTGAAGGAGGATATTTATTTTGGTTTTCTTTGTTTCTTTATTTTTTATGGGAGACTATTCCTCCCATTCATGTTAAAATTATTTAGTTTTTTTCTTGAGAGGTTCCATACCACTCGACTTAAAATACCCCACTTCCCTCCTAGGCCTATGACTGATGTGCTTATATGGATGTGAGGGAAGGTTTTTCCCAAGACAAGCTAGGCAGAGTGGCCATGTACTTCGATCAGTAAAGAAATTTGTGATTTTTTGGATGGAGAGGACAATATTGTCGTCAATATTATACAATACCCATACATAAGGATCAATTAGAGAGGATAATTGAACATGCTATTTACTTTGGTCGAGCCATGAGATGGTTAAGATATATTATTATTTTTTTATAGATCGAGTTGATTTTTTTTAATTGCACAAGCAATTTATTGCAAAATTTTGTTTCAATTATCTTATCATTATAATATATTGTTTTATATATATCAACACATATGTTTGGAATGAGCCTCCCCAACATGATGTGGAGATAAATGATGCGATTCAATAACTCTGGTGCATAAACCCATAACACCATGTAGTCTCAACCACAAGGTCTAAGCTCAAGTGGCACATCACATATGTGGTCTATTTTGTAGGTAAGGAGTGGCACCTATCCATGTCAGATAGATATTACAGGACGTAAGGATTTTTGACGTATGGGGAACACTTTTTTTTGAAATGATTTCATTAATATATCATTTTATCGATGCCTTTTACCTCATCCAAATGTTGAATGAGGGCACATATCCTGATTCATCTAAATCATCGTCTAAGGATGATGTTGTTGCTCCTCCATCTCTTGCTTCTCCACACTCAGTCCTACACTAGACGAGCTGACATTCCCCATCCTCCTCCACCACTCCATTCTCTACCATTCGAGCCTAGATCAGACCAAATGACATCCCCTCATATTCATCCACTACATGATTCTCCACCACCTAGTCACACACTATACTGTTTGAATGCCCTTGTCCTCCTCCACTACATGATTCTCCACCACCTTGTTAAACATTTTCCAACAAAAAACATTACTAATATAAAAAATAAAAATCATAAACAAAAACAATTATAAAGTTAAACATTTTCAAACAGGTAAACATTTTTAATGTCAAACATTTAAAACGAGAACAACAAACAATTCAACTAATGTTGAACATTTTCAAATGAATGATCAATTTTAATGTCGAATATTGAAAAACAAAAACAATAAAACAACTCTAGCATCACAAATTTCCAAAACAAGCAAACAATTCTAGTGTCAAATATTTTCAAACTAGCAAATAATTCTAATGTCAGATAATAAATCTACACATCCTTTGATTTACACAAACGTGTAATCAACTCCAATATCAAATAAATTTTCAAGAATGTAACAATTCCAATGACCAAACAATTTTATTATCAAACATTGAAAGCATAAACAAGAAAATAAATCTAGTGTTACACATTTTCAAACAAGCAAACAATCCCAATGCCAATTATTTTCAAACAAGAAAATGGTTCTAATGTGATATGAGGGGAAAACAACTCTATTATAGAAACATTTACATATCACTCTTCTTTTCCATTATCCTATTTTTAGTTATTGTAAAATTGTTATTATCAAAATGATATTTTGATCTTGGATTTTGTCTTAGTATGAACCACCAATCCACATCTAACAAATTTGGGTAAAAGGATACTTGGTTGCATTATTTTGGGAAGCATAAGGCTTCTTAGTTTCAAACCACATTTTTTAGAGTGAATACATATTAGCTCACTATCATGGTCGTCCTTTGCATTTCTTTGGATAAAGGTATCCCACCACTTGCAATTAAAAATAACACATTGAAAATATGAGAAGTCCACTTGCATTATTTCTTGTGTCTTTACAAGGAAACCTAATTCCCTGTTATTAGGTTTTGATCATGGTGGCTATCATGACTAGATTGGTTCAACTTAGCCTCCACTCCACAATCTTGTGTCATGTGTCCATCATCAACATCCTTAGTTTGAAAATTTTGTCCATATGCCCATATAGATGGGAACAAATGTACTTGTGAAAATGTGAATAAAGGATGGTGTCATATGCATAATGGCCTAAGCATTACTAAAATCATAACGTGAATTATAATTCAAATGTGCATTATAAATTGAAGATGGTACACATAGAAATCATTATAGAGTTGTTGCACTTGATTATGTTTAGTGCAAACTCTTCTCCACGTGGGTAACAATCAAACATGCCATATTTCTCTATGATTTGGTTAGCCTCTCTACTATTGGGATAAATATTTGGCATATTTTATTTTAAATGATCAAGATAAGGCATGCTTCTACCATTCAATAATCTTAATTTTTTCCTGTCACTGTACCATTTCCTTCTTTTCTCTTCATAAAATGCAACCCATGGTTGCATTGCCTTCACATTATAAAGGATGGATTTATTGATGGTATCGAGTTCTAAATTTGTTGATGTATACAAGAATCCAAAATGAGTTGTATGATATCAAATATATATTTTCAACTTCAATGTGAATAATTTATTTATACAAATTCGATAATATATATTTACTTACTCTTTATCATGCACCTTTTTCTATTCGTTTGGAGTAGCTCCCTCTCATTTTCTCCTCATCCCATTGGTCATCCCAAACCACTTCCCTTCGCATGTCATCAATTTTCTTGATGTACTCATTAGCATTAAAGAACAAATCACATACCATGTACCCCTTTGCCATAAAACCCTCTTTTTTTCCCTTTTTCAAACAAACACCTTCAATTCTTTTATATACCTCTCTAAGAATAACATCAAACGATGTGATAACACCCTAGTTAATTCAAACTCATCACGTAGGCGAATTAGAAGATGGACATGTAATCATAAAACCTGTGGGCAGTTCCTTCTCAAACATACAAACAATCTCAACTATCTCTTGGTGCCACCATGGAATACTAGCCATATGAATCTCCTTTGATGTGATCCAATGTATAATTGTATATAATTTCAATATGGCATGTTGCATGTCCTGTTATGAAACCAACTCCAAAAATATAATAAAAGAGAGATTAATGCCTTAGAAATAAGCCACTTCGAGGGGGAAACCTCTTTTACATTACTTAAATGAACAATTCTTGGATGATACAAATGACAAAATCTCCTTTCTATATATAAGAGTCCATGGGGCAACAATATAATCCTTGCCGACCTTACAATAATAATGTAAGGGCACAATAATAACAATATGCGGGCTACATGGGTACAACAATAACAATAAGGGGACTACACTAACAACAATAAAGGACTGCACTAGTAGTATAGGGACCTAACATGCCCCTCTCCTTCAAACAAGTGTTGTCCTCAACGCTTGCTTATTTCTTGATGCTTCTGTATAAATTTCTCATCCTCCCATGTGGAATCTTCAACGGGTAAGTTCTTCCACTTGTTGAGATACTATGAAATTGATCAATTTCGTAGTTGTCGAGTTCTTGTTTGTACGACTGCTTCAGAACTTCTTTCACCGCGATGTCGATCTTCTTGTTGTTTCATTTGATTCTACACCAAAGTTAGGTTATCCTTTGAGAGTTGGAGAACTTGTTGTTGATGCTCGATGTGATATTCCAATAATTTATCATCCATATTAGCTTTCATTTGATCCTTCACACTGTCCAAATTAGCCTTCATTTCTGCTTTTAAACCGTCTATGTCATCTTTGATTGCTCGTTGTAAGATCAAAATTTGTTTCACTTGGTATCGTAATTTTGATATATCATACTGCAATTATTCCTCTTCATGCATCATATTATAGCTTTTTGAGGGCTTAATGGGCGTGGAATTATTTTTGGGAGGAATTATATAACTCAATACTGATATCTATGCTTCAATATGCCCTTGGAATCACTTCAAACTGGTTTTTCAAACAAGACTTATGCAATTTGAAAAAAATACACACACCTTTTTCTTGATTTTGAGGAGCTCGATATTGAAATTGAATTATCTCTGTGATTTAAGATTTGCAATATTTGAAATTCGGTCCTGTAGTAGCCCTCATAATTTTCTTTCGAATGCCATAGGTTTGACGTGATTTTGACTCTTCAAGTTAAAGTTATTCCTAATCTCCCACAATGACCTAATTATGGATTGGTTCAGCAGAGAAAAATTGTACGACGTGCCACGTGTCACTTTTTCCTCCTTCGGATCTGAAATTGATACACAGAAAACTAGAGTCCATTTAATTTCGACCACTTTTGACAGAATTCCAATCCGATGCTCAGAGAGAGAGAGTTATGACGATTTCCCCAAGGTCACCTATTTTAGATGAAATTTGGGAGCCTCCAAAAACCCTAAATTCCACAGATCATATCTCCGAAAATATTGTGAACCAAGATCTGAAATTTTTACACGAAGTTCCTCAGGATTTCTTCGAAATGGGTTTTTTGTTTTAGTGTCTGAACCCTCTTCGAAAAAAAATTATAGCAAAAATTCCACGATGGCCTGTTTGAAGTGGCCAAACCCTAGAATCCAAAGCTCTGACACCAAATGTTATGAAACCAACTCCAAAAATAGAAGAAAAGAGAGATCAACACCTTATAAATAAGAAACTTCGAGGGGGCAACCTCCTTTATATTACATAAATGAAAAATTCTTGGATGATACAAAATACATAACCTCCTTTCTATATATAGGAATCCATGGGGTCACAATATAATCATAGCCGACCTAACAATAATAATGTAAGGGCACAATAATAACAATATGGGGGCTACAGGGGTACAACAATAACAATAAGGGGGCTACACTAACAACAATAATGGACTACACTAGTAATATAGGGACCTAGCATGTCCTCAAGGAATTCATGGTTCATAGAACCATGCATGAGTAAAGGAAAAAAAAAACACTACAAAAAAAACACACACATAGATAGTTTTGATAAATCTATGAGTGCATAGTATACTTAATGAACCTACATGACTGAAAAATAATCATATATTTGACACACATACCTTTAGAAGGTTCAGATGGTCATGTGATTTCAACATTGACAATTTTCCTTCTACAACGAAGCTACGACATAGAGTCAACAAATACAAAGAAGATGCTTTCACACCCAATATAACATCCTTCACTATCGAAATATCAATTTTATTCAAAGTAAATGGGACATCTTCTTTTTTAATAGACCAAGAGGGACCAACCTCTCCTCCACTTTCTTTTCTTATCTGGTGTCTCTTTTTGGTATTCAAAGAAAAAATATCTCTCCTAATAACCCATATGTCGATTTTATTCGATGACATGTGCCTCCATAAAGAATGTGAAACAATTTTTATATATACATAGGGCCTATTAAGTGGGAAATATTAATATGCTCCCAATATGGAAGCTCATAAAAAAAAATATTTTTTCATCCCAATAAGAATTTTCTCAACATAGGCGTAAAAAAAATTAGGATCATTGAACATAGGTTCCCTATTTGAATCGAACAAGTCTACAATTTCCTTCTCCTTCTCAATGTCATATGCCCTAATCCGATATGTTGGTATCATTATTTCAGGGTTTTGGGTTCTCTTTGGTATATAATTGAAAGTAGATGCAACTCGTTTATAAGGGTGGTATTTTGGGAGGAATACCCTCGAGAAGTCATATGTTGGATTTTGTAGGTGGCTGGAACACCTAACCTTTATATAAGGTTCACAACCTTTACATCCATGACACCTTTTTTTACAAGAACTATGATATTATTGTATAAAATCACATTAATGTCAAAAAATATAGTTGCACCAAATTAAGTATGCTAAAAAGAATTACACATATAAACAAATCAATAAACTTGCTTACTAGAGAAAACTCCTAGTCTTGGACAATTATGTGTGGTGTATATAGATATACCATACAATGTAAAAGAACTCTCCATTGGGATGGGTATTGATACATCGTATACATGTATCTGTTACATAATTTCTTCAATTCATCAATAAATAGTTGGAGGTAAACATATACTCCCTTTGTATTTTACTTAGGACTATAAGAACTAAGATGTTCATTCTCCACAAGCAACCATGGGTGGATATTATTGTTGATCATTGCCATTGGCTAGATAGAACAATTGGTGTTTTGGAGGGAATGCAGGTTAAATCCATCCATGGCTATGCTCAATCAAAGGCTCTATGCTACATCCTTGAATTTTTGGGGCCATGTATGCTTTATATGCTTCATTGCTATTGAATCTATTGGATTTACATAACTCTTGGCTCACTTCTATGTGAGGGATGCCATCCATACAACATGGATAATTGTTTGCAACAAAAAAACTTTTGAATCCTTGGAATTATAAGCATATGCCTTGATATCTTGTGAAGGGGATAATGTCCCTTACCTTTTTTTTTAAATTTATGGTACATGTGTGATAAGATATCTTAATAAATTAAGGGAATTAATGGTTAGTTACCTTAAAATTTCTGAGAAACATGCATATGACATACTATATATTGCTTTCAAGTTTTACAATAACATTTTTGTCCCTAATTGAGTAAACCTTGACCCATGTCCAAACAAAGGATTGGTGAAATCAAATTTTAGTTCTTTCCAAGAAGGTATCAATGATTTTATTGTCATAACCTAGTCCATTTTGCTTGAATGAATGTAACAAAATTCTCTCCATGACATGGGTATCCTCTTAGAAATGATGCATACCCACCTTTGTATCATTTCCTTTGTCCCCAACATGTGAGGAACTATTATTACTACAAAGGTTTTGAATTGGTGACTCAAGACATAATGGGAATTGAATAGATGGTTGATTCAACCATGCTTGGTACACTTACTCTCCAATATATGTTTGTTAATAAGAATATCTTGATTTGACATTGTAGTGTGGTGAAACAATAGATAGTAGAAATGTTGCTCATCGTTGAAATCTTGATTGTAAAGTTATTGAACTTTACATCAATAGTATTAGTAACACGATGCATTTGGTATGTTTAGAAATTACACCAAACATTTATCAGAAGAATGATTTTTTTTTCCCAATAATAAACATGAAATCAATCAATTTATAAAACAAATGTCGAATTAAGCAATACATTTACATTAGTTGCATTAAAATAAAAAAAAATACAATTGTTCGATAATTTTTTTCTTATGCCCTAAGGGGGGTGTCTAAAGGTAGACCTAATAGAAGAATTTTTTTTTATGAGTGGTTGGTGTTGTGTGAATGTTATAGTTTATTAATAACTTGTTACATGGAGGCGAACCGTGTATTATATGGACAAAAGTGAATCTATATGCTCCTTCAACCCTTTACATTTTGAACAACCATATACTATTGGGGTGTCATAAAAGAGATCCAATTCACAATCTAATACCATTGACCCAAGCTGATTATTGGAAGATGGGATATTACAATTAGTAGTGTAAGTGGTTGTCCACCTTCCTCAAACATCTATTTATGCTATCTTTCTCTTGATAAGAGCTTGTGACATTTTTGGACTAGTGGAACATATTGTGCATTTGAACTCAATCTTGAATCATGATTGTACAAAATTTAATGAAGAAATATTCAAATACACTAACATAAATAACATTAATTCAATGAGATAAATGAATTATAAATTAAATCTGGACTTACTACAAATGGTGAGGGATAACTTGAAGAAATTTAAACAATATGGAATGAGTTGAAATTTGAAAAAATGGCCATTTGATATTATGAACTTTTTTCCCTTTAATTTGAGCCAAAAACCATCATTAATACATGAGTATATTCTTAAAAGGAAGTATGTGAAGCATAAAACAATCTAGCTTCAAACAAAATTATGAAGGGATTTTAGAAGTTATTGATGTGCTTTATATATAAAGAGCATTAGTGCATTGAAAATGGATATGAACCACAAAAATAAATTTTTCTTTCACCTCCACAAAGGAAAATCTTCGCTAAAATTTTAATTAAAGAGGTTTGCATTCACACCTATCAAGCAATGCATTTTATTGTAACAAATACGCCTGTGCATTTTGTATTAAAAAATGCACTTTACAAAGAAAGTAAAAAAAATAATATTTTCAATTATCATCAATGCATTGAAATATACAACAAAAAATGAGTGGGGATTTCATTTTTCTACATGTATATTTATAAAATTAAACCATAATTCTTATTTCATTACTTTGCCAAAATTTGGTAGGGAGACTTGTGCAAGATATATATATATATATATATATATATATAAGGAAACTGAGCTCTATTTTCTGTGTCCTAAATATACGTAACCTCTCTTTTATATAATGAAGAAGCTTTGTTTTTTCCCTTCTTCATATATATATATATATATAAGGAAAAAAACAAAGCTTCTTCATTATATAAAAGGGAGGTTACGTATATTTAGGACACAGAAAATAGAGCTCAGTCACTAAGAGATACATCTTAAACCATGAAAAAAAAAGATCAAAACATAGCAGAATCAAAGAGGGGGTAACTGAAATAGGAGAACACCAAAAAAGCCAAGTGACAACAAACTTTGTCAGCATACAAAAAGGATCCATATAACCAAAACAACCAAATAATCAAAGCTCAAAGGAGCCTTCTTGAGAGAGGGACCCATCGACCAAAAGCTCAAAAAACATCCTGCCAAGAAGAAGAGAAATCCATCACTTAGACATAGCATCCACTTCCATATTTTTCTCACTATAGATGTGGAGGAAAGATATGTTACTGAAGGAAGAATCAAGAACAACTATACGAGCAATCCAACGATGTAGCAGTGGAATATCCAAATATTCCTTTCCAACATCCAATCAATGACTATATTTGAATCGCCAATAACCTCTATGGAGTCAATAGCCAGCTAGACAATAGTTTGTAATAAACCCCACAATACCACGACCTCTGCTTGATAGTTTTTGCCTCCACTACCATTCCAAAAGAAAATAAATTCCCTATTAGGACAAATTTTGATGATGAACCTACAACCACATACCCCATTAGCAGAGGCCCCATTAAAGAAGCCCATTGGACAATCAGATCCCAACTCTTGGAATTGGATAGATCATTGAGAAGGTCGTGGAGACCAGGGGCAAATCTTGAGGAAACAACCGATAATTTTAATGCCAGTAGAATGAGAATCAAGGGATTAATTCTAAAAAATAGAGGCTTTCTTGGGGCGCCAAATACCCCAAACAACATATAAGGGGGGGAATTGAAAGGGTCTATGGCACGTAGGCCAATAAAAATTACTAGTAAAGAAGTTTGAATTCATAGATTTTTTTAAGAGGTAAAATTTTAATATCAATTTCCCCTTATTTAATTCAAATATTTTAAAATACATTTTCAAAAAATAGAAGGGAGTTTCATTTTTTTTAAATGTGTATTGTTATGTAATGAGCTCACAAAATAGAAGAAAAGATAGATCAACGACTTAAAAATTATCCTCTTTAAGGGGGAAACCTCCTTTAAATTACATAAATGAACAATTCCCGGATGATACAAATGATAAGACCTCGTTTGTATATATAGGAGTATAAGGGGTCCCAATATAATCAAAGCCTACATAACAATAATAATGTAAGGGAACAACAATAACAATAGTGGGATCCTATGGGGCACAACAATAACAATATGGGGGCTACATGGGCACATCAATAAAAATAAGGGGGTTACACTAACAATAAATATAAGGGGGTTACACATGTAGTATAGGTACCTAACATGCCCCTCTCCTTCAAAAAAGTGTTTTCCTCAACGCTTAAGTAGTTCTGGATGCTTCTGTATAAAATTGTCATCCTCCCATGTGGAATCTTCAATGGGTAAGTTCTTCCGCTTAATGAAATACTCTGAAATTGATCGATTTCGTAGCTGCCGGGTTCTTGTTTCCGTAACTGCTTCAGGCTCAATTATGATTCTTCCTTGTTTGTCAAGTTATGGCAACACTGTTTGAACAGGAAGCTTGCCATCGATAACCTACTTTAAGCATGAAACATGGAAAACTGGGTGTACTCGGGAAGATGCATGCAACTCCAATTTTTATTCAATAGTACCAATATTTTGCAGCACCTTGTATGGACCATAGTACTTGGGTGATAATTTATTATCCTTCTTAGCTTGCTTGAGAGACATTTGTTTGTATGGTTGTAGCCATAAAATATCCAATCACCTACATCA
>JAXQQM020065996.1:0-22348 GCA_034641835.2 Pinus albicaulis | reverse complement strand
CTGCAACTGATAAAGGTTCCGAGTTCGAACCCCTATCTTCCGGGTCTCTCCAGTAGTCTTACTGCGCAGGAAAGCTTTTCCTTTGCTGAAGACCACATCATAACCCTTATCCTCCAACATCGCTACTGAAATCAGGTTCTTCTTCAATCCAAGTACATGCATGACATCCTTTAAGACAAAGGGTTTACCAGACTCCCTCTGAAAGGATACGGTACCGATACCAGTCGCACTGTATCTACCGTCATCGCCCATCTCGATGTGCATACCCAAATCCTTGTCCTCCAGATCTGAGAACAACTCCCGATCTCCCGTCATATGAAATGACGCACCGCTGTCCAAGAACCACACCGATCCCAGCATACTTGAAACTAAGCATGCAATCAGTGAAAAGTCAAGCTCGAACTGTGAAGCCAAAGCTTCTTCATCTGCAGATCTTCCCGCTTGCTTGTTCTTCTTCTTCTTTGGACAATTGGTAGCATAATGTCCGTGATCATGGCAGTGAAAACATTTCACTTTCGCCATATCCTGCTTCTTGCCCTTAGCTCCAGAATGAGAGGTTTTCTTACCCTTTCCTTTCTTAGCTTTGGACACCAAAGCGCAGTTTTCTTCATCAGCTCCCTTTGATGAAGATCCATCTCGAGTAGTCCTCCTTATCTCCTCCTGCATGAGATCCGCCCAAAGGCGCTCCCATCCCGGCAGCTTCTCCCGACCATTGACACTATCTTGATATGAGTGCCAAGCTTTCGGAAGACCAAGGAGAGCCAGGTCGACCATGTCCTCGTCTTCGACAGTCACCCCCACACTTCCCAGCTCATCTCTGCACTGAGTGAACTTCGTGAGGTATTTGGCGATACTGTCGCCCTTCTCCATCTTGATTTTCCTGAGCTTATCTTTGAGCGCCAGCTTCCTTTGGTCACTCTTACTCTGGAATAGATCCGTCAAAGCTTTCCACATTAAATATGGAGTAGCCTTTCTATGCAGGCTGGATACAATATGATCCTTGACGCCCTCCAACAGGATCCTTCGACATTTCGCGATCTTCTTTTGCCATGCATCGACCAAAGCTGCATCAGTGGGCTTTGGGACATCCGCATCCACGAACTCCTTCAGACCATTATCTTCTAACACTGCTTCCATTCGATCCTTCCATGCAACATAGTTCGAACTGCCTTCAAGAGCATATTCGAGTCGCAAACCATTGAAAGAAGACATCTTTCAACACCGGCACCAAGAAAATCAACCTTCTGCAAAATTCTAATTCCAAACTCCAAGCTCTATCGCTTCCGATCTATACTTGAAAACAAATTATTTCCAAATCAGAGATTGACTGCAAGGGCATTCACCAGATCTTTCACCTTACAAAGAAGGATGAATATTCCGGAGGCTACCTGGCCCGCATGCAGACTCTGTCTGAGGAAATAAGTTTGCAATCACCGTAATAGACTTCGACAATTAATCTCGCTCCGATACCATGTAGAAATTAGCTGAATAAATCACTTATTCATTGAAGATTAACCTGGTCATATATCAATTTCGAATTGCATACATAACACATAACCTTCTTCTACAATTAATTGTCACATGCGGAAATAACAGAAGCAATCTCACATCAATTCAATCACACATTAACTCAGTATGTATGGGTAAAGCCTATAGCTGAAAACCCCGCAGCTATTGTGTATATTATAATGGAGAAATCAAGTAACCAAACAAGTACAATACTCCTCACAAGTACTCAGTACTCCCTCATGAAGTTACTCACAATCTGACTCAGTTTTGAACAAGTCTGAGGTTCAAAACTCCCCGCCAATTGCCTTGCCTCTATTGCGCAATCATGGCCTGTATATGAAGAGGTTCAAGGTTCGAATCCCCTTGCCTTGACTACGCAATTGTCATGGACAATTCCTCCAAGTGTAATGCAAGTCTCATGCAAAACAAATCTACCAACCGATAGCTTTACTCACCCTTTCATCTACCTCTTTCACTGGTCTCCACTGAACTGATCATGCACTGTAGTGAACTGAAGTGTTCTTGAGTTGACTAATGAGTTAATATTTAGTAAATTAAATATTATTTAATTTACTCCACTCATATCTAGTTGATTAGTTAGTTAACTCATCCCAACTAGTTCAACTAAAACAAACAGAACACAACTCCACTACTTGTCCCGTTAACTCCTCCAAAACTCCTGCCACTGAAGTCTAACTGAAGCCAACCATGCAAGATGCCATCAAACCCTAGGAACCACGTGATTCCTTGTGTCAGTTGCATGAGCCACCTCCATGACTCAAACCGAAGTGCGCCAAGAGAGTAAACTGCTGTTTATAGTCAAAATATTATTAAGGGTAAATAATATTTGACTTCCATATTTTTAGGAGATCAGTCTAAAAATAGCCCGGGTCCTAAAAATAAGGGTCTCATCTATTTTTACCGACATGTCGCATACTTTAAGAATCTCCAAGTAGAATTCCCAAATTATGCTTCGTATGTCTAAAAATAGACATAGTCTAAAAATAGACTTTGCGCCAGAATTTGCCTGCGGGCCCACTTAGTGAAGGCGACTTCATTTCACTAAGCTCCATCATCTTGCCGCATTCTCAACACTCCCTCTCAGCAAGATATGGATTATCTGCAATCCCTATCCTGCCTCTGTGGAATTCGAACTTGCTCCTGGTGAGCGCCTTCGTGAGGATGTCGGCATCCCGATCCTCCGTGGGAACATATGAAAGCATCATGATCCTCCGCTGAACACAATCTCTGATGTGATGGTACCTGATGTCGATATGTTTGGACCTATCATGAAAAAATGGATTAGCCGAGAGCTTGATGCAGCTCTGGTTATCACAGTAGATCACTGTAGGCTCCAAATGCAACCTGAACAAACCTGCGAGGATCTTCCTCATCCAAATAGCCTCGCATGCAGCCAAACTTGCTGCCATGTACTCGGCCTCTGCTGAACCGAGTGCCACGGATCTCTGCTTTCCGCCGTACCAGAAACCGTCGCGACCCAATGTCAAAACCTCCGTGCGTTTCCCACCGTTGGGCTCCCTGCCCAATCTGCATTAGTGAAACCAGAAAGCTTCACTCCATCCTCCTGTCTGTACCATAGACCATATCCCGATGTGCCTCTGATATAGCGCAATACATGCTTGCCCGCCTTCCAAAGAGCTTGGTAGGCTTAACCATAGCTTGCGAAAGCTGGTTAACTGCATAGCATATATCGGGTCGAGTATTGACCAGATACATCAACGACCCCACCAATTGTCGATAGACAGTGGCATCCACTACCTCCTCCGAAGTAGCATCTCCCTTCCTCCAACCTCCAGGAAGAGGGGTATCAACAGGCTTGCAGCCTTGCATGTTGAACCTCTCCAGAATCTCCCGGGCATACTTGCCCCGAGAAACAAACAGTCCTCCACTGCGCTGCCAAATCTCCAATCCCAGGAAATAATGAAGGATGCCTAGGTCCTTCATCTCAAACTCTCGTGCAAGATCCTCCTTGCATGAAAGTATCAACTGCTCGTCGCCAGTCAAAATCAGATCATCTACATATAGTACGATGATCAATAGCTTCCCCTCCACCACAATCTGGTACAGGTTTGGATCCGCCTCACTCTTGGAGAATCCAAGCCCGGTGAAGTAGCTGTCTATCCGAGTGTACCAAGCACCAGGTGCTTGCTTCAGCCCATACAGTGCTCTCTTGAGTCGGCACACATGCGACTCACTGCTGAAGATCTCAAAACCTTCAGGCTGCTCTATGTACACCTCTTCCTCAATAACTCCATTGAGGAACGGAGTCTTCACATCCATCTGATGAATGTGCCACCCCATCTGCGCTGAGAGAGCAAGGATCGTCCGTATGGAAGAGTACCTTGCGACAGGTGCAAAAGTCTCCTCATAGTCAATCCCCTCGATATGTGAGAAGCCACGGGCGACAAATCTCGCCTTGTACTTCTCCACACTCCCGTCAGCCGCCTGCTTCACCTTGTAGATCCATCGCGAACCTACAACTGATTTCCCAACCGGTCTTGGGACAATCTCCCATGCACTGTTCCCGATGATCGAATCATATTCTTCGATCATGGCATCAACCCATGCGGGTTCCTCCACAGCTTCCTCAAAAGAGGATGGCTCTGTCACAACACATTGACTCATAAGAGCCATGTATCCAGTGTACCGATCCGGTGACTGTCTCTGTCTGCGCTGTGCCGTAGGTGGTCCTACAACCTTCTCTGCATCCCGAGCCAGTCGCTCAGCTTCTGTAGTGCGCATGCGCCCTCTGATGGTTGGCGCTGCCTGGGTGGTTTCTTCCACCTCCCGAACCTCCTCTTGTGGCTGATCCACATCCGGAAGCTCCTCCTTAGGAACTAACAGCTCCTCATCTGCATGCAAGTGTAGCTCCCTCTCAAGCGAACACTGCATGGCTTTCTCCTCCGGGAATTTTATATCCCGTCGCACAACAGTCTTGCGACTGTCTGGCACATACACTCGATAGTTATGAGGTGTATCAGTGTACCCCACAAATATTCCAACTTCAGCAGTTGGATCCAGCTTCCTTCTTGCATCCTTCGTCACATGCATGTAAACAGGAGATCCGAAAATCCGCAAATGGGAAATATCAGGCCTCTTGCCAGAATAAGCCTCCTCTGGTGTACTCATGCCAAGAACCTTGTGAGGACAACGGTTCTGCACATACACTGCTGTATTGCATGCCTCAGCCCACAAGTGAAGGGGTAGGCCCTGATCATGCAATATCGCCCGTGCAGCACCCACGATCGTTCTGTTCTTCCGCTCAGCCACCCCGTTCTGCTGTGGGTTATGGGGTGCGATGAGCTCTCTCCGAATCCCTTCTGCGCTGCAGAACTCCTCGAATTCAGCCGAGATGAATTCACCACCGTTATCACTCCTTAGAGCAATCACCTTCTTCCCCGACTCCTTCTCGACCAGTGCTTTAAACTCACAGAACTTCGCGAATGTATCGCTCTTCTTTGACATGAAGAAGATCCAGCACTTTCGAGAGAAATCATCAACAAAGATCACATAATACCTGTGCTTTGCTGTCGAAGCAACTGAGAAAGGACCACACACGTCTGTGTGAACTCTCTCAAGGATCGTCGTGGCGCGACTATCCTTCTCGTGAAAGGTGGCTTTCACATACTTCCCTAAAGTACACCCCTTGCACTGATCTGACCGCGCAAGGGTGCCCTTAGGAAGTCCAGTAGAAATCTGCTGCAGAATCTTCAAAGCTCCATGGTGAAGATGGCCCAATCTCCTGTGCCATAGTTCGCCCTCATTATCCCGGCTCACCACATCTCCCGCCTTGCATGCCATAGCTGCGCAGTCATCTACCTGCAACTGATAAAGGTTCTGAGTTCGAACCCCTATCTTCCGGGTCTCTCCAGTAGTCTTACTGCGCAAGAAAGCTTTTCCTTCGCTGAAGACCACATCATAACCCTTATCCTCCAACATCGCTACTGAAATCAGGTTCTTCTTCAATCCAGGTACATGCATGACATCCTTTAAGACAAAGGGCTTACCAGACTCCCTCTGAAAGGATACGGTACCGATACCAGTCGTACTGTATCTACCGTCATCGCCCATCTCGATGTGCATACCCAAATCCTTGTCCTCCAGATCTGAGAACAACTCCCGATCTCCCGTCATATGAAATGACGCACCGCTGTCCAAGAACCACACTGATCCCATCACACTTGAAACCAAGCATGAAATCAGTGAAAAGTCAAGCTCGAACTGTGAAGCCAAAGCTTCTCCATCTGCAGATCTTCCCGCTTGCTTGTTCTTCTTCTTCTTTGGACAATTGGTAGCATAATGTCCGTGATCATGGCAGTGAAAACATTTCACTTTCGCCATATCCTGCTTCTTGCCCTTAGCTCCAGAGTAAGAGGTTTTCTTACCCTTCCCTTTCTTAGCTTTGGACACCAAAGCGCAGTTTTCTTCATCAGCTCCCTTTGATGAAGATCCATCTCGAGTAGTCCTCCTTATCTCCTCCTGCATGAGATCCGCCCAAAGGCGCTCCCATCCCGGCAGCTTCTCCCGACCATTGACACTATCTTGATATGAGTGCCAAGCCTTTGGAAGACTAAGGAGAGCCAGGTCGACCATATCCTCTTCATCGACAGTAACTCCCACACTTCCCAGTTCATCTCTGCATTGAGTGAACTTCGTGAGGTATTTAGCGATACTGTCGCCCTTCTCCATCTTGATGTTCCTGAGCTTGTCTTTGAGCGCCAGCTTCCTTTGGTCACTCTTACTCCGGAATAGATCCGTCAAAGCTTTCCACATTAAATATGGAGTAGCCTTTCCATGCAGGCTGGATACAATATGATCCTTGACGCCCTCCAACAGGATCCTTCGACATTTCGCGATCTTCTTTTGCCATGCATCGACCAGAGCTGCATCAGTGGGCTTTGGGACATCCGCATCCACGAACTCCTTCATACCATTATCTTCTAACACTGCTTCCATTCGATCTTTCCATGCAATATAGTTCGAACTGCCTTCAAGAGCATATTCGAGTCGCAAACCATTGAAAGAAGACATCTTTCAACACCGGCACCAAGAAGAACAACCTTCTGCAAAATTTGAATTCCAAACTCCAAGCTCTATCGCTTCCGATCTATACTTGAAAACAAATTATTTCCAAATCAGAGATTGACTGCAAAGGGCATTCACCAGATCTTTCACCTTACAAAGAAGGATGAATATCCCGGAGGCTACCTGGCCCGCATGCAGACTCTGTCCGAGGAAATAAGTTTGCAATCACCGTAATAGACTTCGACAATTAACTTCGCTCCGATACCATGTAGAAATTAGCCGAATAAATCACTTATTCAATGAAGATTAACCCGATCATACATCAATTTCGAATTGCATGCATAACACATAACCTTCTTCTACAATTAATTGTCACATGCGGAAATAATATAGAAGCAATCGCACATCAAATCAATCACACATTAACTCAGTATGTATGGGGAAAGCCTATAGCTGAAAACCCTGCAGCTATTGTGTATATTATAATGGAGAAATCAAGTAACCAAACAAGTACAATACTCCTCACAAGTACTCAGTACTCTCTCATGAAGTTACTCACAATCTGACTCAGTTTTGAACAAGTCCGAGGTTCAAAACTCCCCGCCAATTGCCTTGCCTCTATTGCGCAATCATGGCCTGTATATGAAGAGGTTCAAGGTTCGAATCCCCTTCCCTTGATTGCGTAATTGTCATGGACAATTCCTCCAAGTGTAATGCAAATCTCATGCAAAACCAATCTACCAACTGATAGCTTTACTCACCCTTTCATCTACCTCTTCCACCGGTCTCCACTGAACTGGACAATTCCTCCAAGTGTAATGCAAATCTCATGCAAAACCAATCTACCAACTGATAGCTTTACTCACCCTTTCATCTACCTCTTCCACCGGTCTCCACTGAACTGATCATGCACTGTAGTGAACTGAAGTGTTCTTGAGTTGACTAATGAGTTAATATTTAGTAAATTAAATATTATTTAATTTACTCCACTCATATCTAGTTGATTAGTTAGTTAACTAATCCCAACTAGTTCAACTAAAACAAACAGAACTCCACTACTTGTCCCGTTAACTCCTCCAAAACTCCTGCCACTGAAGTCTAACTGAAGCCAACCATGCAAGATGCTATCAAACCCTAGGAACCACGTGATTCCTTGTGTCAGTTGCATGAGTCACCTCCATGACTCAAACTGAAGTGCGCCAAGAGAGTAAACTGCCGTTTATAGTCAAAATATTATTAAGGGTAAATAATATTTGACTTCCATATTTTTAGGAGATCAGTCTAAAAATAGCCTGGGTCCTAAAAAATAGGGTCTCATCTATTTTTACCGACATGTCGCATCCATCAAGAATCTCCAAGCAGAATTCCCAAATTATGCTCCGTATGTCTAAAAATAGACATAGTCTAAAAATAGACTTTGCGCCAGAATTTGCCTGCGGGCCCACTTAGTGAAGGCGACTTCATTTCACTAAGCTCCATCATCTTGCTGCATTCTCAACAAAGTTGAATTGAGATATGAATTTATTTTTGTAATATGATTGTGATTGACTTTTACCAAGCCTATTCTGGGAGGGAATGGACATGATTGTATCCATGTTGATTGAGAAGACCTAATAGTTCTTCAATGTAGGGAGACCTTGATTCCTATAGAGGTAAGCTAGAATGTTGGCCACTCTATTTGTAAGAGGTGAAGTTGACAATGTGATGTTGGTGGTTTGCAACCCAATGGATTGAGAGTAGTTTCATCTTTGTTGGGTGAAGTTGAGGTTACTTGGCAATTAGCTAATATTTTTGTTATGGTGGTGTTTTGTAGAAGATTGTGTTTGAGAATGCCTTCATAGGTTGGACCAAATTTTTGAGTCTTCAAAAATATTTGGTCAAAGTTTCTTCCTAAGTTGGAGTCATTGTTAGTCCTCTAAAACTAGCCTGAGAGCTTAGAAGGTGTTTCAGGAAGTCAGGGATGATTGCTAAGAACCTTGCACCTTAAAAATGACAATAAACCAATAATTAC
The DNA here is from genome assembly GCA_034641835.2 of Pinus albicaulis. NCBI lineage: Eukaryota > Viridiplantae > Streptophyta > Pinopsida > Pinales > Pinaceae > Pinus > Pinus albicaulis. The sequence goes on along the minus strand of JAXQQM020065996.1, from coordinate 13,782 downwards.
AATCCTCTTCAAGGGGGAAACCTCATTTTATAATGACTACAATGTAAAAGACAATATTTTATGATCTTAAGACTAGGTATCCTTAGTGTATACATATAGGAGACAAGAGTTTAATTATGATAAAATGGGTCCATGGTAGGTTATAGCCTACATAACAATATAACAATAAAAATGTAATCATTCAATAACTAGGGCTTAATAAGGGGTTTTAGGATTATGTGGGCCATATATAGGGCCTAACATGCCCTTCCCCTTCAAAGAAGTATTTTCCTCAAGACTTGACTATCTGCAGATGTTTTTGCATGAACAACTCATCTTCCCATGTTGATTCTTCTGCCAATAGGAACAAAGTTACCAACTTAATGAGAATCGTACCGAGTTCTCCTTTTTTAGAGATCACATCAAATCATGATTTTCATGTTGATATTAAAAAATGTTGATGCAACATCAACCTTATTTTTGGAGAAGCATATTTTGGACACTTTAAATTTTCTATGTATTAAGTATAGACATTTTATTTAAATGTTGGTGATTTTCATGGCAATTTTGAAAAGTGTTGATGTAACACTGACCTTTTTTTGGAGGAGCATATTTTTGACACTTTAAATTTTCTTATGTCTTCACATTTCTTTTTTAAATGTTGTTTATTTAACCATTTTTCAAATTGTCTTCTTCTTCTTTTTTCTTCCTAAGATGTTTGTTTATTAAGAGTTTTTCAAGTTTGAGTTTTTTGATTTTCTTTGTAATGATTTATGTAATCAAATTTTCATTTTTTTGCAAAGTTAAAAAATAATAATAAAAATATTAATTTAAAATTAGGATTTTATATATATTTATGTATCATTAATTCACACTTCAATACACATAAAATAATTGTCACTAAAAATAGTAATTTAAACACTTGACAAAAATACATAATATATGTATATACACACACATTTGGTGACCCTTTCACTAAAAAAGAAATGTCAAATAAAATATTTTTATGAAAAAAATAGAACATAAAAAATTGAAAACGTAGCAAATTTTATGTCCAAATTTGATAATATTTGAAAGATTTTTAATTTTTTTTGGCCCCAAGATTAACAATTCACATAAAATTTTAAGTAAAAGTAACAAAAAAAAATATAAATTTAAAAAAAATAAAAACAACTTTAACAAAAAAGGTTGAACTCAAATAGGCCATTTAAAAAAAAAATTGAAACAAAATTAGAAAACAAACATTAAAAAAAGTTAAACAAAAATTTGAAAAAAAGCCCCAAAAAAAGGGAAAAAAGCCAAAAAAAGGAAAAAAATTAAATAAAAAATTTGTGACTTAATATTTGAAGTTTTTCTTTTCCCTCCAAAAATAATGATTCACATAAATTTTTAACTAAAAATAACAAAAAAAATGTTTAAAACAAATTAAAAACAATTTTAACAAATTGTTTTTTTTTTTAATTAATTAGAAAAACATTTAAAACACAAATTTGAAGAAAAAAACAAAATTGTTTAGCCAAAAAAAGGGAAAAGAAATTAAATAAACAATTCATGACATAATTTTATAGTTGACTATGGATGGTCATGGTTTCCCATGGTTGACTATGACTGGGTATGTTGGCATGGTTGCCCATAGTTACTTTGTTTGCCATGATTGACCATAGTATAGTTATCTAGAAGCTACCATAGTTGATTATGGTCAACAATAGCTAACCATAGTAAGCCATGGTGATCATAGCTAACTATGGTTGACCACATTGACTATGGTTGAAAATGGTTGACTATGGGTCACTATGGTCACTATGGTTAATCAAAGGTAACCACGATTGTTCATGGTCAACTGATGTTGATGATGGTTGACCACAATTGACTATATGTCGATTATTGTCGATTGAAAATGGCCATGCTTACTCATGGTTGACTAAGGTTGACCATGGTTGACTATGATTTCCCATGGCTGACTAAAGTTGACTAAGATTGACATGGATGATTATGATTAACTATGGTAAATTTTAGTCCACTATGATCAACCATGCTTTGACTTTTATTCATCACATTACATTACATTGTAATTTGACAAACAAAACATTACAATGTTATTACTATTTGTAACATTGCGATGCGATTTTTTTGATTATCACATGCGAGGTTAGTTTTTTCTCATCACATTGTGATGTCGATATTATTCATCAGATTATGATGTTGATATTTGTTTCATACATTGTGACATTTATATTTATTTTTCATATTGTGCTGTCAATTTTTAAACATAGTTGTATATGGTCAGCTTTGGTTAACTAAGGGTGAATATTATTGGCCATGGTTGTCTATATTTAATATGGATGAATATGGATAATCATGTTAACCATCGATTAGCACCATGATTGACGATATATGAGTTGATTTAACCATAGTTGAATATAATTGCCTTGTTAAGAAAAGTTATAAAACTCATATAAAAAATTAAATATTGACAAAAACTTAATATTAAATAAACCTTGAACCTTATTAAGTATAAATATTAAACCTTATTCATAAGCCTTAATATTAATATTATAAATAAATCATATTGATACTAATATTAATATTATTAATAATACCATATTTTACTTTGATAGTAATATTAATATTATTAATTATATAGTGAAACCTTTATAATAATAATAGTAAACTTTATTAATATTCATATTATTAAACAATTTTAAACCTTGACTATGACCGAGAAAGGTTCACTATGGTTAAATATGGTCGAATATGGTTGAAAAATATTGACTATGATGGGTGAAAAATATTGACTATGGAAAACATATGGTTGACTATTTAAACATTAACTATAGAGGACAAAGGTTGACTACGTCTTAATGTTGTAACATTATTATTTGTTTGTCACATTGTGACATCTTTTTTTTTATTCGCGACGTTGCAATGTTGATTTCAATTCCTCATATTATGCTCATGGTCGACTAATGTTGACCATTGTTGACTATGATTTCCCATAGTTGACTAAGATTGACATGTATGACTATAGCTAACTATGGTAAGCCTTAGTCAACCATGATAAATCATGCCTTGATTTTTGTTTTTCACATTACAATGTTGATATTTTGTTTGTTACGATACAAAGTTGATTATTATTTGTCACATTGTGATTCGAGTTTTTTTTTTTTTTTTTAATAACTAAAACGGATATGTTTTTATTTATTTGAAGGTAGCTTGTTGGGCCTTAGCCAAAACAACCAAGAGTACAGTTCTCCTATCCATATTTCTTGAGCTGATATAGGTTACATTACAATCAAGAGATGCAAGTTTGGAATGATATCTCATCATTAATGTTGAGCTATCCTTTCAGGAGAGTGCAGCCTTTGTTTGCCATGGAGTCTGCTTCACTGTTCGAGTTCCTTAGTATATGGAAGAATTTGCAGTTGTCAAATTCAAGGAGGATTCTCTTTAATATACTCATAGTTTTGTTGAGACTTGCATTATTGAAAAGTTCCTCCGTGTTGAGTTTTTTGATGAGAATTTCCGAGTCTCTAAAAGCTTGAAAGTCTCTGATGCCTTTTTCTCGTGCTATTTGGCATGCTTTGAGGAGGGCTAGGATCGCTGCCTGGTTGTTGGTTTTCTGCCCAATACCCTAGCAAAAGCAGTCCCTTCTTGAACCATCCAGAGAATACATAACACCACCTGCTTCAACTGCACCTGGGTTCCCTTTGGAAACCCCATTGAAGAAAATCGTGGTTAAGTGTTACTTCCGCCACCACTCTTGAAAAATGATATCAATGTCTCTTTTTCGCCATTCAGGGTTTGCAGAGGGGGAAACCAAGGGATGCTTTCGAGGATGGGGGGTAAAAGAATCCAGCAAACTCTTTTCTTCTGGGAGGAGAGAGAGGTCTTTTTTGAAATAATATTGTTGAGCAGCTTCCAGTAGGAGAGATTTTTCTTTGGTTGCTACTTTCAAGGGAGTATGGGAGATTTCATTAAAAATCTGGTCATTCTGGGCCAACCAAAGTTGCCAACAAACATATTTGGGGATGGCATTCCAAATTCTGTTCCATAGGGATTTAATGGGGATATTGTGGGGATAGATTTGACTCCATGAAGCAAATAGATTAGAAACTAAGTTATGAGAGGGGGCAGGTATCTGAAGGTTATGAAAGATATAGCCCCACACTTCTTTGGAAAATAAACAGTCAATGAAAATATGCTTAGCTGTTTCAGTGTTGCTTCTACAAAGTGCATATCTGTGCAGTCCAAAAATACTCCTCTTGGCTATATTGTCTCCAGTTAGAACTTTATTATGCACCAACATCCAGAAAAAAAAAAAAAAAACTTTGGGAAGGCCGAAGTGATCGCATACTTTTTTCTAGAAGGTGGGAGAATGACTACTGTTTTTTGTGGGATGAAGAGTGCTGTAGCCAGCAGCTGTGGTGTACCTTCCTACATGACCCCAACCCCATGAGTCCTTCATATTTCAATGCACTGGAGCTACCTTGTCGAGCAGATCTATGATGATTTTTTTTTACTGGAGGAGTCATGTAGGGATTCCGTGAAAGTCCCAGCCGCTCCAGTTTCCCTTGTTGTCCCATGTGGAGAGGTCATACAACCTGTGGATGTCAGCGCGTATGAGCTAGTCTTTGATTTCTGCTATTTCCTCAGTATCTGAGAAAATTTCGCAGTCCATTATTTGGTCTTCCCACAGTCTAATTTTCTTGCCATTACCCGGGATGCGATACACCTTTTCCTTGAAGAATTGCAGACTTTTGCAGCATAAGTTCCAAGATTGGGTGCAGTTTACAATGTTGCTTGCTTGCAGACTTCTGAGAGAAGTTCCTTCTGTGTATTTTGTCTTGAGGATTTGACTTACAGGGTGTTTTGGTTCTTTATAAAACTTCCACAGGATTTTTCCTCCAAGAGAGAGATTAATAAGTGATGGATCCCGAATCTGTAATCCGCCCTCAGAGTTATTTATTTTAAAAATGTCCCAACTAACCAAATAAATTTTGTGTTGATACCCTTTTCCCCCTTGCTAGAGAAAATCTTGAAGGAGTTTGGATATTTGATCCATCACATTTTTTGGAGCCAAGAGAAATGCAACTTGGTAGATTGGCAACGCAGAAAAACAAGTTTTAATAAGGATAAATTTTCCACCTTTTGTGAGCCAGTGGCCTCCCCATGCTAAGATTTTTGTCTTAATTTTACTGATGATGTCACTCCACAACGAATTTTTGTTAACTCCATTCGCTATAGGCAATCTCAGGTACTTGAACTTGTCCCAATGGGCATAGCCTTCGAACCCCAAGAGCTGTGAAATGTTCGTGAGCTCATGCTACTCCAAGTTCCAACCATAGATTTCACTCTTTCTTTCGCTAGCTAAAGCTCTTGTAACTCTGCAGTAACAATTGAGAACTTAATCGAAGGCCTTTGCAATTTTGGGGGAGGCTCCTCCAAGGAGAAGAGAGTCGTCTGCGAAGAGGGCGTGGTTCATGGGATCAATGCCATTGGAAATTATGAGACCAGGAAGAGTACCAGCAACTCTCTCAGCTGTGAGTTTTCTGCTGAGTGTTTCTGCCAACAGAATATACAGAAAAGGAGAGAGGGGGCAGCCCTGTCTTAGACCTCTCCGGGCTTGAAGAAAAGAGGTAGGGCACCCATTGACCAGGGGGGAAATCCTAGGGTTATCAATGCATGCTTTGATAAGGCTAACAAAATGGGGCGAGAATTCGAAGGTGAGTAAGACTTTGGTGAGGTAGAAGCAATTAACCTTGTCGAAAGCGTTGGCCGTGTCAATTTTTATCAAAATTCCTTTCTCTTTTTGTTGTTTACTTGAATGTATAGCCTCCTTCACTTGCATAACATTGTCCAAGATGTGCCTACCTTCTACAAAACCTCCTTGGGAGGTGGAGATAAGCCTTTTGAGTAAAGGTTTAATTATGTTTGCCAGGATTTTAGCCAAAATTTTGTAGGAGGCATTGCAAAGTGATATGGGCTTGAATCTGGCAAAATTTTTTGGGTTGAAATATTTTGGGATTAAGGCAAGATATGTGGAGTTGGTTCCTCCTCCTACCTTTGCTTTTTTATGAAACCCTCTTATCATTTTCTGAAGGTCAAATTTGATAATTTCCCAGCAAATCTTATAGAAGTGAATGGTAAAACCGTCAGGCCTAGGGGCCTTATCAGGATCCATAGAACAAATAACATTGATGATGTATTCCTTTGTGAAGGGCTTGATGAGGGCAAGGTTGCCTTCAGGGGTGACTAGAAGGGGAATGTTTGAGAGGAGATCTGCTGTTTCCTCCTCACTGCCTTGAGTCCTTGCACTATAAAGATTTTTGAAGTGGTTTTCTGTTGCTTCTTTAATTTGAGTAAACCCTTTGCAGATTTGTCCCTCCACAGTTGATATTTCCGAGATGTGGTTGCGATTGAGTCGAGCTCTATATTGACGGCGGAAGAATGAAGTGTTCTGGTCCCCAGCCTTCAACCACAGGCTGCGTGATTTAATTCTCTAATACTCTTCTTCCATCCGAATGGAGAAGTACGAAGAAATTTGGGCTTTTACCTCTTTGTCAATCATCTCTGAGGTGATATCGTTGCTTTCCATTTCAGCTAATAAGTCCTCCAGAGATTGCACTGCTTCTTTTCTTTAATTGATTGGAGTTGGGACTGGTTTTCTTATCCATTCTTTCAGGGCTTGTTTTTTTGCCTTGAGCTTTTGCTCCCAAACATAGAATGGCGATCCTGAGATTGGTTTGCCCCATAATGCTTTCACTATTTCAATGAAACCTTCCCTTTCAATCCAAAGGGGATTGAAGCGAAAGGGGATTGGGCCCAAGTCTTCTTCATCCTCCAAGAGAAGTTGAATGGGCTTATGGTCTGAAGTTAATTTAGGGTGGATGTTTGTAGTGATTATCTTATTGTTCATCATCAGCGAGCCTTGCACTAAGAATCTATCCAGGCAGGCAGAAATATGATCCTCCCCGATCCTGTTATTAGTCCATGTATAGAGGCCTCTTGCCGGCTTAAAATCGAGTAGATCCCATTACTGGATGAGATCTTCCACCAAAGCACATGGTCTCTACTGCTATTATCGCCTCTCTGTTCTTTATATTTCAGTACAATGTTCAGGTCTCCAGCAAGGATGATGTTATTGGGGCTATGCTGCTCTAAGAATGCTAAGAGGGAATTCCAACATTCTCTTTTTTCAACGTAAGGGACTGGAACATAAATATGGAAAAGCGAGATGGTCAACTTACTTGTACAATGCTTTAATTCAGTGAACATCTAATGCTGGGTTTCAAAGGAATTGTTCAGATGAAAGAGTTCATCTATCTATAGGGTTGCCAGCCCCCCTGAAGATCCCATTGAGCTTACTGCTTTGCCTGCACTTTTCTTCCACTTTGAATTGCTGATGTCGAGGAGGGCTTGCCCTTCGATTTTTGTCTCTTGGAGCATGAGAATATCTGGGGGGTCAATTTTCAGTAGATCCTTGACGGCTTCAGTTTTCGAGGGGTTCCCCAAGCCTCTACAGTTACAAGAGACGAGTCGCATTATTTACCAGGGGGGGTGTGAACCTCTCTTAGGAGGCCTTGCTCTGGTATTTCTCCCAATAGACATCTCTATTGTGGGCTGGATGCCTTGGGTTTTCAGTCTTTCAGCTTCCTCCTCCCTTGCTTCTTTGTGGGATTTCGTTCCGGCTCTTTTTGACGGGCACTCGTAGGTCTGATCCTCAGATGAACTTGAGCTATCGACTGGATTTTTCCTTGTGACTTCTATATACGAGGGGTTGGAGGGGCTACCTTGGGAAGCTTCTGGTTGGGCTGCTTCTTCATCTTCTTTGTTGGAGATGGGTGGTGCTGCCTGTTCAAAATTTTCTATGGTTGTTTCTGAGGGAATGCCCTGGCTGCTTTCTTTATCCTTTGAGTTTGGACCCCTCTCTTGAGTGGGATTGGAGCTACTAGGGTGATCCTTCTATATTCCTTTCCTGCTACCTTTTTTTTGATGTGCTGCTTTCTGGACTAGGGTCCATTGCTCGCCATTGTGTTTCTCTAGATGTTCCTCAACCTTTTTCTTACAGTGTTTTTCGAAATGTCCATGACCATGGAAATTTCTACACTTGAAGGGAAGCTGTTCGTAATCCAGTTCTTGAACATGAGTCCATCCGGCAACCGTGAGCTTGATTGCTTCTGGCAACCCCTCCTCCAGATTGACTTTGACACAAATGCGGGCACACGAATAGTAATATTTTTTAATGGCTTGGTTTATGTATTTTCCTAGGGCGTTGCCGATGATCTAAAGAGACTTTTGATTTCAGCAATGAAGGGGAAGGTGGGGCAGACGTACCCAGACAGGAACAACAGATGGAACATCTTGGGCGGGATCAAAATCAGGCAACCATTTGTTTAGGTACAATCCTTGTGAACCCATGAAATATAGTATGTTCCTGAAGATTAAACTTCTTTCCTCTGCACTCTCGAATATGAACACGAAAAAGCCTTTACCCACAAAGTAGCTTTTTATGCCCTCTTTAGTTAACGGGATCTAGTTCCTCTGTACCCACTCTTCAATAGACTTTGGTGAAGGCCAGAGACCAGTGAACTGGCCTATAAGAGCTCTCTCTGCTAGATTCAAAGCTGCTCTACAAGTTTCTTCTTTAGGGAGTGCAACCGAGGGGATACTATCCATTTTCTTGAAAAAATTCTATTGCATGGCAGAGGAGGGTCACTTATTGCATGCTGCAACCATTTATTTGAATGTGAGGACCTCTGGGGGGAGGGGGGGACCAGGCCCCCACTGGAATCCATTGAAAGGAAGTAGCCGTGGAGAGAGAGGGATGCTGTGCGCAACAGCCACAGGGGCGGGCAGTCGAGGAGCAGTAGCGCACGTGATCATTACCAGACTCTGCAATTTTGATTCGAGTTTTTTACTCATCACATGCGACATCATTTTTTTTCATCAAGTGATGTCAATTTTTTCTCTTCAGATTACAACATTGATATTTGTTTCATATTGTGATGTTGATATTTATTTTTCATATTACGATGCCAATTTTTTAACATGGGTGTTGTTGAAGCCCCGGAAATCGGGTCTACAACAAGGGGGATACCCACCCGGTCCGGACCTTGGTTAGAAACTCCTTTTCCGTTTGGTGTAGTGGGTCCGACTGGGGATAATGGGACCAGTTTCCCAATATGTGTGTGTGTGTTGAGAATTGATATTTCCTTTCTAAAAATTTCCTACGTGAAATGCTTTTATTCTATTTCTAATCTAATAACATGCAAATTGTATTCTAATTAAACAGAAATATCTAGTTGTAAACTAACCCGGGATGTAATATTTCTATTATGTGATCTAAAATGATTTCAAATAACAATTGGTAATAAAGATCATTCAACTGTTATAAGAAAAGAATTCAATAAAGATAAGCCTCTTCGTATAAAAAGTTAGACGAAACAATAGTGAAAAACATATCACATAATAAGCTATTCATACATTAAGCATAAATAAATATCTATCATCGTACAAAAGTGCCAAATGATAACTCAAGAATTCAAGCATTGATATATAAATAACTGAACATAAATATCACTTTAACACAGAGGCAGAAATAGTTAAGAGATAAAAGTACCATTTATAACTAGTTCTACTCATGAGCTTCAAGCAATAATGACTTATATCTTCTTAATACAACATCCACTAAGAGTACAAAAGTGCAACATCAGTAGCAGATATTAAATGCAGATATCAATAAATCCTGTTCCATTCATTCATCAAAACCTCCTCCGAGGGTGCAAAAGTGCATGTTCTGAGGACAAGTTTTTGACAAATTTCAGGACCCTTCTCTAAATGGATGAGAAGGGTTTAAATACTACTAACTAAATCTAAAAATAATTAATTACAAAAATGTAGGATACGGTTTAAATGACCGTCCTCTTTTTAGGCAAAAATAAAGCAAAACTAATACTAAATCTAAAATTAAAACTTAACAACTAACTAATTATGAATATTTTCTTTGGAATTGCAAGTGTTCAGCATTGATCTGAGAAGAATAGGCTGGCTGACTTCAGACTTTAACTATCCTGTGAAAACAGAATCGGCAAGAGCTGGCGCTATCTTCTCTGCAGAATTGATGATACACTTGAGAGTCATACACTGGCTGTGTGGTTTTACCAGACATGCCCAGTAAGAATCCAAATTTAACTTTGTTAATCCTTTAATCAATTCTGCCTTTTCTTGGGCTTTCTGTTTCCAGTCTATCTGCATTTTCTGTGCTTTTGGTAGGTACCCTGGAGTAGTTTCAGAGATCAGATTTTCCTTGTGTAAATTTTCATTTATACAATCAATAATATTGTTGGCTGCTGTGGCTGCTTCTTCTGCCGCTTGCTCTGCCTTCCTGATCTGCACATCCCAATTATTAAAAAGTATTTCTTTGTGATTTTCATTGATTATAGGTGCATCTTCTCTTTTCCCCTCCTTTGTATCTTGCTAAGCTGAATGGTCAGTAACTCTTTTGTCAGTTAAATCACAATCATGTCGTAAGTCTACGACATGATTAGTGATTTTATCGCTTTCTTCACAATAAGAGTTCCATTTTGATATTCTTTGGCATAACATTTCTTGTTGTTGTAGTAGTTGGTCATTTTAGGAAATAGACTCTGTGATAAATTCTGTGAGCTTGGGATCATCTTTGTGCATCTCTTGCATAACCTGTAGCTGTTTCTCTTTTTCAGCCAAACTGTTCTGATATCCAATCTGCATTTGTTGAAAATCTTGTTGTAAAATTTCAAGTTGTTTCTGAGCTTCACTGTTAGCATTGGCTTTTTGCAGCTGTTGTTGCAAGACCCGTACTTGATCTTATTTCTCATTCAATAATTGTCGTACCTCATATGCTTTGTCAATGGCTGCAAAGGCATAAGCTCCTCTGATATGAGATAATTTAGTGAGATTTTCAGTTGGATCAGTAGTAGGATCTTGCCATAGAACATCTAGTTGTTCTGCATCATGAGAGGGCACATTTTATAATTTCCTTTTCATTCTTTGTCTTCTTACCACTGCCTTGTGTTGTGGACTATAGAACACATCAAGAGGAGAAATTTCCTCTATCTTGAGCATGAGTTCAGAGGATGGGGTTATGGGAATATATTCTGTTTCTAAGACATTGGTAGTTACTCCTGTGATGATATTTATTGTTGTCTGTACATTTCTCACAGGTGTCTATGTGTTTTGTGCTTCAATATTAATCAAATCATTGAATGTTTCCCATTACTTATCTAATTCAATTCTGACTGATGATTGCTGTACAATAAGAGGGGGAATATTTAACTGTGGAGAGGTTGAAATCTATTGCTGTGAGAGCTCTTTAGACTGGGAAGTATCCCTTACTGACCCTTCACTTTTAGAGTTTTCAGAGGTTTCTCTTCTGGACTTTGACTTAGACCTGTTTGTACCTAAACTTCCACTGAGGCTGATACTAGGAGTTGGTTCCCTTACGGGTTCCAAGCATAATTTATCCAAAGAGATAGTAGTTAACCTCCTTTCTCTGTATATTTTGAATTCTTGAAACTCTGCTGGAGGAAACCGTATTTGAGACGAATGTAGAATCTCTTTAAGTGTGCCTTTTTCTTGGAAAATGTCATCAAAAATATCTTCTTCTTTAGAAAACACTCTTATCTTGACTGCAATAGTGAAATTTTTAACAATATCATATGGGTCGAATGGTCTTCTTGGAAACTTGAACAAATGTAAACATGTAATATCGTTTACTTCTTTAAATGCATGACCAACATCAAATAATGAAAATGCCCCACAGGCCACAGGAAATTGTGGCCAGATAGCCTTCTTCTTGTCCTTCAACTCTTTAGTCAAACCTCCTTCTCCACAGGTTTGATAAGCAATTTCTCGGGCGATAAGTTTATCAGGAACATACAAAGGTAAAACATGAGGAGAAACAAAACTTCCAAAAACCCTAACATATGTAAACAATTCTTCTCCAAACCATCTTGCAACAGGTAGAATTTCTACCTCTGCTTCAGGAGAAAACCTTGGAGCATCTTTATCATACAATATTCTGTACAGGGGCAACATGATGCCATGGAAAATCTTGTAAAAACAGGGAATGAACTTTGAATCCCACAATTATTTGTGACAAACATGAATGGGTATGGGATCTTGAGTTGTCCATTTCCATCTCATTAAAGGAAACTTAGAAACATAACAGATTGAATCCATCACATAAGCAAATAAGTAAAAAGGAGGATAAATCCTCTAAGAAACAATTCTCTTAGACCGATAATTCAAAATAGCTGTGGCTAAGTTGTTAGATAATATCTTAGCCCAATCCACAATAGTAGTATTAACAGCAACATTCAATAACGGTAGCCATTCAGACGAAAAATTATTAATGTCAGGCTTTCCAAAAAGCCTACAGAGCATAGCAGCAGCAAAGCAATACGGAGAAGTGAGAGAACCAGTACTATACATACCATGTTTATCTTTCTTCAGTGGTTCGTCTCTCCTTGACTAGTCCTTGGTGAATTCTGCCAGGTTTTCATTTTCTTTGGCAAAATTCTCCATGAACTGTTTGTTATAAGTCGCCTGTGACTCCGGAAAATGATACATGAGTCTCAAATCTTGTGGAGTAAATGAGCCAATGAGCTCTTGACCCTGAGTCTTAAACTGTCTGTTTGTAATATCAATACTATCGAGTACCCATTGAACCATGTCCGTGTATGGAAGAATTCTAGGTCTCGTTGCTATTCGGTGCAAGAATGAACAAACTAACTCTGTAATGAATGCATCAGAAGACCCATGCGAGCCTACAGTAGCTGTAACCTCCATTACTCCGGGGTTCTCTTCTTCAAATAGATTATACATGCCCTCCCAAGTAGTGATACCAACGTCTTTGTTACAGGCGGTGTCTGTGTATAAGGACGTCATTTATTTATCTTCAGAACTTGGAGCCTTATATTTCTTTCCCATAATACTCTGAATACTGCTTTGTATAGTTCTCAGTTCTTCGCTCCTGCAGCGAATTAAGTGAGAATAATGATAGAAAAAAGGTGTTGGGAAGGTTTTAAATGCTGAAAATGTATAAAATATACCACCTTACGTGAAATAACTCTTCAATCAGAACGAAACCATTTTTCATTAATGAGTGACAACCATTTCATTGATTAAAATTAAAGCACATAACCAAGTCTTGATTTATGGAAAGATTTTTTTTCGTATAATGAGCCTTTAAATATCTGCGATAAGGCGATCTGCGATTTTCTTTGCAATATCGCAAAATCGCAATATCGCAGATCGTAATATCGTAGAATCACAATAGCGCAATATCGTAACATCACAAAATCGCTATATCACAATATCGCAAGATCGCAAGACATAATAGATGACAAACATCTGTTAATGCATTTTCCTGCGAGACGCGATTTGCGATATATGTTATCGCACATCGGTGATTTTGAAGTTTCAGTGTAAGATATGACATTCGAAGCATGCGATGCGATGAATGTAGTTTCGCATCGTGATCTCGCAATTTTTAGTATTTCGCTTATAAAGAGGCATTCATTACCTTTTTGTGACGCGATATTCCTTAAAGAGTGATTTTATTCTATGCTATCATAAAACTTAAGTTTTTTAGATTTTTCAAGGAATATTTTCCTAAGTTTATGATAGTAAGTTTTATTGAAGAAAGGAAAAACAAGTTCTAAAAAGAAAATATTTTGTTAGATTTTTTGAATAAGGGTCCCCATTTATTTAGTATTAGTGATAATGCTAAATAAAAAGGGGGAGTTGTTGCTGGCCACAATA
>JAXQQM020058459.1:0-41311 GCA_034641835.2 Pinus albicaulis | reverse complement strand
CCAATGGTTCTAACAGAATCGTCTCTCCAGCAGTGCAGAGGGAGATGCGGGAGGCGCACCCAGACAGGGACAACATTCAGCACATCAAGTTCAGGATCAAAGTCTGGCATCCATTTGTTGAGGTATAGACCTCTGGTATCCATGAAATAGGGATCATTTCTAAAGATCAAGTCCTTGTCTTCTTTTGTTTCAAATTGGAAGGTGTAATAACCCCTTCCACAAAACCTGATTGAGATTTTGCTGTTGATCTTATCTGCCCAGTTTCTTTCAATCCATTTCTGAACTGTCTTCAGGGAGGGCCAGAACCAGGTAAACTGTCCTATTAATCCCTTCTTTGCCAGGGACAGAGTAGCCATACGAGGAAGAGAGGGAGGGAGAACAACTTCTTGTAAGCCTTCCAATTTTTTTACAAACTTTGAGACTACCGGTCTAGGTCTCGATGGAGCCAAAGAACTGATGAGGTCCGAAAAAGCACGAGCCTAGATCAGGGAGGCGGCCAGCTCCGGGGATGACTCCGGAGTGGCCATGCAGAGTGATGCAGGCTACCAGTAGAGTTGGAGAAGCCAGCCAGAGGGCAGAGTCGAAGGGTTGCAGCGGCTAGTCACGGGCGCAGGGGCGCGAGCAGCTCTGGTTGAAAAAAAAAAAAATTATTTCCATCGTCGATTTTTTATTTTTGAGGAAAAAATGGAATTTCTCTAAAAAACCATTTTTTATTAATCCAAAAATTAATATTTTGGATTAATATCCTAAAAAATTTGACTTTGATTTAACCACCAAGGTCCAAGGGGTTAACTTTTCTTAAAAATACCATTTTTCCCTTGGTGGAGGACCTCCAAAAATTAATTCCTTTTTGACTCACAAACTTTTGATTATTTTCCACTTGGAGAGAATTTAATTTCTCTATAATTATTGACTCAAAATTAACTAATTTTCTGGCTTAGGATTTTTATTTAATTTTTCCAGAAAACTTAATTAATTGACTCTAGAGGGGATTAATTATTTTTTCCACCTTCAAAAATTTTAGCCATGGTGTCTAACTACGAGTAACCATGCACTAAAATATTTTTTACATCAAAATATTACAATATCAACCCTTGGAAGCAAAAATGTAATGTCCCTTCCTAGATTTTCCTAATGCCTTAGGAAATAAATTTTGACAATTTTGATTAAGGTTAACTCAAGGCAGTTTTTGGTGGAAGACATAGGAAAAATAATTTGTTTGGTTGCTAGTGGAATATGGGACCCACTAGAAATACGCACTAGATAAAGGAATTCAAATTCCTTCAGGAAAATCGAATTAGTGGAGGGACCCACAAGGAATGCATGGCCAATAGTTATAAAGGAAGTAATGAAGAAGTCTTTTGCATCTTTTGTCTATTTGAGAAATCGAATTGCCTTAGCTAAGCCAAGATTGTGCTGTTCAACACAAGAGCTTCCCAAGGAGTGAAGCTCAACCTTTCTTCAGTGAACTTCGAGTGCCACCCAAGGAAGGTGTTTCTTACGTTTGAGGCAGGAGGAAACATTACCTTAAGGTTCTACGCATTTCTGGGGAGCCTGGGACGCAGTCTAGAGCCACCACTGTGTAGGAGGGAGGAGTCATCTTGTTGTTGTGGAGCAGAGCTATTGGAGGATTGATAAGAGGAACTATAGGGGTTTTAGAAGTCCATTTTTAGGAGTGTGGGAGCAACTACAGCTAGAGAGGAGCAACCTTTACGCAATTTCCAGCCAATACTCTTAGGGACTGCGTAATCACCTCCATGATTGCGCAGTCATTAGAGGGAAACATTTTGTGGTAGCAGCATCCGGGGGAGTTTGGAGCTAGGGTGTTGGGTGATTAGTTTGAGGGCCATTTGAGGTTGATTTTTGGAGTTTTGTGAGAAGTGATTGACAACAATAGCTACAGTGACAAAAATTGAATTTGGAAGAGGGCCAAGCTATGAAGGGTCAATTTTTGAAGGTTGGAACCAAGGGAAATCCTTTTTGGGGTTTTCTGGGTTTTGGGCAAGGATCATATTCCCAAATTCCTAGAATTTTCTGGGTAGTTTAGAGGGGGTAAATCATAGACCAAAATCTAGCAGTAGTGTAGTCTTGGAGCAGTAGCGCAGTTTTCTAGAGTATCTAGCTTGGGCAACTGTTGGAATTTCTTTTATTCATCACCTGCTGCTTGTAGCTTGCCCTGTACAAGCCCAGGTGCATTTTCTCCAACTCACTTGTACCTCAACATCAATTATTAATAAAAGCTTGGCCAGTTTGGGCATTTGGAGAAATTTCTAGTTATTGTGCATGTGTTCTTGAAATTTTCTATTGTTGTATATTTGCATGTTTTTGTTATCATTTTAAATTTTCCATTTGGAATATTATAGTGGTATCAGAGCATGTTCTTGGCCAGGGTGGTGAACAAGAGCAGGTGATGCCACCAAGATACCAAGGACTAGTTTTCAGAGAGGCTGTGGTAGAGGCAGAGATAGAGGTTGTGGGAGAGAAGATAACCCAAACCCATTTTCAGACACTGAGATAGAAGCCCAGAGGTGAGGAATGGACCACCATGAGGAGATGAACAACCTAGTCCAAGGGGCTAGGACCAGATTTTGGAGGAGCTATTGAGAGCAAATCAATAGATGATGAGACATGGACAGATCATGATGGATATGATGCAACAGGTGATGGGGTTGCATGTGGGTGGAAGGCCAGATGGAGCAATAGAACCTCAAGGTGATGGGGGTTCCAGAGCAGGGGCAACCATACCTACCATCTCCCACACACTCCACAGCATGGGCAGCCTGGCCGACCCTTGATGCCACATTTCGTAGATGAACCAGAACCGGAGTGGGAGTCAGACCCAGTTGCAGATTTGGTTCATTCGGTTGCATTCGATATCGATGAGTATGAGGGGTTGGATGCCCAGATCAAGCGGGTGATGTCCTTTGGTGAGTACATTCATCTAAAGGAGAGGCGTACCACGGGGACTAGAAACAATTACAAAGGAGGCTCTTCTAACTAGGATGTGTAGAGATTAGCAAGGAAGGCCACACTTCCAAACTTTGATGGGGGAGCAAAGAGTTCAGCCAGAGCATGGATACAAAAGTTGGACACCTATTTTCACCTGAACCCCACGAGGGAAGCAAATGCCATTCGATTTGCGACCCTTCACTTGGAAGGGGATGCCCAAGAGTGGTGGTAAGATGGGTTGTTCACATTGGGGCACAACGACATCACATCATAAACAGAGTTCACTCGAAGGCTATTTGAGAGGTTCGAGAGGAAGGACTCGGAGTTGCACTTCAGGGAGCTAGCCCACTTGAGACAGACAGGCAGCGCAGAGGCATTTATCATCAAGTTTTAGAGACTGGCAATGATGGCGACGGATATTTCAGAGAGTCAGTTTATTATGCTGTTCGTGGAGGGGCTTGCTGAACCATTGCGTGGCTGGGTGAGGGCCTATAAGTCCACATCACTTCAGGATGCCATCTCTAGGACTTGGGACATGATTGATGCAGTGCCCAAGAACCGGGCCTTTGTTCCCACGAGATCCACAGCCCCACAGGGGAAAATTATATGAAGCCACCATAGAGAGATGGAGGGCGTGGTCAGTTGGATGATGACACACAGAGGGGCCTCAGGAGGAGGAGGAGGTTGTGTTTCATGTGCCTAGAGCCTTGGGCACCGGGGCACAAGTGCACCAAGGGTAAGGCCCATTTCATTGAGGTGTTCTCCGATAGTGAGCTAGAGGAGGAGGAGATCGAGATAGTAAAGGAGCCGAGGGATGAGGGAGGACCATCAAGAGCCGGAGGGACACCACCACCCCCACATGGAGGAGGATCGTTTGCCCAAACAGGAGGAGTCCTTGCCTCACTTCTGGGTGTGCCGAAGTATCTGACACTCAGGATCAGAGGGACCATACAGGGGCAACACGTGTCAGTTCTAGTTGATAGTGGGGCTACCCAGATTTCCTTGATGCCTAAATGGTGGAGCATAGGGGCATCCAGACAACCACATTTGAGGGATTTTCAGTTTTGGTGCCAGGAGACCGGACCGTGCAGTGTACGAAGTATGTCCCTAGGTTGACCTTGGAGATGGGGAGCTACTCACCCACTGATCATTTCTTTGTGGTTGATATCCTAGACACCAATGTGGTGTTGGGAGTTCAGTGGGTGTACACACTGGGGAAGGTCACCACTGATTGGCAGAAACTGGAGATGGAGTTCAAGGGGCCAAATGGGAGACCAGTGTTACTGAGGGGCATACACTCTTATCCACCTCAAACAGTTTCAACCCACAGGATGGAGGCCGATCTGCGACATGGAGGTGTGGAGTGGGCAATTGAGTTGCGGATTTCTGAGACAGGGGCAAGAGCAAAGGCTACACATCTAGATAGAGTAGCTTTGTTGGAGCAGCACTATGGGGATTTTGGGGATGTTCCGTCAGGGAGACAAGCAGATCGTGGATTCAAGCACACTATTGAGCTGGAGGATGGGGTGAATGCAGTCATCACCACCCCTTATAGGTACCCAAAGGCCTATAGAGACAAGATAGAGCGGGCCATTCAGGAGTTGTTGAGATTGGCTCACATCAGGCCTAGTTTGAGTCCATTTTCTTCTTCCGTGGTACTGGTGAAGAAGAAACATGAGACACTGCATATGTGCATAGATTACCATACCCCCAATAAGAAGACCTTGAAGAATAGATATCCCATTCCACACATAGACGAGTTGATGGATGAACTTAGAGGGGCTAAATACTTCTCTAAGATAGATCTGCGTTCGGGGTATCCCCAGATCCACGTGAGGGAGCAGGATGTGCCAAAGACCGCTTTTTGCTGCCATTACGGTCATTTTGAGTTCTTGGTGATGCCCTTCAGGCTAACCAACGCTCCTGCTACATTTCAGTATTGTATCAACCACGTGTTTCGTGGGTAGTTGAGACTCTTTGTCTTAGTTTTCTCTGATGATATACTCATTTATAGCAAGACATGGGAGGAGCACCTCCAACACTTGGAGGAAGTGCTACGCATACTTGAGGAGCAACAATTGTATGTGAAGATGTCCAATGTGAGTTTGGAGTAACGAAGATGTTGCACCTGGGGCATGTGATTAGTAGGGAAGATGGAGTGAAGGTACATCAGGAGAAGATTTAGGGTATACTTGATTGGCCCACACCTAGGAACGTGATGGAGTTGAGGGGGTTTCTGGGCATTTGTACATATTACAGGAGATTTGTGATAGGATTCTCATAGCTTGCAGCGCCACTTACAGATTTGACAAAGGGGAGTTTTTGAGTGGACGCAGGTGGCAGAGGAGGCTTTTGAGCGCTTCAAGAGGGTCATGAGTAGCTACCTAGTCTTAGCCTTGCCGGATTTCACGCAGCCCTTTGTGCTGGAGTGTGATGCCTTTGGTGAAGAGGTGGGGGTCGTTTTGACACAGGGAGACCATCCTATTGCGTTTGAGAGCAGAAAACTACTGCCCCATGAGCGATTGTACTTAGTGTACGACAAGGAGATGTTGGCAGTGATGCATGCACTAGCCAAATTCAGACAATATCTAGTGGGCAACCGGTTCCAAGTGAAGACTGATCACAACAGTCTTTAGTTCTTCCTAGAGCAGTAATCCTTGGAGGAGGGGCAATAAAAATGGGTGAGTAAGCTCTAGGCTTACGATTTTGAGATTGAGTATGTGAAGGGCAAGCATAATGTGGTGCCAGATGCCCTCTCTAGGAGACCAATAACGCTGTCCTTGATGGATGTCACACAGGATTGGAAGGCTCAACTATTGGTTGAATACTCCAAGGACAAGCAGGCTTGTGATATTTTGGATGGCACATACCAGGATGATCGATTTCGGGTGCTGGACGATGTGATTTACTACAAGGTTTGAATCTATCTGGTGCCAGGATCTCAACTGAAGGATAGGATCATGCAGGCAGCCCATGATTCTCCAGTAGCAGGGCACCCAAGATTTCTCAAGACATATTGCACTGTCAAGGAGAGGTTCCCTTGGCGGGGGCTCAAGGGAGATGTTTTGAGGCACATGAGGGAGTGCGTGGATTGCTAGAGGAACAAGGTAGAGTTGTCACAGTTGGCCGGTTTGCTACAGCCGCTTCCCATTCTAGAGAGGAAGTGGGAGAGCGTATCTATGGACTTCGTCACCAGGCTTCCAACTGCGCAGGGGAGGGACTGTATCTATGTAGTTGTCGACAAATTTACCAAAATTTCCCACTTTGCTATTTCTTTGAGATCCTCAGCTTCACAGGTTGTTGAATTGTTCTTTTGGGAGGTCTTCTGGTTGCATGGTCTTCCCAAGACCATTGTGAATGACAAGGACAACAGATTCATGAGGGCCTTTTGGCAGGAGTTGTTTCGCTTGGTGGGGACAAAGCTCACACCCAACACTAGCTATCATCCCCAAATGGGTGGGCAGACAAAGATTGTGAACAAATGGCTAGAGGGGTACCTGCGCAACTATGCGACAGGACAACAAAGAGCATGGGTCAAGTGGCTGCATCTCCGGGAGTTCTGCTACAATACAAGTACAACCTATCACATGTCCATTGGTATGTCCCCTTTCCGAGCTCTTTATGGATACGATGCACTTACTTTTTCTGATATGGTATTTGGAGATAGCAAGGCCCCGGGGGCCAAGGACTGGGTTCAAGAGAGCCAGGAGATTCTCCGAGTTCTCAAGAACAATTTGTAGGTGGCCCAAAATCAACAAAAGATATATGATGATAAGCACAGGGTGGAGAGGCAGTTTGAGGTAGGAGACATGGTCTACCTACGCTTGCAGGTGCACAGACAGTCTTCACTCAAGCATAAGGGTGTATAAAAATTGCGGCCACGATTCTGTGGACCTTACTGGGTGGTGAGGAGAGTAGGTGAGGTGGCTTATGAGCTGGAGCTGCCTTTTGAGAATCGGATCCACAACATATTTCATGTCTCATGCTTGAAAAAGGTGTTGGGACGACAGGTTGTAGCAACAACCGAGTTGCCTCCGTTGGATGATGAGGGGCATTTGATTTTGACACTAGAGCTCATACTAGAGACCCATGAGAGGAAGTTGAGAAACAAAGTGGTCGGGGAGATTTTGGTTAAGTGGAAAGATTTGCTGGAGGAGGATGCTACATGGGAGAATGAGCAGAATTTGTAGCCTCCAGTTTTACAGTTGCTTGGGGTCAATCAACATCTGGGAGGGGAGGACGGTAATGTCCCTTCCTAGATTTTCCTAATGTCTTAGGAAATCAATTTGACAATTTTGATTAAGGTTAACCTAAGGCAGTTTTTGTGAAACCTTCTAAAAGTTACTTTATGCAGAAATCTACTGTTAGTTCTGGTTATACTTCTCCTACTTAAACAAGTTATTAATGCTGAAATATTCAGAATAACATCGAAGTAAACACATAACAGACTTTCACCGATTCAGATCTAAAATAGAAAAGTACATGCACAATAGACAATGTGACACACAAGATTTTCTCGACAACTGTCCCCGGAAAAACCCAATGTGGGGAAACCGGTCTTCTAGCTGCTAGAGGGTTTATATTATTAAGCAGTGTTTTGAATGCAACAAATCTGGGCACCACACTGGTTAACCCGACAGAGAAAAATATAGATCTGAAGCTAACTTGCTGTTATGAGACCAAACCTTTGACTGATCCACGCCCTCAAACGAGATTTACAAGACTGAGCTAAAATCTGGCCCTAGAAACCCCAGCGCTGCCCCTGAAGCCCTTGCGTTAGCCTCTTCAGCCTCTGCGTGCCCCTATGTTGGCTTGGATAGGGCTGCGTAACCTTAGAATGGGTGACGTAGACCCTACGTTGCCCTAGAAGGGTCTCTGCGTAACCCTGGTGGGTGCCCTACTGCGCACGTTGACCCAAAAGGGACTGCGTAGCTGAAGCTGCCCTCTGCGCTGTGGAACTGCTGCATAGCTGCTGCTGCTGCCTTTGCTTCTCTGCGTTGCCTCTGACTGCTGCTCTATGCCTCTTGTTGATTCTTGGCACTGGGATCAGACCATCCCCTTTGCCAAAACTACCCCTCGCTGCAGTTGAAACACTTCTGGAAATTCTTAGCAAAACACGCCCTAGAATTCCAGCTTAGTTTCATTGCTCTGCCTCCGTGTGTATGTTCTCCAATTGACCCCAAACCTTTCCTTTATACTTTTTCGTTGGGAAACCAACGACCATGATCAGATTTTGAATCAATGGCTAAGATTAAAAGAAAGCTTGATCTGTGTGATTTAAGTCAATTCCATCACATGTTTTAATAAATTACCTTTAATAATTTAATTTTCCTAAGTTAGACTTAGAGTCCTTAATTAAAATTATTAATTTATTAATTATCTCCCAAACTAGATGGAATTTCCCAAATCCTTTTCTGGGTCTTGGAGATCTGATGTACTCTAGTCCCTCCACCAAGTTTCAGGGTTAGAGCACATCCGATGCTACCCCAATACACAAAATCTCAACACTCCCTCTTAGCATGGAGTGTGCTCTAGCAATACATCACACCATGTATCACAAGATCTTGGCATTGGTCTTTGTGCTGCTGATGCTTGGCTTGTTGCCCTTCATCACTGCACTGCTACTGCCATTCTATACTGCTGCCCATGACACTGCCACCACCACTACCACATTTGTACTGCAACTCCCTCTCAATCTATTGCATCATGCTGCCAACTGTTGCACTGCATATTTAGTTGCTGAGAGAAGCAATTAAAGCTCCTGCCCGACCTTTGATAAACAACTCAGTTGGGCTGCATCCTCATCACTGAAGCTCCATCGGCTGTTGACCTATGTTGAATCTAGAGGATGATGCACAACTACAACTCTACACTGCGTAAGCAGACTCCTTCTGCACTGCTGAAGTCACATAAGCCTCCTTGCTGAAATCTCCCACGCTGCTGCTGTACCATGTTGTCCTCTTGAAGCCCCTACCATGCTGCGACTCTGCTCTGCGCTACTGAAGTCACATCAACCCCTATGCTGCTGCTGCATCTGCACTGCGCTGCTCCCTTCAACGTTTAGCTCCGCCTCTGCTTCATCCGTGATTCTTTGCACCAAGTGCTCCACTTGTCCTGCTATTGTCTTAAGGCTCCCGTAGCTCAGATGTGATCCAAGAGATGAGCTGCTCAAGGATCCCGCCCTCACTCTGTAGCTGCTCTACAGATCCATTTCGCCCCACTTTTGTGGTTCATGAGCGCTCACGGCTACGTCATCTTCTGACCCACCATCCGCCACAGTAGCCTTGGAAGTAGAAGCTTCCTTGTCCTTTTCTTCTGAGGACAATTGATGGTGAAATGTCCTAGTTCGCCGCACTGGAAACACTTGATCTTGGAAAGATCACGCTTCTTCTTCCCTTGTTGCCTCTTTGATGCCAAGGCTGCATCTTCATCCTCTTCCTTCTTCACCTTATTGGATCCCTTGCTGTACTGCTTCTTGGTAAATCGGCAGAGTTCTTCTTTACGAAGGATTGCCCACATATTGTCCCAGTCGGGAAGGTCTGCTCTACCCAAGACACTTTGGACAAAGGTTTTCCACTCTTCTGTGACAACATTGAGTGCGCTCCTTACTAATACATCATCCTCCACCTTTGCTCCCATGGCAGACAAATGATCTCTGATCGCCTGTAGTCTGAAAAGGAAGGGCTTTATTTCTTCTCCCTTGGTCATCATGAATGACCGTAGCTGATTCTCCTAAAGAATTCTCCTCTGGATGGACTTTCCCTCATATAGGGCAGTTAAGGCCTTCCACATCTCATTAGCCATTTTCTTCTTGGCTATCTGTGGAACTATATGGTCCTTAATCCCATCCATAATGAACTGTTTGGCATGTGCCACAACGGTCGGCGTGGCCAGGACTTTTTCTGCATGGTCTCTTAGACCGTAAGTCTCCATGACGACCAGGATTCCGACCTTCCAGACTGCAAAGTTGGACATGCTGTTCAACCTATCCTGATCACGTAGTCCGTGAGATGCCATTTTCTCAGATCTACTTTGTCAGAACTTGCTCTCCTTGCTTCTCTACTGAAGCTCGGATCTAGGGTCCTTGGCGAAAAAAAGGACACCCTCTGCTCCCTTTGACAACTGATTTCCTCTCTTGGAAATCTGCCAAAAAATTGAAACAACTCTCTTTGATCCTTTGATTGATCTGCAAATTTCTTTGGCTAGAAACTCTCTGAGAAGCTGATCTCCTCCCGCTCTTTGTCTACCCTAGGCTAAATTTTGAATCTTCAGAAATTTAACCCCACCAACAACTTCTAATGTTCTACAGCTCTGCTTTCGACACCTCTGAATCAGACAGCTTCGGATCTGCGTCACCCTAGCTGGCCTCTGCGTGAGCAGATAGTCCCAACGTTGTCTCTGTGCTGCCACCGAGCAGTAAGTACGTGGGCCTGCGTGGAGACAGCATAAGACTGCATCACTCTGGCCTCTGCGTGGCTCTGCTCCCTCTGAAACCGTGCTGTCCCTTCAGATTTGACTTTCTGCGGCTGCTGCGGCTCTCTTTGCTGCTTTCTGCAACAAGGATTCTTCAGTCTTTTGCAAGTGACTTTGCTAGATCTGCAATCGCTTTGATATCATGTGAAAATTTCTAAAAGTTACTTTGTGCAGAAATCTACTGTTAGATCTGGTTATACTTCTCCTACTTAAACAATTTATTAATGCTGAAATATTCAGATTAACATCGAAGTAAACACATAACAGACTTTCATCGATTCAAATCTAAAACAAAAAAGTACATGCACAATAGACAAAGTGACATACAAGATTTTTTGGACAACTCTCCCCGGAAATACCCAATGCGGGAAAACCGATCTTTTGGCCACTGGAGGGTTTATATTATTAAGTAGTATTCTGAATATAACAAATTTGGGCACCACACTGGTTAACCCGATAGAGAAAAATATAGATCTGCAGCTAACCTGCTGTTCTGAGACCAAACCTTTGACTGATCCACACCCTCGAATGGGATTTACAAGACTCAGCCAAAATCTGGCCCTAGAAACCCCAACGCTGCCCTTGAAGCCCCTGCGTTAGCCTCTACGTGCCCTTGTGCTAGCCTAGAGAGGGCTGCGTAACCCTAGAATGGGTGATGTAGAACCTACATTGCCTTAGAAGGGTCTTTGCGTAACCCTGGTGGGTCCCCTGCTGCCCAGCGCTACCCGAGAAGGGATTGCGTAGTTGAAGCTGCCCTCTGCGCTGCACAATTGCTGCATAGCTACTGCTATTGCCTCTGCTTCTCCGCGTTGCCTCTGACTGCTGCTCTTTGCCTCTTGCTGATTCTTGGCACTGGGATCAGACCATCCCCTTTGCCAAAACTACCCCTTGTTGCAGCTGAAACACTTATGGAAATTCTTAGCAAACCACGCCCTAGAATTCCAGCTTAGTTTCACTCCTCTGCCTCCGTGTGTGTGTTCTCCAACTGACTCCAAGCCTTTCCTTTATACTTGGGAAACCAACGACCATGATCAAATTTTGAATCAATGGCTAAGATTAAAAGAAAGCTTGATCCGTGTGACTTAAGTCAATTCCATCACATGTTTTAATTAATTACCTTTAATAATTTAATTTTCCTAAGTTAGACTTAGGGTCCTTAATTAAAACTATTAATTAACTAATTATCTCCCAAGCTGGATGGAATTTCCCAAATCCTTTTTTGGGTCTTGGAGATCTGATGTACTCTAGTCCCTCCACCAAGTTTCAGGGCTAGAGCACATTCGATGCTACCCCAATACACAAAATCTCAACAATTTTTGGTAGAAGACATAGGAGGAATAATTTATTTGGTTGCTAGTGGAATATGGGACCCACAAGAAATACACATTAGAGGACAAAGGAATTCAAATTCCTTTAGGAAAATTGAATTAGTGGAGGGACCCACAAGGAATGGATGGCCAACAATTATAAAGGAACGAATGAAGTCATTTGCATCTTTTGTCTATCTGAGAAATCGAATTGCCTTAGCTGAGCCAAGATTGTGCTGTTCAACACAAGAGCTTCCTAAGGAGTGAAGCTCAACCTTTTTTCGATGGACTTCAAGTGCCACCCAAGGAAGGCATTCTTTACCTTTGAGACCAAAGGAAACATTACCTACATGTTTTACGCATTTCTGGGGAGCTTGGGATGCAATCTAGAGCCACCAATGCGCAGAGGGAGGAGTCATCTTGTTGTTGTGGAGCAGAGCTGTTGGAGGATTGATCAGAGGAGCTACATGGGTGTTAGTTTTCAGGAGTGTGGGAGCAGCTACAGCTAGAGAGGAGCAACCCTTATGCAGTTTCCAGCTAATACTCTTAGGGATTGCATAATCACCTCCATGATTGCGTAGTCATTGGAGGGAAACAGCTTGTGGTAGCAACATTCAGGGGAGTTTGGAGTTGGGTTGTTGGGAGATTTGTTGGAGGGCCATTTGAGGTTGATTGCTGGAGTTTGGTGAGCAGTGATTGACAGCAGCAACTACAATGACATAAATCGAATTTGGAAGAGGGCCAAGCTGTGAAGGGTTAGTTTTTGAAGTTTGGAACCAAGGGAAACCCTTTCTGGGTTTTGGGCAAGGATCACATTTCCAAATTCCTAGAATTTTTTGGGCAGTCTAGAGGGGGTAAATCAGAGACCAAAGTCTGGCAGCAATGTAGTCTTGAAGCAGTAGCGCAGTTTTCTGGAGTATCTAGCGTGGGCAGCTATTGGAATTTCTTGTATTCATCACTTGGTGCTTGTAGCTTGCCTTGCAAGCCGAGGTGCATTTTTTCTAATTCACTTGTACCTCAACATCAATTATTAATAAAAGCTTGGCCAATTTGGGCATTTGGAGAAATTTCTGGTTATTGTGCATGTGTTCCTGAAAATTTCCGTGTTTGTATATTTTCATGTTTTTGCTATCATTGCAAATTTTCCATTTGGAATATTACAAGAAAAATCATTTAAATACAGGCCCTCAAGACATTACCCAACTTTGCGACACAATATGATCTAATATGAAACCGAGTGTGTTTATAATAAAATAATTTAGCCATGATGTCTAACTATGAGTAACCATGCACTAAAGTTATTCCTAAACACACTTTAGCATAGACTTGATAAACACTAAGACTCATCTAAGACCTTGTCAACACATTCCACCCTAGCTTTGGGGTTATAACTGGAAGAAAAACTTTTTCGATTATTCATGTTTACAAACACACATAAATCTTTCGGCTTACTTAGGTGTTATTACATGGCTTAATTATCATAATAGCATCAGTTATAATAAACTTTGCAGAAATTGGGTTTACAATGATAAAATTTATGCTGACTGATGAATTTGATCTTCAAAAAATTTTATTCACTTCTTTGTACTCCGCTTCTCGGATTGTTGACAAAGTGTAGTCAACATGTCCAACTTTCCAGTCCTGGACAAACTCACTTAGTGTTTTGTATCATTGTACCTTTGTCACGCTTTTATACACATGTTCAAATTGTTGGACAATGGGTTCAACGCTCCCGGTGTGTTTCGCGACATGGACTAACCACCTCTTGTGGATCCTAACTCTGGCAATTGTAGCAGAGACTAATGCCTACAGGTTTTGGTCTAACGACAATCATGATTTCAACAAGTGGTATTAGAGCGACAGGTCTCGAGTTCAAAACTCACCTGGCTCGCACTGGGGGGAGATTGTTGGACACTGGGTTCAATGCTCCTCGCATGTTTCGCGACATTGACTAACCGCCTCTCATGAAACCTAACTCTGGCGATTGTAGCGGAGACTGATGCATGCAGGTTTTGGTCTAACGACAATCGTGATTCCAAAACAAATATTATATTATGTAGGTTTTTTTCTTTGTATTAATTTTTTTGTATTTTGTAGGAGTTGTGTTGACACTCCCACATTGTATTCATATTGGTTCTACTCTTCAGTACCATTTACCTACTTTTGTGTCATTTGTCAGACATTAATAAAATTATTTTATCTTATCTCATGTTTTTTGCATGTGCATGTGCATTGTGTCCTAGCTGTAATATGTATCTTAACCCAATTTCTTAAAAGCTTTTTGTATTTGTTTTGGATACTGATTTGTAATCTTGCAACTTAGCTTGTGAAAAGCAACTAAAATTGTAACTAATGAATAAACATCAAGGTTTTAAAAGTTGAAACCTCTAGTTGTTACAATTTTGAATATGCATGTACATTAAGATTGACTAATTCAAGTGACTTAGAGCAGTCACATCAAATATTCCTTTCCTACGTAAGCATGAAGAGCTAGCATATTTACCTTGGCCACAACTTGAAGATCTATGTCTCTAAAAAATGGTCATACTAGCCAAAATTTGAAGAACGAAATCTGATTTAAATGTAGAAGCCTCTCCCAAGATGCAACACATAAAAATTGCACAATAGTGGCATTATGTTAGGTCCCTATATTACTAGTATAGTACCTTATTGTTGTTAGTGTAACCCCTTTATTGTTATTATTGTACCCTTGTAACCCCCATTCTGTTATTATTGTGCCCTTAAATTATTATTGTTAGGTCGGCTAGGATTACATTGTGGCCCACTAGGATTACATTATGGCCCCATGGACTCCTATATATAGAATGGAGGTTTGGTAAATTGTATCATCAAAGAATTGTTCATTCATGTAATGTATTGGAGGTTGCCCCTCGAAGTGGCTTATTTCTAAGGCGTTGACATCTCTTTTCTTCTCTTTTTGGAGCTGGTTTCACAACATTTGGCATCGAGCTTTGGGATTCTAGGTTTCGCTTGCTCCAAAACAGTCATCGTGGCATTTTCGCTATAACTTTTTTTCTCACGGCTTCGTGCTGAAATTTCTAGGGGTGCGAAGCTGAAATCTTGAGGAAGGTTGTCTAAAAATTTTTCGCAGAGCGCATCTTGGTTCGCAATATTTGAGGAGATATCATCTCGTGGAAGTTAGGTATTTTTCGTGCTCATAAACAAAGTCATCGTGGCATTTGCGCTATAAATTTTTTTGTACGAAGGTTCGTAGTCTCGAAATTCATATGGTGCGAAGTCGAAAAAGTCTCGAGGAAATTGGCCCTAAAAATTTCAGAGCTTGGTTCGCAATATTTTTGAGATATGATCTGTGGAAGGTAGTGCTTTTTCAGGCTCCTGAATTGCATCTCAAAGAGGTGATCGTGGGAAAACTTCAATAACTCTCTCTCTGGGCATTTGATTGAAGTGCCGTAAAAAGTGGTCGCAAGTACACAGACTGAAGTTTCTGGGCTATCAATTTCAGAGACAAAGGACAAAACAGTGACAAGTGGCAAGTCGTACAAGTTCGCTCTACTAAGCCAGTCCAGAATTAGGTCATTGTGGGAGATTGGACACAACTTTGTCTTGGAGAATCCAAATCAGGTCACACCTGTGGCATTTGAAAGAAGCTTCAGAGATCTACTACAGGGCTGAATTTCAGATATCGAAGATTTTCAACTACAGAGATAATTCAATTTCAATATCGAGCTTCTAAAAGCTAGTAAAAGGTGTGTATTTTTTTCCGAATTGCATAAGTCTTGTTTGAAGAATCAAGTTGAATTGATTCCAAGGGCATCTTGTAGAATAGATATCAATATTGGATTCTAAAATGGCTCCTAAAAAGAATTCAACACCCATCAAGCCTTCAGAAGGCTCTACCATGACTCATGAAGATGAAGAATTGCAACATGATCTATCAAAATTACAAGAACAAGTGCAACAAATTTCACTCTCGCAAAGAGCAGCAAAAATGAAATGGAAGTTTTGAAGAAAGGTGTGGAAGTGAAGATGGATGGTTTGAAGAAAGGCATGGAAGCTAAGATGGATGGCGTGGAAGTAAAGATGGAAGGTTTGAAGAAAGGCGTGGAAGCTAAAATGGATGGTGTGCAAGCTATGATGAATGGAATGGAAGCTAAGATGGATGGCATGGAAGTGGGCATGGAAGCTAAGATGGATGACATGAAAGACAACATAGAAAACATGAAGAATGATCTAAAATCATACATGGAAGGCTTGATGACAAGCTTAAAACCAGAAATGATTCCTAATGGCGGAAATATAGGAGAAGAACCTCATGATGAGAACAAAATAAATGTTAATCGTGATTTCATAAACTCGAACGTTGGCGGGAAGAACCACCATATTCCAAAAATGGATATGAGGAAGTTTGATGGAAAGGATCCTGTAACATGGATACTACAGATGGAGCAATATTTTGATCTCCATAACGTGCAAAACACACAAAAGGTACGCATTGCAACTTTACATTTAGAACAAAATACATTTGTATGGTATCGATGGCTTTGCTCCCGTAAAAAAATTGTCACTTGGTCAATTTTTGTAGACGAAATGATAGCACACTATGAGGATACAAAGAGCAACACCTTCTTTAGCCAATTGATAAATCTCAAACAAAAGGGTTTAGTGGGGCAGCACATTGAGGACTTCCAAAAATTGAATATAAGGGTAACTGATATTCCAGAGGAACACAGGATTGATCTCTTCATAGGTACTCTAAAGGATAACATCCAACATGAAGTTCGTGTGTTGGAACCTGATTCATTAGAGAAGGCATTCAGGTTGGCAAAAAAAGTTGAATGTAAAATTATGGCGACAAGGAAGCCTACCACTCAATTCTATAAAGAAGGAAGTGTTGCTACGCCTAGATTTCCACAACCTACAAGGTTGACACCACAACAATTGGAAGAAAAAGAGCAAAAGGGCTTTGCTACAGTTGTGATAGCAAATACACTAAAGGTCATAAGTGTGCTGAGAAGAAATTATTTTACATAGATTGTGAAGAGGAAGAAGAAAATGAACAAGAAGAGGATATACACCAGAAACCAGCCCCAGAAGAGGAAGAAATGAATCCAACCATATCGTGTAATGCACTGGCAGGAATTACCACTCCTCAAACTCTCAAGATAAAAGGACAAATCAAGAAGAGAAAGGCAATAGTGTTGATTGATTCAGGTAGCACCCATAATTTTATTCATTGTAAGGTAGCCAAGGAATTAAATTGTTTCCTATACCCAGCACCAGAATGTCAAGTGATAGTTGCAAATGGAGGAACTATAAATTGCTCTGGAAAATGCCATAATATCAAGCTAACCATGGGGGAATATGTATTGACTAGTCCAATGCTTTCCATTCTTATGGGAGGTGCTGATGTTGTACTAGGAGTACAATGGTTACAATCTTTGGGGACGGTAGCTTTTAATTCTCAAGAACTTTTCTTGAAATTTTTTTCAGAAGGAAAGGAAGTCGAATTACGGGGTATTGTGGGGAAGCCAGGAAGGATAATAAGCTCTAATGTCATGACAAAGCTTCTAAAGAAAGAACAGCGAGGCGTAATTGCACAATTATGCTCACTAGAAGTTCCAACATCAAAATCATCTATTTCTGCAGATCTCCAACAAGTCTTGAACAATCATTCCAAGGTGTTTGAAACTCCCAAAGGACTCCCACCTATTCGTGATCATGATCATGCTATTCATTTGATTCCAGGAAGTGTTCCTCCAAACATCCGACCTTATAGATATCCTTACGTCCAAAAGAGTGAAATTGAACGTATGATTGCAGAAATGTTAGAGGCGGGTATAATTCAACCTAGTCAAAGTTCTTTCTCTCCTCCGGTAGTATTGGTACACAAGAAGGATGGATCATGGCGAATGTGTCCGAATTATAGGGAGCTCAATAATCTCACCATTAAAGATAAATTTCCCATTCCTGTGATTGATGAATTATTGGATGAATTACATGGAGCAATTTATTTTACCAAGTTGGATCTTCGTTCAAGATATCATCAAATTAGAATGAAGACTGAAGATATTCCAAAAACAATATTTCAAACTCATGAGGGTCATTATGAATTTTTGGTCATGCCTTTTGGCCTTACCAATGCACCTTCTACATTTCAAGGGTTGATGAATTCCATTTTCAAACCCTTCCTTCGAAAATTTTTGCTAGTATTTTTTGATGATATACTAATCTACAGCAGGTCTTGGAAGGATCATGCTGAACATGTTGACAGGGTGCTCAAACTATTGCAGGAGAAACAATTATATGCAAAAACATCCAAATGATTCTTTGGAGTACAAGAGGTGGAATATCTGGGTCATATTATATCTCACGAGGGTGTTAAAGTAGACCCTAACAAAATTAAAGCCATTAAGGAATGGAAAGTCCCTAAGACAATAAAGCAATTGCGAGGATTTCTCGGGTTAACAGGCTATTATCGTAAGTTTGTTAAGAATTATGGAAGAATAGCAGCACCTCTAACAACATTATTGAAGAAAGATGCATTTTCATGGACTCCCGAAGCAACTAAGGCCTTTGAACATCTTAAAGAGGCAATGTGCCTAGCACCGGTCTTAGCTACGCCAGACTTCACAAAAACATTTATTGTGGAATGTGATGCCTCAGGAAATGGAATTGGTGTGGTTTTAATGTAGGAAGGAAGACCCATTTCTTTCGAAATTCGTCCAATCAAAGGAAAGTATTTACGTAAACCTATTTATGAGAAGGAAATGTTAGCAATACTGCATGCACTAAAGAAATGGTGAACTTACCTAATGGGAAGACACTTCAAGGTAAAAACTGATCATGATAGTCTTAAACACTTTTTGGAGCAAAGACTATCTTCAGAAGAGCAGCGAAAATGGGTCACAAAGATGTTGGGTTATGACTTTGAAATAATCTACAAAAAAGGAAAGCTTAATGTTGTTGCAGATGCACTCTCAAGAAAGAATGAAGAGGTGGAAGCATTGCTTTGTGCCATTTCTATTATCCAACCAGATTTGATAACCGAAGCAAGAGATGAATGGAAGAAGGACAAAGATGTATGGACACTCATTCAAAAGTTGCAGCAAGATCCTAGTACATCCGATACATTTAGTTGGAAAAATGATTCCTTATGGTACAAAGATCGCTTATATCTTTGTAAGAATTCCCAACTAAAACAAAAGATTCTTCTCGAATTGCACACTTCTCCTTTAGGAGGACACTCAGGATTTTTAAAAACTTACCACAGGGTGAAGAAAGAATTTTTTTGGGATGGCCTTAAATCCGATATTCAAAAGTTTGTGGCGGAATGTTTGGTTTGCCAGCAGAATAAAGTGGAAACAATTAAGACCCCAGGACTTCTACAACCTTTATCCATTCCAAGTCAACGTTGGGAGGAGATTTAAATGGATTTTATCATAGGTTTACCTAAGTCCCAAGGAAAGAGTGTCATCATGGTGGTAGTTGATAGACTTACCAAGTATGCACACTTTTGTGCATTATCTCATCCATTCAAAGCAAGTACAGTTGCTACTACATTTATGGACAGAATTCAAAAGCTACATGGAAGCCCAAGGGTTATTGTGAGCGACAGAGATCCCATTTTTACTGGAAATTTTTGGACGGAGTTATTTTCTTGTTTGGGTACTCAATTAGCTCATAGCTCATCTTATCATCCTCAATCTGATGGTCAAACCGAGATAGTAAATAAATGTTTGGAAGGATATCTTCGTTGTTTTGTATCTGATAAACAAACACAATGGGTCAAGTGGTTACCTCTCGCCGAATGGTGGTATAACACTTCCTTCCATACTGCAGCAAAAATGACCCCATTTATGGCACTTTATGGATATCATCCACCATCCATCACATCATCTTTAAGGGAAAATTCGAAGGTTCAAGCAGTGGAAGATCACATCGAGCATCAGCAAGAAGTTCTCCAACTCTTAAAGGATAACCCGAATTTGGCACAAAATCGAATGAAACAACAAGCAGATCAATATCGCAGCGAGAGAAGTTTTGATGTAGGAGATTGGGTATTTTTACGGCTACAACCATACAAACAAATGTCCCTCAAGCAAGCTAAGAAGGATAATAAATTATCACCAAAGTACTATGGTCCTTACAAGGTGTTGCAAAATATTGGTACTATGGCATACAAATTGGAGCTTCTCGCTTCTTCGCGAGTACATCCAGTTTTCCATGTTTCATGCTTAAAGAAGGTTATAGGTGAAAATCTTCCAGTTCAAACAATATTGCCAGAACTTGATGAGGAAGGAAAAATTATATTGGAACCAGAAGCGGTCATGGAAACAAGAACTCGACAACTACGGAATCGATCAATTTCAGAGTATCTCATCAAGTGGAAGAATTTATACACTGAAGATTGTACATGGGAGGATGAAAAATTTATACAGAAGCAGAGCTACTCAAGCGTTGAGGACAACGCTTTTTTGAAGGAGAGGGGCATGTTAGGTCCCTATATTACTAGTATAGTACCTTATTGTTGTTAGTGTAACCCCTTTATTGTTATTATCGTACCCTTGTAACCCCCATTCTGTTATTATTGTGCCCCTAAATTATTATTGTTAGGTCGGCTAGGATTACATTGTGGCCCACTGGGATTACATTATGGCCCCATGGACTCCTATATATAGAAAGGAGGTTTTGTAAATTGAATCATCCAAGAATTGTTCATTCATGTAATGTATTGGAGGTTGCCCCCTCGAAGTGGCTCATTTCTAAGGTGTGAATATCTCTTTTCTTCTCTCTTTGGAGCTGGTTACACAACACATTATCTAAACTAAGAGTGGCTGTTAGCTTGATCATGCCCCACATATTCGTGCCAACTTCCTTTTATGTCGATCATTAGACACATTATGACAGTCCAGTCCTATTCACCAATCTTCCAAACATGGAGCATGGTAACTGAAATCCCTGGCTAAATTGTCTTAGCATTTCATATCAAAGGGCAAATGAATGTACTTAGCTGGATGATGGATTCTATTTGTTGCAACCTTGGCAATGTTTCATTGTATTTATTTCTCTCTCTCTCTCACTCACACACATACACATCCACAAACATATATGTTGATTTTTTGTGGCATCGAGAGGTATTCCCGCATGCCAAGGAGCCTTCCAAATCAACAAAAAAAAGAAATTATAAATATTAAAAGAATATTCATTTTTATATTGGTTTATGTAGGCTCCAAAGAACCTAAGTTTGCCCCAACATTAGAGGTGATCCTTGGTCAAAAGGGCGCTCATTTGATCACTATAAATACACAAGAAGATATCCCAATTTGAGCAACCAATCAACAATTGACATCTCATCTGAAGTAGTCGCACAAGTGGACAAAGAAGAAGGGCGAAGTTTGCAATTTTAAGTTTGACGAATTTTGACCAAGTTTGACCATTGACCGAATCCATTTGCTACTCGGATCTGACCTAAGGACGTTGAGCATAAGATGAATTGACTTCATAACGTTGACAGTAGGGCTGAAGACCTTTGTGATTGAATTTTTTCTGTTGACTAGTGTTGACTTCTATGTTTTGAAGGATTTGACCAACAATTACAGTTTGGAATAGCTTTGACTAGGTTTGACTGGTATTTAAGCTTGGAAATTGGTATAGATTTCTAGACAATTATAATATAACTTTGTTTAAGATTGAATTCTCCTTAGAAGAAAAGTTTGCTGAGTTTTTCCCAATGTTGCGAACATCGCGATCAGGATTAAATTAGCGAGGGTCTGAAACTGGAAAAAATCATAAAAATAGGGAAAAAATCGGTAAAAATCAGCAAAATATTGGCAAATACAAAAATATTCATTTTTTTCAAATTTTTTAATATCTAAAGCATCCACAACATAAAATAAATGCATTGACACATAAATATGAAAAGAGAACTAATATATAAGATGTGTAATATCATGTCTAGTGCTACATCACATATAACAGTGAATCATGTCTTGAATACTAAGTCCCGAGTCCCAACTTAGCCTCAAAATATCAACAAATAAAATAATAATGTATCTCATATCACGAGTCATAATGTCATATACAATGAAATGAACCAAATAATAATGTCATATACAATGAAATGAACCAAATAACTAATACTACTGATTTCCTCTACCCCACCTGCGAGAAAATGGAACAAATTTCCCTCTAGATGAAGAAGGCGGTGGGGCTGGTAGTGGACTCTGTTGTGCTTTAGAAGCTGAAGAACTAGAAGCTATAGGAGGTAGACTACGTCCTCTACTGGTGACAGTGGTAGCTGGTGTCATCTCCTCTTCCTCCTCCTCCACCTCCACTTGCTCTAGCCAATTGGGGTCCGACTCCATGATAGGCCTCTCGGCCTCAACCCTCCATGCAGCAGTGGTGTCAATCCCATCCAATGAGATGGCCTCCATATCAGGTGTCCTCTCAAGTTGCCTCACCCACAATCGAAAATTGTACTAGACGTAGACCATGTCATTAAGTCGCTGGGACTCCAACCTATACGAGGGTCATAAATTATTAAAAAAATATTATTTAATGAATTCAAACTTTAATTGGAATATTTTAACTTGTTGCGCTTCTTGGTGTGTATTTTTTCAAATACACTCTAGTTGCGTTCGCATCTTGAGGAATTACATGTTTGGCTAAGCACTCGAATGGCAAGTCTTTGGAGATTGGGTACTCTGCCATTGTAGATTATCCACCATGCATCTATAACAAATAAGATAAACATAAGAAAACAAATTAAATTTGAAAGTTGAAGCAAAGTATGCACTTGAAGAGACAATGCATTTTGAAACAAACTAAAGCTTACCTGGCATTTTAGTCTTCCTATCATGGATAGCCATGTCAAAGCTAAATGTGCCACCTGCCATCATGTACATCTCCATTTCTTTGGAGATTTCTGCACGTTGTGCTGGAGATGGCACCATCTTCTGAACACAAGTGAATAATCCATCCATGACCTCAACATCAAATAAGAAACCATAGGAGTAAGAAAATGAGGGGCTAAGGTACATCCTTGCAACAAGGTTACTTGGGAACGGGAGCGAATTTTTATATAATATATATATTTCTATATTTTGATGCATATATGTCAACAAAAGCATGTAGAATGATGAATTAGATATAAAAAGCATAAAAACATAGATTGAACCATATAACATCAATCATCTAGAAGTTATAATCTTCATCAACCATGTCTACAAGTTAGTAACGTACAACATATTGAGTCTTATGATTCATCAATCTTAAAGTTTCAAGCTTTCAAAATTCAATATACAACATTTATCATCATTGATCACCAAAGTTGTACTTGTAAGCTAAGTGTAACAATTACAACAAAGAATATCTAACATGAAATGAAATGTTATAAAATGAAACAACTTTCAACTTTCACGAAGCATCATATTCATAATTCATTACCAACGAGTTATAATTGCCAACTTCAAACTTCAAGCTTAAATTGTCATATATTGTTTACAAAGATTATCATAATAAATATGAAAGAGTAAAAAATTATAAAAACTTCTAGAAACTAGAAAAGACAAGTAAATCTATTATCTATTGCTAATGTTTGGGCCTCTTGCCGTCATGAGAAATGTCTAATTTTTGAGTCTTGTTGGAAAATCATGATCTTTGTCATTAATATCAACCTCTAAGCATTAATATCTAGAGGTATCTTTGTCATTACCTCTTGATTTGTATAGGGATCTTTGTCATTAATATCACCCTCTAAGCATTAACATAAGATAGAAAAAACATAGCATGTCATGTCAAAATTTTGTTTGAGTGATGGGTACATTTTTAGTAGGGTCATGATAGAGGAGTTTGACAACCAATGTCAGTAATATCAAGGTACATAGAGGGATTGGTGCTCTTGATTAAATACGAGTTCCATACCTTAATACATGACAAAATCCAATGGAAACATTGCAATCCACCCAATCCTAAAATCCTGAAAAATTGATAAATTTGCTACATTTTGAATGAGATCTAAAAATTTACTTTCTCCATATGAAATCCAATGAGGTCGAAACCACTCTCAAACATCCCGAGTCATTTCATGGTAATATTAAAAATTTAAGTAAAAGGATGAAAATGAAGATACTAGGGCCATAGGCTTGATCATTGGGCTTCCCCGCTCAAAAATTATTGTTTCTTTGAAAAAACATTGCATTTGAAATGTTTTGCAAAAAAACAAATTTCAAAAAAGGCTAGGGAGTGAAAATTTCGCTCCTGAAATTCGCTGCCTCGGTCCTGAGTCGCTCCCGAAGGGAGCACGCTTTGGGAGCAAGTTTGAGAGGGGGGAGCCGCTCTTCTGCAACCTTGCCATGCAACATGAATGGAACGATGGAGTGTATTGTTTCATCGCTCATCAAGTACTTCCCATATGAGTTGTTGTTTCTCAAACCCCTCATCCACCTTATCATCATAGTAGTTGCAAATGGATTCTTTGGCCCTATCCATGGCCTCATACAAGTAGCCCATTGTGGACTTGTCTCCATTAACTAATCAAAGAACCTTTACCAAAGGTTCAGTAATGCTACACACCTCTTGCACCAAGGTTAATGGGGAGCGGGACCGAAAGCAGGGAGCGGGGAGCAAGAGCATGGAGCGACATTCTCAAAAGCTCCTTGTTCGGGAGAGAATTTTTATATAATATATATTTTTATATATTTTGATGCATATATGTCAACAAAAGCATGTAGAATGATGAATTAGATATTAAAAGCATAAAAACATAGATTGAACCATATAACACCAATCATCTAGAAGTTATAATCTTCATCAATCACGTCCACAAGTTAGTAACATACAACGTATCGAGCCTCATAATTCATCAATCTTAAAGTTTTAAGCTTTCAAAATTCAATAGATAACATTTATAATCATTGATCACCAAAATTATATAAAAATTCTAACATGAAATGAAATGTTATAAAATGAAATGAAATGAAACAACTTTCAACTTTCACGAAGCATAATATTCATAATTCATTAGCAATGAGTTATAATTGCCAACTTCAAACTTCAAACTTAAAGTGGCATATATTATTTATAAAAAATGTCATAATAAATATGAAAGAGTCAACAATAAAAAAACTACTAGAAACTAGAAAAGACAAGTAAATCTATTATCTACTTTTAATGCTTGGGCCTCTTGCCGCCACGAGAAATGTCTAATTTCTGAGTCTTGTTGGAAAATCATGATCTTTGTCATTAATATCACCCTCTAAGCATTAATATCTAGAGGTATCTTTGTCATTACATCCGGACCTGTATAGGGATCTTTGTCATTAATATTACCCTCTAAGCATTAACATAAGATAAAATAAACATAGCATGTCAAGTCAAGATTTTGTTTGAGTGATAGGTACATTTTTAATAGGGTCATGATAGAGGAGTTCGACAACCAATGTCACTAACATTAAGGTACATAGAGGGATTGGTGCTTTTGATTAAATACAAGTTCCATACCCTAATACATGACAAAATCCAATGAAACTGAGAGTAGGTTCGAAGGGGGGGGGGGAGCCGCTCCCCTGCAACCCTGTTATGCATTCCTGTCTAGAAGCCTTCCTGGTATGAAACTAACCTGCATATGGCCTCTCCCTCTGGTTTGTGGCTATATGACAAAGCAAACCACTTTTCTGAAAGAAACATTCTCTTCACATCCCACATAGAATTCTGGATGGATTGAAGAGATATGAAACTAGTGGCAAACTGTGTAATGGCAGGGCGCACCAACTCATTGTTGTTGGTGAATGTTCTCATCAAATGAAGCACAAATGCATGATTATATATAAACTTTGTATTGGTTGTTGACGATTCAACAATATCCTTGACAAAATGAAATTTTCCTATGTCCTCCAACATCATTTCAATGCAGTGTGTAGCACAAGGTATTCAAAATAAGTTAGAATGCATCTCCATAAGCGTCTTGCCAACAACAACATAATTTGCAGCATTGTCTTTTATGACTTGGACAGCATGTTGTGGACCCACCTCCTGAATGAACACGTCTAACAAATCACATAATAACCATACATCTTTGATACATCTTTGATATGTGTAGATGCATCAACAAATTTCATAAACATTGTCCCCTTGGAACAATTAACCAAGAAGTTAATAAGGCTTCTACCCTTTTGATCGGTCCAACCATTTGACATCATAGTGAATCCTGTGTGCCCATGATCCCCTAAACTCCTCCAATCTCTTAGTGTAGTCAACCTTTTCATTCTGAAGAATGCACCCTGTAAAGTCATCATATGAAGGGGCTTTGTACCCTGGGCCAACAATAAAAATAACATCAATCACGAGTTGGAAAAATGGATTGTTCTTAACAATGCTGAACGGAATATCACTCCGAAGAAGAAACTTGCCCAACAACTTGTCAACTTCTTCCTTCTCCCTTTTTTTAAGAAGTGGTATGATAGATGGTTGTGCACAAGGTGTGGTTCTAGGAACAAAAAATGATGAGGTAGCTATGGGGTTGGGTGTAAGATGCTGATGGTGACCAAGAACCAGTAACACTCTCACGGTCAGCTCCCAATCCTGCCACTCCACCTGCTGCTATTTGACTTTTTAAAGCTGCCTTGGACAACTTGGTTGTCTCTATTCCTTTCAATGGTTTGAGGGCTCTTCGGATGATTTCTGCATTTGTATTTGAGCAAGCCCCCCCTGTAATATGATGTCCACATAACGTGCAAGTCAAATTTGATCTGTCAAACCCTCCATCAAGTTCACTAAATTCCCACAGAGGGTCCAATTTCGTTGGCATGTTTGTAACTTTGTTGAATCTTAAGTTTTAATGTAAGTTTGAAGTTTGAAGTTTGAACCTAGAGCACTAGAAGAATTGCAAGTTAAACTAATGAAATTAAAATTTACATAAAACATTTTGAATTTTTGACAAAAAAAAACCCTCGACTCAATGCAACGATAATGACAAAAGAAAACATATTAAAACCCAAGTAAAAATCATGGAAAAAAATAGGGCACAAAAAAAAAAAAAGCAAATAAAACTAGCAATCCAGATCTTGTATTTTTGACCAAAAAAACCCTCTCCACTAAATGCAACAAAAATGACAAAAAAAACACACTCAAATCAAGCAAAAATGATGGAAAATATATGGGTGATAGAAATTCAAGGAAAAACAAGAAAAAAACAAAAAAAAAAAGTGACAAGTTTGATGTCAACACTTAAAAACCACGCTTTGCTGAAGAAAATTGGTCCAAAATTGATTTTTTTTTTGCTTGGGATGGTAATTTCCTTCACTTTTCTCCTCTCATGCCCTTGTAGATGAGTTCTACTCCTCCTTAGCTCTCACTCTTGCCCTCTATTTGCAAAATGAACCA
This sequence comes from Pinus albicaulis, assembly GCA_034641835.2. NCBI lineage: Eukaryota > Viridiplantae > Streptophyta > Pinopsida > Pinales > Pinaceae > Pinus > Pinus albicaulis. The sequence continues at coordinate 14,219 of JAXQQM020058459.1, read as the reverse complement.
AAAAAATCCGAATTTTCCCTTTTAAAACTCGCTGTTGCCATAAGCCACGATTTTTACTTAACAAATCACAAATTTTTTCGAAAAAATCGCGAAAACATCGCCGATTTTATCTGCCGATTAAATAGTCTCCTCGAAAAAAGCACAATTTAAAAAAAATAAAATTGCGATAATATCGTGATTTTCGCAACATTGGTTTTTCCCAAGGTTGGGATTTTGCAGAGTAAATTTGTTGCATCTTGGTGTTTGGTTGTCTCTATGATTCTACTGTTACTATTGCATTATTGTTGAGATTTTCTATGTATAATTGCTTAATGATATAAGATAACTTGATTAAGGATCATTGGAAGTAATTACCAGATTAGAAGATTTGTTTCTTATAAGAAAAATCAATATGGTATCAGAGCGAGGTTGTTAAAGAGCAACCCTAAGACAAGAGACATGCAAGGTCAAAAGAACAACCATTGAAACTAGTTATGAGAAAACAAGCCTTAAAGGAATAGCTTGATTAACAGTGAGCAAGTAAGAGGAAATTTGAAGTACCAACAAGTTAAGTGATGCTCTTTGTCAAAGTTGTAGGCAAGCAATAGGAAATGAAGAAAATAAGCTTCAAGAACATGTGGAGAAAGACATTCTAGAATTAGAGGGAGCTGAGTCCAAAGCAAAGAGAATTATTTTTGATACCTAATAAAGACTGCCAAGCAATTGGAAAAAATACAAAGTTTTGTGTTTTGGTTATAGGTTTGAGTTCTAGACAAAGCAGGGAGTTCTATTTGATATGGACCTTTTTTTTGTTAAAAGGAACGAGTTGTTAGAGAATTAGAAAGGCAAAAATGTCCTCTTGTTCTTGATTATTTACTTGTGATCTTCTTTAGTTCTTATTATGTTCTTCTTATCTTTCTTCTTATTAGTTCATTAAGCAAATATCAAAGCAAATACACATAGATCAAGGACACCAGATGTAGGGCAGCAACCAAGGAAAAAATCCACTCTTGGGGAAAACCTAGTCAGTAATTCTTCCTTTAATAGTAATTCTTGAGACTCTAAACCTTGACCCAGACTTCCTCCACAACAATTCAACCTTCCTTGTTATCCTCCCCGAATCTGGTAGCAACAACAACAATAGTATCACTATGATGTAGTTTCTTCTACCTGGGACTTCGACCTTGCTTTTTGAGACTTCAATCTTGAGGTAGAGACTTTGATCTAGCTTCAAAGACTTCGATTTAGGCCCAATACAACTTCTCCAAATAACATTCAACAAAACAATCTTCAACTTCCTTTCCTCTTGGTAGCAGCGCTTGATGCAATAACTGTTGCAGTAAAAATTTGAGAACTTTGATCTCCCAAACTATATCTCGAAATGCAAAGAGAGTAGTGCCAAAAATTCGATTTTCTTCAATTCTACAAGCTTGCTGAAAACCGAATCCAAAAAGTCCTCCTCCAATTCACAATTTTTTCTTGATGCAGCGTCAAAATCAAATTTGTGTTGCAGTGAGATGGTTCCAAGTGAGTTCGATTCCACTGTATATATAGGTTTGAGATGAGCTCGAATTCTTGGGCTTAAAGCCGACTTGATCACCTTAAGGCCGAGTTGGTGTGGAGGCTTCATAAATCATATTTTACTCAATACTTGACCTATTTGCATGATTCAAAAGCCCAATATGGATCAATTTAAATCTGCTATAATCCTATAGACTCAAAATAAAACCTATAGTTTCACAATATGGACTTTGACCTAAAATAAATATGACCCAAGCCTAAAACCCATGCTTTAATAAGTCATTTAATAATAATATAAAATTCTTTTCTTTATTCTTTTGACAAGTACAATAAGTATTGATTTAAGTACAATTTATGAAGACCAAACCTACTTACATTCTTCAACACTCCCTCTTAACTAGGGAGTTATTCATTACTCAATAGTACAAGGTAGATCTTAACTATATGAACTATGAAGAATCTTTAGACACTTAAATGTCATGGACTAGATTCCTGACCAGGGAAGTCTATCCATTGGTTGCTCAATAGTTTAGACACCTCAATGCCATGGACTAGATTCTTGACCAGGGCAATCTATCCAAGTGGGACTTAGATGGACTAAAACTTTAAGTCTCTATAGGTACCATCGGGCTTACTTATTAACCATCAACCCAGGGAACTAGGTGCACATCCACCCGATGTCACCCTCCCAACCAGACATCAACACAAAGTGCCGACCCGATGTCTTTCCAGGCAATGCTTCACTCACAAAGCCTCATCACACCTTGATCCAACAGATCAATGACAACCAATCTCTCTTTATCAAATTGATTGGTAACCAAAATGCTATCAAATCCTTCAAGAGATTCACCATTGCAAACACAAATTCTAATCATCAATAATTTCAAATGTATAATCAAAACAAATCTCAGGGTTTCAATGTTGCCCTTCAACTAATTCCAGTAGGACTATCAATAGAATCTTTGAAAGAAGATTCCTCATACAATTTTCTTTCCTACTTTTCATGTAGCAACATATTATTCAATCAGATCTTGCTTTCCTTCTTATAGCAATACCAAAGCATTCTCCAATCATGATTATGATTCTTACTTATGGTCTTCACTAAGACTTGTCACTTACGGGTGTTAGTCTTGGTCTAGTGCATGGCACATGAAGTAGAGAACCATAACCATTTCTTTTTTTATCTAGGGTACATCTTAATCTAGGGAGATCAACTTCTTCTTTAGGTGTTGGAGAATCTTTCCTGGTTTCCTTCTTCCTTCTCATCATATTATCTACAGTGCTTTTACCACTACGATGTGTCCAGATAACTTAGATAGCGCGCAACCAATTCTATAGAAGCATGAAGTTATAAGAGTAATAAAACTTTATAAAGAGTGTACATTTAGGCTTTTTCATAAGAGACTGATACTTCAATACTTAATCATTCTGAATGTGTTTGATACAAACCCTAAATTCATGTGATTTAAACAATCAAGAAGATTAGATAACTAAAACTATATGATAAACTATCTATTTGAGTTTTATATAAACCCTAGGTTTCATTTAATCAATCTAAATTTGATGAATAGATTTTGCTAAATGACAAACCCTAGATTTCAATCAAAACACATCATAAATTACTTTTACTAGGGTACAATGTAAACCCTAGATTTTCCATCTATAAATTCTTAAACATTATATAAATTAAGATGAATACACATACTAGAGAGTCTAACCACTATAGGATTTGGTTTATAAAACCCTGTTTTTTTCAATCATCATCCTAGAGCTTTCAAACTTTGACTAGCGCTTGTTTCCAAACCCCGGGGACTTATGACCATTAGAAATTCAGGTATATCTAGGATATTACCATCACGCATACACATCATATGATTAGACAATTTTAATATATGAGACATACAATGACCTGTGACTAAGTTAGTGATTCAATCAAAAGAACATATACCTAGTGGTTTTATCTCAAGGCTTTTCATAACAAGGATTGTTTAGGCCTATCCAAAACTTAGGGTTTCTGTTCATTGTCAAAGGAGTCCCTTGTTCCATCAAGACTTCAAAAGGTTCGAGATTTCTAATAAACAGCTATCAAATCCTAATATGTTAGAGTTTCATGATCATATCAAAATCTCAACATCACATTACTAACATACCAATTAGTATAGCCATATCTTTATTAATATCCTATGAGGTTTTGCTGGTTTCGCTAATATCAATGCTACCATTAGGTTAGGTTTTATTAACCCTTTAGGTTCCTTTTATGTATAATTAGATGTATATGTGGATAGATTTATCCAATGATGAATCACCCCAAGCAAGAACTTGAGATTCAAAGAGAGCTTAGAGATAGCAATAATTATAGTGTAGAATGAATATATCGCAGAATAACAAGACTTCATAATTCCAATAAGCATACCTTTGATTCTTTGACAAACCTTTTTATTCAATGCTTTGTCTAAGAGGATTTCCTTCTTAATCCTTGAGGCCTTCTACCATAACTCTTGACAGTTAGCCCTAGACAAGGAGGTAGACAAGTGATTAGCATTTACATAATCAAAACTTTAAATAAGCATGAGATGATGGGAGGGAATGAGAGACTTATCTTGAGGAGTTGTTGTGGGCTCCTCCAAAGCTTTGAGGGAAACCTAAAACTTAAAACAAGAAATATTCAAAAAGATGTTAAACCTATAACTAAATATAAAATATACAAATGAAATATCTAAAACTAGGAGTAAGGGCTTAGTAATGTAAGTCCCTTAAGTCATTCTATTCGGGCTTTGCTTTCTTCGAACATGATACTTATTCTGCCACATTTGCTCTATCTCTTTTCTTACCTCTTGGGTTGTCGGGACACTCACTTCTATAATGCCCCATTTTGTGACACTGATAACATTCAATTTTTGACATGGCAACCTTCTTCCTTGGCCCTTTATTCTTGAAGTTTCCCTTGCGATGAGTGTTGAGGAGGTAAATCCTCTCATGACAGAGTAAGGACCCTTACTAGTCAAGTAGGGTTCTAGCAACAATCAAACAATGTTATGACGCAAGCTCCTAGCTACGAATGAAAAGACTAGGAATAGAAGCCTACCTGGATTCCAACGCTATGATCTGAAGAAGAAGCGTCCTCGTTCCTCAGCCCCGGCAGATCACAATCCCTCCACGATCTCCGCGGATGAACACCTGCACATGGAAGAAACAAACAGATACAAGCATAAAATCCGGCACACGTAACTAAACATCAGTCAGAAAGGATGTTACTCGCATTAACATGATGGAAAACGGAGTGGAACCATAATCATAATCATCTATTAAATAATAAACGAAGAGAGATTACAACCAAGTTCTGACGTCGCGGTCTCCTTCGGATGGGTCTCCGGTCGTCCACGTTTCGCAAAGCTCGCCAAGGAAAGGGAAAACCTCTCCGGAGTCTCTCGACAATGGTCTCCTTACTTGAGTCGGCCTTAAGGGAAAAAGAGAATTCTTTACAGCACAAAGGCTCTTGGGAATATGGAGATTCAAAGCTTAGGCACTTCAAGACTAGCTTGCCATGGGATTGAGCAGGCTTTTATAGATGGGGAAGGAGGGAGTTGGGATCCCTATTATTATGGGATTAGCCCTATCAACAAGGAAGGTTCCATGGGAGGTGGCAAAACCACTTCCCTTCCATAGAACTCCCGCAGCCAAACCTCCCAACTCAAGATAGGCAATGGTTTGTGAGTTTGTTGAAACTCAACTTCCGCCATCTTTATTTAAAAAACAGTCCCTAATTTGGGTGGCGCGACTACTGCTCTATGACAGAGCGCCAGTTGGCGCGACCTCTTTGCAGGATTTTCCCCATTGGCACGAGTACTAAACTGCCTACCCGCGCCAATGCCAAAAGGGATGTTTTTCATGATTTTTGCAAGGAGATGTCTCAAGGGAAAATGAAGCTCATGCTTAGAGGAATGCATTGATGGAGTTTTCAAGGCATGACAATGTTCACAGGTCACAAAATGGGTCCTCCATTGTCCAGGACGGGGAATGGTAGGGACGGTGACAAATTACTGTATAACAGATGCCCCCTAAAGTATGAGGCCCGAGAGAGAGATGGGTGAAATGCTTTACGAGAACATGTTCAACTGAAGGCCCGCCGTCGGAAAACCTGCGCAGAAAGATACAACTGATATCTCAAGTACATGATGTATATGTGGCATGGACGCAGCCATCCGAAACAGAGTATGCTATAATCCGGATCCAGGGTATGGGCGCAGCCATCCAACTAAGATCAAACAAATAGACTCGGGTATGGTCGCAGCCATCCAATCAGTGAGTCATGTACATAATGAGAATAATCCACAATCGCAGCCTAGATTACAACAGACACAATCTAGGGTCTTGCGCTCCATCTCGACCCAAACAGAGTACAAGTTCAGGCATGTGAATATGTGAGCTGAAGTCGAACATGCAAGAACATCGTCTGATTACCAGCCAATGATGAAAGTTGTTAACAGACGCGAGAGAAACCACCAATAATGACAATGGTCCTCAAGGTACTAAGGTACAATCTACGGCGTGCGAATAAATGAGTTGACATCGAACACCCGCAGAATCACTCGATCGGAGGCCAATGATGTAAACCTCACGTCGAATGCGACGAACCTGCCATTGAGGCATGCAGGCTCCAAGGTACCATAAGGAGTCTCTAGACCAACTTCCCGGATAATGAGTTGATGTCGACAGGAAGTGACCTTGATCGAAGGGGCCATAATGATTCCCACATCATCGACATGAGACAGAGGAACATGATGTTTTGTCGTGAATCAGGGCCATATGAGAAACAGAGGAAGGTTGATATTTGCAGAGGCCAACTTCTCTTGAACATATAAACGGCACGACAGTGGATTTGGCAGTATTTGACATCAACGGATCAGAGGTCATGGTGACGAGGCAATGAACAGATGAGAGGTCAAAAGGGATTACCCAAACCCACGGAGGCAAAGTGAAGCAACGAGATGAGATGTCCCCAACCCGACACGAATGCAGACTAGTGCCATGTTCAAGAGTGACATACTGCCGACGATGACGACGATGGTTCCATTTTCCCCCACCATTTCTGGCGAGTACCCCAATTATTTTTAGTAACAAGCTTGAAGGGGATAGCATATGCTTGCAATATAAGTCCGCCCTTCGGGCGAATCCATCCTAGTGCATTTAACGAGTCCTAGGAAGGAGGAACTCGGAAAACGTCATTTCGACTAGATCCGATGTCATCAGGGTTTAACGAGTCTGACAAAGGAAGAACTCGGCGTCTTTTCATGTTTAGAGAGTTTGAAAAGACAGCGGAAAAGAAAACTCCACGGGTCCCTTTTCGTAAATAGTTCCCCAGATCCGAAAAGGTAGAAAACAATATCCAGGAAAACCTCCTAGTCGCGATAGGCTAGGGTATTCCTTTTTCGTAATCAATCCATCCCGGCCCGAAAAAGGGTTAAACTTATACTGGGTGGATGTCGATTCGTGTCCATTTTAACGAGATCGAAACGACAAGGGCCTCAGCAATCTTTTCATATTTAGAGAGTCAGAAAAGAGCTGAAAGATGACTCCAAAGTGACTTTTTCGTGTATTTACCGAGTCCGAAAAAGTATAAAATACAACTCGTTTCCATCGTTTAAGTCGCAAAAAACCTGCTGCTGCACATACCAAGCAAGCGTAAAATCCATTTTCGACATAACATATGCAAATATTTGATAAAAATAACTTTTAAAACTCATTTAACGTCGAAAAAGTTATAAATATGTCAAATTGGTAAAAAATAAAATTACTTTTACTATTTACCTTGGTGGAAAGCAACAGTGGTCCTTTTGGAGCAGAAACTTCTGACGGTGATTGCGACAAATCCAGTCGACCATTCAGCTTCTCGTCTGTCACAGGTAAGAGGCGCTCCTTTGCTCTACATTTTCATTCATTTTTTAATAATTTTCCCTTAAAAATCAGTTCTGTGTGGCCATTTTTAAATTTTTAGGGCTGCGCCCATTGGCGCGGGTATCGGGCACGGACCCGCGCCAATGAGCTCTTTTTTACAAAGGGCCCGCGCCACGTGGCGTGACTGTTTACAAAACAGCCGCGCCAACGGCTGAACCTCAAAATTCGCCCAAAATTTCGACATCTAGACTAAATTGCATAGAATTTGAAGCTCATCAAAGATCTAACTAAGGGTTTTTGACCATATGAATGCAGATAATCACTCAAAATGGAAATCGAATGGAAAGAACGAGAGCACGGAGAAGAGGATGAACAGGCCATGCAAATCCAAGCTTGCATGAATGCGCTTAGAAACTGTGGATTGAAAAAGTTCTTCCTCACGCCATGTTTACGAGCTCAGCCCGAGCTCCTCCAGTACTTAATCAGTATCTGGGACGAACAGTAACAGGTGTTCAGGTTACGAGACCAGGTGTTATAACTGGAGGTCACCGACGTTTATTTCATCACTGGATTGTCCCGCAGACGTCCAATCCCTGTACTGACTGGAAGCAGACCATCTGGGGAAAAGATGGAAGAAGTAATGGCACGGGTGTGCCGAGGGGCACAAACAGGATCAGGAAGCAAGAAGGTGGATATCCACACTATCCCTGATCTAGCACTGCGAGTAGTTCTCCATACCATTACGCGGGCTGCTGGGTCGCAGGCTCCGCACGAGGCCACTAAGACCCAACTCCTGCTGGCCTCGGAATGCATGGGTCCCTTACTGTTCAACTGGGCAGAAGCAGTAACTATCAATATGAAAAGGCAGCTCACAAAGTGCAAACAGGGGAAACTGAAACAGTTCGGTTATGGTTCCATCTTGGTATCGTTCATTCTGGAACGTTTACCAATCTTCTAGGGCCAAGGGGCCGCAGTGGGGAGTCCGATACCACGAGAGCCAAGAATGGCTCGCTGGGCAGCATTGATGCCCAGATCTGGAGGTGGCCAACAGATGTCCTGGAGGCCAGAGTTTTTTAGGTGGTTACGGCGCCAGCTGATTGTCATGGAAGACTGGCCCTATGCAGGAACTGACTTTACTGGGGACCCAGATCTCCCACTACCAGAAGGAGATGACTGGGACGAGGAGCTGGGGAAGACCTCATATTTTTGTTTTTATGTTTATATGTTTTTTTTTGTTGATACACATTCGTCTTAACACAATCATATATGCATGCAGATGTAGGACCTGAGAGACCAGCTGGGATGTCTCCAATCTCCCGGAGGACACAACTCGCCCCTGAGATTCAGGGAGAAGGCACCGGAGGAGATGAACTGATCCAGAACCTCGAGGGGATTGCCCACGGGATTCCAGACTATGCCCGGCTAGCAGACGTACCGATGGCATACCAGCGCCACATGGTGGGAGTTCCAAGTCGGATCCACCGAATCCTGAGGCGCCTAGTGCGTGCAGTCACGTGCTATCATGAGCACCATGCGGATTAGTCCTTAGGATTTATACCACACCTATTTTTTGAGAGACATAGCGTCTCCGGATGTACTAAGACGATTATGTATATTTTTGACTTTTGTGATGCACACTGTGCAAACATTTCGACACACATATATATATATACATATGACTATTTTGGATGGATCTTTCTTTACATGTGATGATGTTTTCTATATGTCATGCAAATGTCTAATACAGATGTAATCTAATGTATCAGTTACATAACAAACGACCCAATGTGAAATGTATTCACACAATGTATCTAATCACACATTTCATTTTTACGCAATTTTAAAAGCACACATAAACACACACATATGCAAACTATGCTTGAAATGAGGAAGACGGGCATGCCCCCCAGCATGATGTCTCAATTCGAGGTGCATGCCCCCCAAGCTTCAGTCCATTGAAAATGGAGTGAAGGTTCAAAACAAAAAGTCGAATTGAACATGCTCGTGTTTCATTATTTTAACGAGGTTGACCCACTTAAAAGAACTATCCTCAAACAACTTGTTTCATGTTTTAAGGAGCTTGACACAAATGAAGGAACTATGCTCCGAGATCCTGGTTTCATTTTTTAAAGAGCTTGACCCAGGGAGGAAACCGTGCTCTAACCGACTTACATCAAAATGAATAAGAAGGCGGTGCTTCCAAGAGTTCCACTCCTGATGGAAGGGGAACATCCTGGAAGTCAGGACCCAATGCCCCCAGCACATTATGCACAACGGCATCATCACTGAGCACAGGCACGGGGTAAGTAGCCACATAGTTGACCTGCGGTGGAGCAGATACAACGGGTGGATAGAAACCAGGAGGGGGTGATGGCGGACCAGCTGCCACGTTAGGACCAAAGAACGAAAGTTGATCAATGGTCACGATCCGTCCTTCATGTGGAAAGCACATCACGCGAAAGAGGGAGGAGACAAGCGCTCCCATGGCATAGGTGTAATCGCGCCCCAGGAGCAGATTGAAATCCAAAGGGCCTGGAACAACCATCACGTCCATATGAACGGTTTTACCTCCCAAAGTAACAGGTAACCTTGGAAGGATCCCCAACGGTTGACTCGTTCTTCTATTGAATGTCAACAGATTTTGCGTAACGTGCGCAAGTGGCGGCGAACCGAAAGCTTTCCAGGTAGTTGATGACAGAATACTAACAGAGGCACCTTCGTCTATAATGGTGTTGGGTACAACCAGACCAAGAGCCTGTACTGTGATCTCGAAAGGCACATAATACGGAAGGCGAAATCCTACAAATCGATTCCAGTCAAAGGAAGCGACCAAACTACTCGGAGGGGCTACCATCGACAAACGAAGGTCTTCCCCTGATGTTACGGTAGAAGAAGTATCCTCCATGACCTCCATCTTGAAGGCGGGAGGGATATCCTCTGGAGCCTCCATCATGGGAGGCGGAGGAGGGGCTTCTTGAAGTACAGGGACAGGAGAATCTTTCTCCAAGTCTAAAGAATCTGAAGAGATCAGAAGGACATGGGGGGTGTGAGATCCACTCTCGACAGAAAAGACCTGGTGCACCGCGAACGGGGCCAGTTCAACCGATCCTACGACCAATGGTTGGTCAGGGACATATTCGTGAATTTGAATTTCTGGGGGAGTGGGATCGACCAAGGATGACTCTTGACCAATCGTAGGATCAACTGGCGGGGGACTCAAAGAAAGCCGATTATAACCAGGTGGAAGGCGTGGTGTAGAACCGGCTGGGTTGTCCAAGACTTGCTTGGCTTCATCCATATAAGGACAAAGGTGAATGGCATGGTGCCCTTCACACAACTTACAGGGATTGGTGATCTTACCCTGCTTCTTAGAGTTCTTATCAACAGCAGCTGAAGACGTGCCCCCAACTTGACTCCCGAAAGCCAAATGCAACGGTGGGCGGCCGTTGGACCATACTTCGAGCACCTTGGGAATGCCAGGGCAGTCTCGAAGAAGATGGTCTCCCGTGCACAACAGGCAAGGGAACTTGACTTTCCGTGGAGGGTTGGAAGGTTTATCAAGAGGAGATATCTCGGAGACAGTAGCCGTACATTTAGCCTCTCGCTTATCAGACTTCTTCTTCTTTGTCTTCTTCTTCTTCTTCTTAGCCACCTGGTTACTTGAATCTAGACTTTCACCAGGCGAAGTAGAAGATGAGGACGCAGAAACAGGCGAAGAAGGGGAGAGGTCCACCTTGGAATCAACATGAGGTTGTTCAGGTGGAGGAACTGATTGAACAGTAGTGGAGACATTCGGGACAATAGAGGTTGAGAACAACCAAACAGGCAACCCAACAGTTAACCCAGGAAGGGACAACGTCGCCATGTAAGGAGCACCAACATTTCCAAAAGGAGGAAAATGACCAGGATTCCCTTCTGAAGGGGTTCCTTGGTTGGTAAACTCTGAAAAATTCGCCATCAAAACTCAAAACCACACACGGGCCGAAAAGAGTTAAGACACACGATCAAACGGCCAACAAGCAATATCTAAGCGGGCGTGTAATCGTGGGTGATTAATTTTATCGCATTGAAAAGTAAGAAACTCTATCGTTTCATATTTTAAGAGTCAAGAAACAATAGAAAGATGACTCTATCTCTTTCAGATTTGATACAAGCGTGAAAGGACAAGCGCTCGACGATCTTTTCAAGTTTAGGGAGTCAGAAAAGACCAAATGACTGCTTAGGAAATACTAGGCACAAAGGGTGTACCAAATATCCGTGAACTGCAATATACACCTTGGTTTCAATAATGAAACAGAAATTGACCAAGGACTTTCCGTACGTGCAGGTAGTCTCCCCGAATGCTGTGTTCGGTGTATCACGGGTATAGGGTGGCAGACTTGGCTTCCTGTGGATAAAGGATTGAAAACCTAGAGGGGTCTCCCTTTATATACGCGACGGTACGGGGAGCGCAAGTCCGTACTAGCGCTGTCCAAAGCCAACAGGCGAACGACAGCTGCTAGGTTTAACGACGCCGGAACACGTCTCTAGCCTAGACCTTCTAAATATGTTTCGTTAAGTTCCAATGCTGCCTTAGGTTAATTAAAATAAATTTTATAGTTGATCTTCAATTAAGTTTCAATTTTCAGGCCCTATCGTATGTAGTGTCTCGAAAGACTCCTAAATGCAAAGCTATATGCCACGGTGCAACATTTCGTTCGATGAAAACTAGTTAGAGAAGAGTTGAGAGCTTTTACACAAACGAAATGAACGGAAGACAAACAATGAGATCTCTAATGCAACTAATGCAATTGAAAACTTTTCATTCAAAACACTAATCACTAGCAAGATGGAAAAGATCACAATTTGCACTAATTAACAAAAGCAAAAGAGATTTTTTTTTTTTGATTTTCAATGTTTAATAGCTAATATGCACTAAACAAACTTGAAAACAAACGGAACAACTTGAGAAACGATTTCCAAGAGAGCGAAACAAACAAATTTCACTCAACAACACAAGCAATCAGATCCCCAAATCGACCAAAGTCTCTCAAAACAAAGAAAAGACTCAAAAGCTTCCAATGGACCGTGTGATCTAGGTCCAAGGCAAGACCAAACGAATTTCGAATGAAGGAATGAACAATCACCCAAAAATCGCAATAAAACAATGAACAACTACTTAGAGGATGCGGAGAATCAATCAGATAGTTGACAGGATCATCAAAACACCAAAACTCCCAAGGAGGGCTCGATACACTAAGCCACTAGATGCCCTAGGGTTTAAAACGTGAAATCGGTAGATAAAAGCAAACAACCAAAGGACAGAGGTGAATTCCCAGTCAAACAGGACTCCAACACACTCAGGCAGTCGGAAAATCAAGAAGAAAAACACTGATCAAATCCAGAGAGCTCAAAAATGAGGAAACTCAAAAAACTTACAGGGGTGGCGCGACTGTAAGTGTGAAACTGGCGCCAGGAAGCAATTGGCGCGGGCTGGACAAAGGCAACATGCGCCAATTGGCGCGACTGTCGGGTTAAAAACCGCGCCAGTCGAGTTTCTCAGCAAAAATTAAAAACAAGCTACTCCAGAAGCAGACCAATGCAAGCTAAGCAAACCAAGAAGCAAAAACAGTGAAAGAATCCAACCCAGAAGGTTCATCAAGCAAGGAAAAACATAAAACAATCAAGGCGAGACAACACAAACGAGACAGTGAAATCCGGACGATCTCCCCAGCGGAGTCGCCAAATTGTTGAGGAGGTAAATCCTCTCTGCGGACAGAGACGATCCCTACTAGCCCAGCAGGGGTCTAGCAACAATCAAACAATGTTATGACGCAAGCTCCTAGCTACGAATGAAAAGACTAGGAATAGAAGCCTACCTGGATTCCAACACTATGATCTGAAGAAGAAGCGTCCCCATTCCCCAGCCCCGGCAGATCACAATCCCTCCACGATCTCCGCGGATGAACACCTGCACATGGAAGAAACGAACAGATACAAGCATAGAAACCAGCATACGTAACTAAACATCAATCAGAAAGGACGTTACTCACATTAACATGATGGAAAACGGAGTGGAACCATAATCATAATCATCTATTAAATAATGAACGAAGAAAGATTACAACCAAGTTCTGACGTCGCGGTCTCCTTCGGACGGGTCTCCGGTCGTCCACGTCTCGCAAAGCTCGCCAAGGAAAGGGAAAACCTCTCCGGAGTCTCTCGACAATGGTCTCCTTACTTGAGTCGGCCTTAAGGGAAAGAGAGGATTCTTTACAGCACAAAGGCTCTTGGGAATATGGAGATTCAAGGCTTAGGCACTTCAAGACTAGCTTGCCATGGGATTGAGCAGGCTTTTATAGATGGGGAAGGAGGGAGTTGGGATCCCTATTATTATGGGATTGGCCCTATCAACAAGGAAGGTTCCATGGGAGGTGGCAAAACCACTTCCCTTCCATAGAACCCCCGCAGCCAAACCTCCCAACTCAAGATAGGCAATGGTTTGTGAGTTTGTTGGAACTTAACTTCTGCCATCTTTATTTAAAAAACAGTCCCTAAATTGGGTGGCGCGACTACTGTTCTATGACAGAGCGCCAGTTGGCGCGACCTCTTTGCAGGATTTTCCCCATTGGCGCGAGTACTGAACTGCCTGCCCGCGCCAATGCCAAAAGGGATGTTTTTCATGATTTTTGCAAGGAGATGTCTCAAGGGAAAATGAGGCTCATGCTTAGAGGAATGCATTGATGATGTTTTCAAGGCATGACAATGTTCACAGGTCACAAAATGGGTCCTCCATTGTGCGGGACGGAGAATGGTAGGGACGGTGACAAATTACTGTGTAACGT
>JAXQQM020080313.1:0-16599 GCA_034641835.2 Pinus albicaulis | reverse complement strand
CCGTCTTCTTCGCCATTCCTGGACATGGGTAGAAAGGCGGGTCGAAGAGGTTTGCTTGAAGGAAGTCAAGAGTTCGATACCAATGTCATAACGAAGGGGAAGCTGGAAGTAAGATAAAAAGTCCGGCAAGAGTTGCAAAGGTGGTATGGAGGAAGTGGATGATCATACCACTGAAGCTTCGCCTTGCCGTGCATCGGGAACAATCTAAGATCTAACGTAGTCATCTTAATGGAGGTAGATGAACACCACATGTGGAAAGATCGAACATGATTTGAAGGATCTTCTCCAGCACGACCTTCAAACTTTGGGATGTCGGAAGGGAGCTTTGTCGGCATAGCGGGCCAACTAGCGTCATGATGTATAGGGTCGTTTATCAACCGGTCCAAATCTGGGAGGCTGAGGCCTGCCAAGAAGGGGAGCAAGGGTGGTGCCAGGTTCAGGTGTCCTGGCTAGTAGAAACCGTGATAGGGCCAAGATTCCTGCGAGAGGTTAGGCCCCACTCACATAGTGGAGGTCACGTGGAACCAAGTGAAAGGAGAACCCAATGAATCAGAAGAGGAGTCGGAGTGCGGACTCGGAGGAGGACTAACTCGATGACGGCGGGACGGAGTAGGTCAACCCACCGGAAACTGAGGGTGAAGGCCAAGAAGTCTCCGGGAGGTGCGCCCTGGGGGCGCAATGATGACAACACAAACACGGCACAAGGGGAAGAAGAACGACCAAAAAGGGCAGGGAGGTGTAGAATCAAGTGATTACAATGTCAAACAAGGGCAGAAAGGTGCAGTGTCAATTGATTTTAAAGTCTTTGCCTAGCGGTGTAAACCAGGCTCTTCTTCGCTTAGGGTGAGTGTGTGGCGTGTGTTAATTTTAATTTTTAAACCCTTTTCGTTTTGAGAGCAAGAGAAAAAGTGTGTTGCGTAACTGAAAATAAATCTGCAGAGAACAGTATATAATGCTGAAATAACAGAAAATTAACAGCTACTATTGCATCAATTCAACCCAAAAAGGCGGGTCTCTCAAAACTAATCTAAAAGAGGGAAAAAATCTACTCAAAACACACTAAAAGAGGCCAATAGATCTAGGGTCGAAAGGGATAGGGATCTAAAGGAGAAAGCTGCTGAAAAGAGGTGCAGATCACAGCCAAAAGGCAGAGGCAAGGTGGCTGGAAAAAAGGAGGAAATCAGCAAAAAGTGAAAAGGACAGGGAGGAGGTCCTAAAGGGAGGTTCAAACAAAACTACAAGAGGTGATTTGAAATGAAGAAGAGCTGATTTAAAGGGATCTGAGAATGAGGGATCAGATCTGAAAAAGAAATGGCTGAAAACTCTAAAAATTTAGACACTTACAGCAGCTAAAACTCTTCCACAAAAAGTGGAGGGTACTGAGGCCTTAGGGGGCTAGATTCCCACTTAGTTGAGTAAAACAGAGCAAGAATAGGTCTAAACGGGCGGAGACGGAGGTCAGACAACCCTGACAGAGGTTCAGACAAAACCCAGAAAAATTTCAGAAAAATTCCAGAAAAAAGTCCAGGTCGCAGTTTTTAACCTGTTTTTCGCTCAGGTAGCAGTTTTTGGGCTGTTTTCCACTTCCCAGGTCGCAGATAATGGGCTAAAAAGTGCGACCTGGAGTCCAGGTCACAGTTTCTGGGCCGAAAAGTGCGACCTGAAGCTCTGGGTGTCCCGGCGGCAGATTTCCGAAAAAGTTGCCGTCTCAGTTGTGGCTGATGTCGCTTACCTGTGCAATAGGGCCAGAAACACACGGAAGTTAGAAATTTTAATGTTTTAGGGTGTTATAGGGGAAAAACACCATGAAAATAGGAAAAAAAAAGCTGAAAAGAAACCCTAGGGTCTGAAGTAGCTAGATATGCAGGAATATGAAAAACGACAGCGGTCGTAATTTAAAACCCGTGTGGAGTCGCCATTTGTTAGTATGAATCCTTTGTCGAAGTGTACGAAAAAGGACCACTTTAGCTACGCATAACTAATATCCCTAACAACAAAAGTGGCTGCCAATATCTTCAGATCTGCGGTTAGTTAGACATAAAAGAGCTGCAAAAAACCAGATCTATGCATGGAAAGACATTAAGCAAAAAAAATAAGGGTTTGCTCCATATACCAATAGACAAGACAAGAACAATTTTTGAAAGAATTTTTGTATTAATGGGGCACCTGGGAGGAAAACCAGAAGGAGTATCCAATTCCCCTCAGTGGGATGGGTTCTTGGAAGTCCTCAGCACTTCAGATCTAAGATTTCTCTCTCTAGTTGATGTAGAAAACCCAATGCAAAGAGTAGAGCCCAATGGGAGCAAATGATGGAGATATGTGACCAAGTGTATAGATCCAGAGTGATCTAATAGGCAACAAAAGATGAATAATGGTAGGAAAAACCCTCCTATTTATAACAAAATATTGGGTCATTCTAGATCTTGGTGCATGGGTTAACCAGATCTAGATCCACTTTTTATGGAATATTTTATTATATTTGTTGGAGGGAAAAGGTATTTGATTTGGGTCAAATCCCTTAATTTGTCAAGAATAAATAAATAAATGATTTATTTATCTTTTTAAGGAAGCGGTTAGAAGATAATCAAATAAATAATGATTTATTTAATTATTTAAGAAAGTGGTTGAAAGATAATTAAATAAATAGTGATTTATTTAATTATTTGTGGGTGATTTGGTCATATTTAACAAGGAATATTATCTAAATAAGGTTTAAATAATTATTCCTAGAAAATAATAAGATAAATAAAGGCTTATCTAATTAATTTCTTTGATTTTGGGTTAAACATGACTGGGAATAATAATTAAATTATGGTTTAATTAATTATTCCATGAGGAAAATCAAACAAATATGGGTTTGTTTAATATTTCCTTTTGGGGTTTCCCGTTTTAACATAGTGAAAGCAGTTTTACTTAGGGTAAAACTGGTCTTACATGGTGTAATTGGGTCCATCTAATGATAATAGGTTAGATGACCAAAAAATGGTGTATTGTTGAGACAAATCCTGGCTATCTACTCTTTGGCTATCAATTAAGTTTTCTAAGTTTGACTGAGATTTGAGAGCTCCTAAGGGATACCTCCAGATGTTTTTAACTCAATGTCCCATCGTGATCGCCATTATGTTAGTGTCTCATGATTTATGCGTATTGGTTTTGGTAGACAAAATGCATAAGGTAAAATCGTACTGGCCTCTTTGGAGTCCTAGGACTCAGCCTTTCCCCGACTAAGAGGGCTCTCTCTATTATGTGCGAAGGATGTAAACTTGTTCTCTTTAGATGGTTGATTTTAGGCTAGTTGTTAAGTGTAGGGTTTGTTTGTTTGGTTTGGTAAGATGATCAAGTAGGCTGGGTGGAATGAGAGGTTATCAAAAATTGGGCTATAAATTCTATGAAGTCATTGATATATCGATAGTGAATCAGGGTACACCACAAGTCAAATCTAGTGTAGTCAATGGATCTTTAAAGTTTATGGGTGAGGTGAGATGGACATTAAGTTGGGGAAACAAGGTAGGGAAAATGTCAATTAAGAATCCTTTGTCAAATACCTATGAACAAGAAGGTCTTAAATACTGATAAGAAAATATACTAATCATGAGATAGGGCACGCCATTTACTCAATGACAATACTTAAACCAGTAAACATACAAGGTACAATTCCAATGAAATATAGAAGGTGAGAAACTCATTTAAATTCTAGTGATTCCACCTTCAAGCTTTAGAAAACATTTAAGATCACAAATAACTTTAATCCATGAAGAGGTAACTCCTAAACATCATAAACCAAGCTATAAAGAACATTGAGGCAAACTAATAAGCATGTACAAAGGGCAAGATCGAAACAAGACCACTTTGGCTTAACATAACAATCAATACATCAAAGAGAGATTTCAAGACAGAGTTTAGATAACATCAAATAAGCAAGGCTTACCATAAATCATATTTTTAAACTAGCATATAAATCCAATGATGAAATAAACAAGCTTAGGTGGGCCTAAGGAGAAACTAAGAATTCCTTAAACTAACCCAACAGAGGAAAACATAAAGACAATAGCAAACAGGAGGACTGAGGTGCCTCAAACAACATTTCTCAACTTATACTTTTCTGAGCTATTGCAACATAGAAAGATGGAAAAAATTATAAAAAAAGGAAAAATGGACAAATCTATAGATATATCACCATTAACTAAACTCAGGGATCCTGCAAGCAAGCCTTCATCATCATCAATCAAGGCAAATCATCCACAAGCTCCACAACACCAAATTACTCTTTAACCTAAAAGAACCATGTATTTCTCTTAAAACTCATCAAATGCCAAAATTTAGAATGAATCCTCATGCTCTATATAACAAGAAAGGAGAAGAAAAACCTAATAGAGTATCTAAAGGTCTATTGGCTAACCAGAAGTATCTCTATTGTCCTTGAGGCCTTGCAAGGCCCAAGGCACAAAATATCTAAAATAAATATCTTTTCGGACATTTTTAGCAAAGAAATTGACCTTTAGGCTTTGAAAAGCCTCCTAAAACTTTCCAAACGTAAATTTTTGACCTTTCAACCTTAGGAGCGCAGCACTGTGTTTTAAGGTGAATTTCCTTGCCAGGGGCATAGCATAGGAGTAGAAAAATGGGTCTTCTTGCATTAGTGTTTTGAAGGCATTCCAGATGTCGGAAAAGACTCCGTGATGGCTCGTTGGAAATCCCTTGAAGTATAATTTCCATACCTACCCTTGGTTCTCTGATATAACCTTTGCAACCTATTCAAAAAGTGAAAAATTCCAAGACTAGCAGGAGCGCAACACATGTCTTGAAAAATAGGCAGAATGATGAAAAAATGGGTGTTTTTGACCCTTTTGGAGGACCAAAACAACTCCAATTGATCTGAAACTTTGTGATAATGTTATATGAGTGATGAGGAACCCAAAAAGGCAAGCCTTTCCTCCTGAATATGCTCTGAAAAAGAGCGTAGCACCAGGTGTACTGCGCTCTTGGCCTCAAAATTTGCGAAAAAAAAAAACTTGTCAAAATTCTCCCAAATTTGGTGGAAGTATGCCTCATGGGTTTTGGGAGACCTGTAGAGAAGCTTGAGCCAAAAATACCAAGTTTAGCTGAGCCCTTTTCCTCCTTTATTTCTTGGATCTCATTTTGGGCCTTTTTTATTTTTTCCCTTGCAAATTGGTTTCTTTGGGCATAATGCTTAGTCATTCTTCTTTGTAAATCCAAGTCTTTGTTAGCCTTCTCCAACTTGGCCTCAAGGTGTATGTTGGCCCTCTCAAGCCATGATTCCCTATCATGTTCAATTTCCATTGCAAGTAGTTCATTGAGAGAAATTTGTTTTTCTTGGGTTGATTCTTCTTCCCTCTGCTTTTCCAATGCTTTCTTTAGACCCATAGTTCTAGGTCTCCTTCTAGTTTGACCTTCTTCATCTTCACTTTCCTCGTAAGCACCCATGAACTCTTTCAACTTCACTTGTGCCCCTTGAGTTTCTTTTCGATACTTGATTGTTCTAGATTCATAGATTTCCAATTGTGCTCCCAGCCGCCTATTTTCCAAGTCGAGGACATCATTTATACTCTCAGCCCTATCTAAATGTGCCTTGAGGTCTTTGATTTGTGCATTTCTATCCTTGAGGAGCATGTTTGTAATTATTGCCCCATTCTCTTCATCAATATCTACCTGAATGATCTCAAAATACCTCTCCACCTCATGGTCTTCTACTTCTTCCTTTACCCTTTGCTTCCCTTTGTCCAGTGGCTGAGCTGAAGTAGATGGCAAGGTCCCTTGCCTTTTGGAGTTAGCAAACACTTGCCTTGATCCTCTTTGATAAGTGAGAGGACAAGTTTTAACATGTTTCATTTCATCATTGGTGACCTTAATACTGCTTTTCTCCTCATAAATGATCCCTGCATGTGTGTTTTCTTCATTTTATTCTTGACTTCCTTCTTGAGAGGCACTTTCATTTTCTCCCATGCTAGAATCACTGCCCTGATCTTCATCATTTTCATCCTCTTCCATGTCTTCTAAATTGTCATCCTCTATGTTTGCAACATTATCATTTACATTGTCATTTTCTTTGTTGTCATGGCTAGAGGTGTCTTCAGCACTGTTTGGTGCATTTTCATCCTCTTGGCTGCCTTTTAGGTTCATGGGATCACTGCTGTCACTATTGTTAGGAATATTAGTCATTAGGTTTTATTGATTACTTTCATGGCTGCCATTAGTCCCTTCACTGCTTGGCCCACTGTCTTCATTGTTTGGCTCATCAAAATCTGCCTATGTTTCTTGGTTTTCATTTGTTTCTTCCTTTTCATCTAGCTCATTGCCTTTGTTTTTAGAATTTGTCTCTTCATCCTGGCTTGCATCTTGATCACTGTCATGATCTTCTTCATTTTATACTGTGTCATTTGTTTCTTCTTCCCCACTATCTTTTGTCTCAATTTGTTCTTCACTTGTTTCTCCCTCAATATTTGGCTCACTGCCTTGGTCTTCCTGTTCACTTTGTGGCTCAATGCCTTTTTCATTGTCCTCTTCCTTATCATTGTCTTCTTTGTCCTCTTCTTCAGTATCTACCTCACTGTTTTCATCTTTAAAATCTGCCTCTGTCTCTATATCTCCAATTTTATCCTCCTTATCATTTGCTTCTTCATTATGACTATCATTTTCTTCCTCATGATTGTCACTTTCTGCCTCATCATTTGTTTCCCCTTCCCCACTGTCTTTTGTCTCTTCTCCATCATTATCACTTTCTTCACTTCCATTTTCCTCTCCTTCATTACTTGTTTCTTCCTCTTGACTGTCATTGTCTTCTTGACTGCCATGTTCCTCTCTGTCACTGCTTTCTCCATGTTTTTCAACACTTTATTCTTGTTCTGAGACTTTAGGAGAAGGTGAAAGAGGGAGGTTTGTTTGGGGAGAGGACTCATATGGAGAGGATGAATCATGGTCAGTGGGGGGTGATGGAGGAGTGGAGGAAGGTGGATGGGATGATGAGGGTAAGCTTTGTAGAGGAAGAGGCTGTGGATTTGTGAAAACATCATGAGCGATGAAAACTTCCCATGGGATACCCTGTTGCTCTAATTAATGAAACACAATAATTTTGATAAGGGAATGGTGGAAAAGACTTTTCATTTGCTGTGAATGATGTTTTCTTTGCACAATGGATGACATATTATCAATACTTCTATAAAGATAGTAGGGAAAATGTAGCAACTTGGCCCTAGTGAATTGCATGAGTAGTCTTATGTGGTAGGAATAGAGCCTATAAAACCTACCCTCATAGGTGAAGTACTTCATGATGACTTTCATTAGAGGGGCATATCTTTCCAAGAGATGGGAGAAGGAAAAGATGGTTTTGCAATCAACTTGGTAACTTGGTTTCAAAAAGGCTGGTAATGGCTTAAGTCCAAACTCTCTTGTTTGAACCATTTTTCTCCCATGCAAGGTATCCCTGTGACCATGGAAATTGTATTGGGTGATAACTCAAAATTCACTCTAGCTAGATGTACTTGGTGGTTATGGAGTTTTAGGATGAAAATTTTGGTCAACTCAAGGTGACTTTTGACTCTTTGTACTTTTTCACCGAATTCATAGCATCCCACCTCTTGGAAATATGCAACTGTGGTAGGGGAAGTTGTCAAATCCTTGGTGCTTTAAGGCTCAAATCTATTTTCTCTCCCACCCTTCCTCTGTTGTTCTCTAGGCCTTTGGCCTCCCTCACCCTTGTCAACACTACCTTCTCTAGGCATTTTCTCCTTTACCCTTTCCTTTGAAAACAAACCTTGAAACTTCTTGTGAAATGATATGAAGGAGGTGAGTGAGATGGTGAGGAGACAACAGTGTCAAGTTTTGGCAGTATGAAGGCTAGTTTTGCAAATGGAGAGGTTATGATAGAAGAGCTACTTCTTAACATAGAGATTAAACATTTTCTTCCTCTAGGATTTCTAGATTTATTTTTAATTTCACCTTTTAAAAATAGCATGAGAGGAGATAGAATGTCTAAATACCTTTATAAAAGCTATGAGGATGTCTAGCAGATAATTTGACAGACGTTGAGCAATTTAGGGGCTCGGAAAAACTTTGAAGAATATTCTGGCTGAGAATGCAGCACAGGAGCGTAATGCGGGTGATTGGGGTCAACCCTGCACAAGGTGTCGAGCAGTCTCTACATGTCTAGGCATGTAGCGTAGTGTAGTGCAGGCAGCCTCTGCATGCAGGAGTCGGGTCGGGCTTGAAAAGGTCTTGTGTACAGCGCAGTGGAGAGTCGGGCGGCCTCTGCACCAGGTTTCGGGAAGCCTCTGGATGAAGTGCCAGGTTGCCTCTACACGCCTAGGCTCATAGCGCAGTGGGGTGTCAGGTCTTTTGTGTAGATTATACATGCAGAAGAGCGTAGCGTCAGGTTCCTTCTGCACACGAAAAGCACGGCGCCGGGCGGCTCCTACACGTTGTTGCGCAGTCTTCTGGGCAGGCCTGAATGACCCCGCATGCAGCAACTCTGGCAAGGTTGGTCAGTTGGTCATGCACGTGACAAACACATAGCGCACCGCTATAGGATTGTAGCGCCCAGTAGAAAAATTCATTGTGAGAAGAAACAAGAACGTAGCATGGCTCAACAGGAGCGTAGCGCAAGGCTTCTCCTACCCAAAACTTTGCCAGAAACCCTTATTTCTGTGCTTGGAAGCTTTTCTCTCTTTCTTGCATATGAAAAATGAGTTTTAATGATAACCACAGTATTTTTATTCCCTTGGAAAAATAATTAAGACCAAAAACCCACTTTACAATTTTTTTGCTTTTGGTCCTTTATCTCTTTTGCTGATATTTCCTTTTCCTTTTGCAGGTGGTGTTTTAAGCATAAAAATGGTCTTTTGTGGGTGATCTTAAAAAAGTGTTTTATTCTCCTTTGGCCACTTCTACTTGCTGGTGGTGCCATAAAACAGTGTTTTGATCTTCTTACACTTCTTTTGGATTTTGGTACATTAAACACTCAATAGTAGAACTTATGCTCCATTTGATTTCTTATTTGACCTTTAACTTCCTGCTTTCCTTATTTTGATCATTTTGTAGACCTGTGACTGTACTTTGGAAGTTTAAGTATCCTTCATACTAATACTATTCTCAATTTTGTCCCTTTGCTGTAGTGAAAACCCATTTTATCTTATTTTAATTATGGAGGTATCCTTTCAGATATCCTTTGAAAACCTTCTTACATTATAATGGAGTTTTATGACCTTCACGTCACTTTTTTCCTACCTTCCTAGAATTATAGCTTTTTAGGGCTTTTTCCTTTTCCTATTTATCATTTCTAGAAATTTTGGTTTCATTTTTGGTGGTGCTGATGTATCTCTGTCCTTTTGATATTTTGCATGGACATCTTGCTGGGCAACACCTTATAGCCAATCTGTCATAAAACCATTGATACTCTTTGTTTACTTAGATATTTTGTTTCTCTTCTTCTGTGAATGTCCTTGAGGAGTTTGGATTCCCACCTAGCCTCTCTTCTACTAATAACCATCATAAACCATTCCTGCAAAAATGTTTTAAGATAGGCAACTGTCCCTTTGCAAAATTTATGCTTTGATCAAGGAGGTTTTTCTTGGAGGTTTTTATACCCTTTGGAAAATCATGAGCATAACCTTCTTATCATTTGATTCCATCTTTGGGCACCTGTAAAGTAGTGAGTTGTGGAAAACCAAAATAATGAATAACCTAGGATACCTTTCATGACCTTTTTGGAGGCCTTTTGGGCTTGGCCTTTGGCTGAAAACTTGAGTCAGGGTTTGAAGGTGCAAAAGAGAGTTTTGGCCAAACTTTATGCATTGCAATACTAGAAACTGATAACTTTTATTTATCTAAAGAGCATAGATATGTAGTTTAAAATCACCACTGCTTGAGGCATTTGGTGAATAGGGGACAAGGTTAGGTTACTTGGAAATACAAGGTGTAAATAGAAAGGTTAGGCAAGTCAAACAGAGTGGTAAGGTCAGAGGTGGTAAACATAGTGGGAATGAGTGACATAAGTCCATGATTTGGTCTTCTGGGAGTGATAGATTGGCCATGCCTTGATAGAGTAGTATAACAGTGAAAAAATTATCCTAAGGATAATGAAGGTAGTGAGATTTCTAGAACTCACAAGATTCATGAATTTTATTTCTAGAAATATATAATAATCATTTATTCATCTACAAAGGAAAAATATTATTGATGACTAACAAGCCAATGCATTAATCCAAAAAAAAATTGTGAGTGATCTAAAAAAAATCCCCATTATACAGGACCTTTTACTTTTCAATACAATGTTTTGTTGCCTATTGTAACCTATTCTATTTTACTGCCATCGTTCATGTTGGATCTTTTATTGACACTGTTTCATGCCAATTCCAATGTGTCATTACATATCCACCACTCGTTTCCAACCAAATAATATGTTTTCATATATATGGTTTATACCATACTTTACACTGCCATATAACCTGTCGAACCATATTCCAATATTTTTCCCTCCAAACTTTATAATATGGCTATGTATTATACCCACAAATATTTATCCACCAAACTTTAATGGCCCGACATATTATATGGTTATTATAACCATATTAAATAGAAACCATTATTCTATTTCTTTTTGGTTATTATTATTATTTTTTGGATGATATTATTTAATATTTGTTTTTGTCTTTTGTGGAGGGCTAGGAGGCTAGTGTTGGCATGCCATGTGTTAGTGGGCTCATTGATCATTTTTTTGCCACATAAGCAAAGTAGGTCCCATATTGCCTTATGTATTTCAAAATTTTGATGGTCATAAAATGGTCATATGGACTCCAATTGAGGTGTCACTTGCCTTGTTGGGTTTGTGATGACAGGAACTACAATTTGATTTCAATGTTGTTTAGATTCAGAATCTTTGAAATCTGAGTCTTTCTAGAACCACCTGGATCATGCATTCATTAACCATCACATCCTTATCAAATCTTGATCCAGACATAGTTAGAGTACATTTGAAAATCCATGCTTATAAGCAGCATATAACTAGATTATTAACCATGACATAACAACAATAAAATCACCATAATAACAAGTATAAGTGCTCATATATTATAATTGGAAAATATCTCTCATTAATTGATGAAAAATACAACAAATTCAAGGACTTCCACATAAAACCCGACCATAGATTGAGCTGAATCAAATATTTCTTTCAGACAATCACCCCCGTTCCATATTCCAAGCATGAATTTGTGAACCCAAGGTATAAACAACTAGGGCTTCCCAAATATTAAACCACCTCCACCCCAAGGCTACCATGATAGTGCCAAAATCGGTCAAGAGATCACTAAGCCCGAAAAAATCTTGGATGCCTCAAATTTTCTTCACCAATACCTTGAGGAATTTTCCTATCTCCACCCACCTATTTAGGGCTTCCTATAGATTAAACCACCTCTATCCCCAACCCTTGGGAATTTTCCTGAGACCACCTCACTTGGTTCCAAAACTTTTTGACAATCTAAATCTCAACCAAGAAAAAAAAACCTATCATACCATTGCTATTTGGAAATGGAAAGACAAGCTTGAAACCATTGTCACACTAAGAAAAACCCATGCTAATGAAATCAAAATAAACAAATACATAAATGCATGAACCATGCATTCACAAACCAACTAGGAAATCACACATGCAACCTGTTACCTACAAAGTATTCGTGTTGAAGTTGCTTGATCCAACCTTCCTTGCTTGTCCTTCCTTTTACTTTCTTGTCCTTCCTTTTACTTTCTTTACTTTCTTTCTTGTTTTCTCCTCTTGTTGCTCTTCTCTCTCTAAAACTAATTCCAAATCCAATCAGACAAAAAACTATGAACTGATCCTCATAAGTCTTTTTATCATTGAGGCATCCATTTTATTTAGTTTCCTCTATTTTTCCTTCAATTTTCCTCTAATGAAAATTTGTGACCCTTAATATCCCTTTTCTCCTATTTTCATCTATTTTCATAAATAAAATGCCAATTAATGCCTCTTTTACTTTGTAGATTTCCTTAGCCATAATAAACCAAAAGTGACACCCACTAGGATGTTTTTCCCAACATTCAACTTGGAATATGTGTCCCATGACCATGGTCTTATTCTTTTTTCTCTATCAACTTTCATTACATGAACTTTTCACCTAGGGTTGTTACAAACCCCTCGCCCTTAGGGGAGCACTCTCCTTAGTTTTTTATGACACATACAACTAGAAAAACTGTTGAAACCAAAATATACTTCCTATGGATCTTTTTAACTTAGATCGATGCAATATTTACAATGGACCACCTGTTGAAAAGAAAAACAAACATGATGAACATGACAACATGACAACCATATCACTTATTGGATCTTTATAACATAACTCATTATGATATTTACAATAACAACCATACATAGATATATATAAATATAGCAAAAATCCTTTTCCTTAACTAGAAAATAATGAAGGATACATAGCCCGTATATAATCATCCATATCCCATGTAGCTTCATCAGGCCCAAAGTGCTTCCACTAGAGTCTATCTTGCTCAATTGCTCAGTTCTGGAGCATGAGATATTTCTGTTGCAATATGCATTGAGGTTTTGGACGAAATTCTCTTTCTTGATCCACCTACAATATAGACCAATTAATCACATTATCAACTTCCTTCACATATATTTTAAGCAATGAAACATGGAAAAAATCATGGCCTTTCACTGTCAGAGGTAGTGAAAGTCTGTAGGCCATTGGTCTAATATTCTCAAGGATCTCGAAATTCCTGCAATACTGAGGTGCCAACTTAGCACATGATCCAATCCTCAAGGAGCTCTTCTTGGGATTGATTCAAAAGTACACATGCTCCCCAACCTGAAACTACTTAAACACCATGTGTTGATTTTCATAATGTTTTTTCCTATCCTGTGTTGCCTTTATATTCTTCTTAATAACTTGAATTTCCCCTTCCATCACTGCCAACATGTCCAGTAACACCCTACTCCCACATTTACCCAAGCTACCCAGTCCACTAGGGTAAACATTCAAAAATAGGATAATATGATGTGATTCAACTCCCCATGTACAGTTAAGGAAGTGGAACTGACAAAACAAAACCTGGACTGACCTTCGACATATGCTACAAAACCTCTAGGAGCCAACCAACCCCTTAGGGAACCTAAATTTTCACTGATATAAAACCCCGGGTGCTCCCTGGAAAGCCATGCATGTGACTTTAGGCTTACAGTCACTCCCACAGTAAGGGAAAGCCAGTAACTATGAAAGTTTTTAGCCAGTTCCGTGTCAGTGACCCCGGATGCTATGCCACTTTTTCAAGGCTAAGACTCATTCCACTGCCCAAAACTTCATGAAAAATTCAGGAATGATAAATACAACTAAGAAAAAGGTACTAATGAAAACATTTAATCAATGAATTTATTGTATCCCTACTAGACATGACAGACATTCCATCAAACATGTCACAACTATGCATTCTACAGGTCATAACAACATATCTAAGCATAGGGGTCTCATAGTTATCTGATAATCGCTAAAAGAATCAGTGCCTTATCACAGTAACTACATTATCATCTATTAGGTCATATATTTATTTCTCAATAATTTAAAAATCAAAACATGGTGAGATCCATACATCATCATTGTCATAAAACATACTCATAACCAACATATAAACAATAGAAATGACAAGGATACAAGAACCATAAATACCAATTATTAACCAATACATTTGCACATAAAATACCAAGGAAAGGAACTCTTATTAATGAATGCAAAATCTAACCAAATTTGGGACTTCTACATACCACTCGAACATAGATTGAATGAACCAAATCTTTCTTTTAGCCAATAACCGTCGTGCCATATTACAAGCATGAATGTGGGAATCATAACTAAAATAAACCAGGGCTTACTGACGCTAAACTACCTTAGCCTCATCAATAGAACTAGGCTTTACTGCAATCCTCACTAGATCACTAGGCCCTAAACAAACATGGATGCCATTGCATTTATCCACCTACACCATGAGGAATTTTCTTTTTTCCTATTCTCTAGGCTTTACCGTACATCCTGCCATACAACGATCAAGGATCCCTATGCCTAATCGATACTCCACCCTACAGGCTTTACCGTATATCCTTCCATTCATCTTCCAAGGATTCATAGGCTTGATCGAGGGTACCCACCTATAGGATTTATCATATATTTGTCCATTCACCGGTCAAGGATTCCTAGGCCCACCGAGGTACACAAAATCCGACTTTACCGCAACCCACAATCCAGTTCAAGGGTTACTAGGTCAAGGATTTACCACAATCCCGAGTCTGGTGTAGGAATCATAAGGCCACCTGTTCTTATTCAGAGACCACCTCACGTAGTTTCGAATCCATCTAGAAATCCAACTCAACAAAAAGATGAGAACCCCATCACACAATGGCTATCCCGAAATGGCAAGGCGAGGCTGAATAACACTGTCACACTTGGAAAACCCATATTAATGACAACCATAGAACAAATAACAAACATGCATAACCATGCATGCCAAAACTAACAAGGAAATGATAAATGCAACTCGATACATGAAAATAATCACATTGTAGCCACTTGATCATGCTCTTACTTGCTTGATATTTTCTTCCTCTTGCCTTATTTTCTTTTCTTGATCCAATTTTGAAGTTCTCCAAGAAAAATCTAAGTGTCCAAGAGTGAGAGAGAGAGAGCTTCAAAACTGAACTAACAAAATGTACCAACTGATCCTCAAAATCCTTTTTATTAGTAAGGCCTCTATTTTCTTCATTTTCCATTATTTTTCCTTCATTTTCCTCCTCACATGCAACTTGCGACCTTTCACCTTCATTTTCTTTTAATTTACATTATTTTCATAAATAAATTGCTAGTAATTCCATTTTTCCTTTCCAAAGGCTTTTCCATTTCATTTTCCAATTTACCTTAGCCATAATAATTAAAGTAAACACCCGCTGTGATTTTTTTCCCAACATTCAGCTTCAAAAAGTGTCCCATAACCGTGATTATTATTTTGTCTTGATTAAATTTTATTACATGGAATTTTCACTATGGTTTTTATAGAACCATCCCCCTTGGGGGAACACCGTCCCTGGTGTTCAATGACACCTACAACCAACAACACTGTAGAAATAAAAACATACTTCCCAACGAGCTTTAAAACTTAACTCATTGCAGTATTTACAATGATCAACATGCTGAGAAGAAAATGAACATGACAACATAACAACATAACAACCATAATGACATGACACCCATACTGCTTATTGGAGCTTTATAACACAACTCATGGTGGTATTTACATCCATATACATATGTACATATTCCAAAACATCACACCAAATAATATACCAAAAACATAGATCAAGGACATTCACTCAACTAGCAAATATAGAAGGATATGTAGCTTGCATCTGATCCACCATCTCCCATGTAGATTCATCAGGCCCAAAGTGCTTCCACTGAAATTTAGCCTACTCAATTAATTGGTTCTCGAGCATGAGCATATTTCTCTGCAAAATACATTATGGTTATGGCTCGAATTATCCTTTGGGCTCCACCTGCAATACAAACTAGGCAATCATATGATCAACATATTTAACATACTTCTTAAGAAATGACACATGGAAAGCTTCATGGAATTTCACTGTCGGAGGTAGTGCAATTCGATAAGCTACTGGTCCAATCCTTTCAAGAATCTTGAAAGGTCCAAAAAATTGAGGTTCCAGCTTGGCACACGCTCCAATCCCCAAGGAGCTCTTCTTTTGCTTGATGAGAAAGTACACATGTTCACTAACTCAAAACTCCATAAACAACCTATTCTGATATGCATAAATTTTCTTAGGGTATTGTGTTGTCTTTATATTCTTATTTATTACATGCATTCCATGTTCCATTTTTTCCAAAATTTCTGGTCCAATCGATACCATGTTCATCAGATCACTCCAACTGATGGGATTATTGAAACTCCACCCATACGCTGCCTCAAACAGACTCATCCTTAGTGATTCCTAGTAACCATTACTGTAAGACAACTCAAACAATGGTAGGTAATCGTCCCATATCCTCTGTGGATGCATCACATACATCCTCAACAATTCCTCCAATATCTTGTTGACCCTCTTTGTCCGCCCATCTGTCTGCACATCATAAGTTGTACTTAAGGCCAAATCTGTCCCCAATCCTACAATCATATCCTTGCAAAACTTGGAAGTAAAATTAGCATCTCTTCCTAAAAAAATATTCTTCATAACACCATAAAATATCACCACATTTATGATGAAGACATGTGCTACATCACTAGTTTAATAAGTAGACTTCACTAGTATGAAGTGCACTACCTTTACTTCACTAGTATGAAGTGCACTACCTTTCTCAGCCTATTTACCACAACCATGATGGAGTTATTCTGTTTATATTTCCTTGACAACCCTGTGATGAATTCCTTGGAAATTACCTCCCACTTCCACTCTGGAATTAGAATCGGCTGTAGTAATCAACCTGGATGGTGACATTATTCCTTCACCTACTAACAGTCCAAGCATCTAGCCACAAACTCTACCACATCCTTCTTCAT
>JAXQQM020079986.1:0-249832 GCA_034641835.2 Pinus albicaulis | reverse complement strand
CCCGCGTATCCAATAAAATATTCTAAATTTATGCAGATTTGTTCTTTTGACTGGCAGAGAACACTCCCAGCTTCTGTCTTAGATACTCGAACGCTTCCCTGGGCAGAGGTTTGGTAAAGATATCTGCAACTTGTTCTTTGGAGGGAACATACTCCAACTTCACCTTTTGCTCAAGCACTTGTTCACGTAAGAAGTGATACTTGATGGGAATGTGCTTGGTCTTTGAATGCATAACAAGATTCTTTGAAATACTGATGGCACTTGTATTGTCACACTTAATGGGGATAGGAGGAGTACATTTGATTTGAAAATCTTGTAAGGTTTGCATCATCCAAAGGAGTTGAGTGCAACAAGATGCGGCAGCCACATATTCTGCTTCTGCTGTAGATAAAGAAATAGAATTTTGCTTCTTGCTGAACCAAGATACTAACCGGGGTCCCATATAGAATGCACCACCACTAGTGCTTTTCCGATCATCAACACTTCCAGCCCAATCTGCATCAGTGTAAGCATGAAGAGTAAGATCAACATTCTTTGGATACCATAGACCAAAGTCTTGAGTTCCTTGTAAATATTTGAAAATTCTTTTAACAGCCTGAAGGTGAGACTCTTTTGGATTAGCTTGGAATCGTCCAACAATCCCAACTGCATGCATAATGTCTGGTCTAGTCCCAGTGAGATAAAGTAGACTCCCTATCATTGATCTGTATTCTGGTTGATTCACCGTGGGAGAATCATCATGAGAACTGAGATTGCATTCATTGGTGTACTTACAGGTTTGCATTATTCCATGCCATACTTCTTCAGAATTTGCTTAAGATATTTTGCTTGTGATAGGAATATACCATCTGTAGTTTGATGTACTTGCAAGCCAAGAAAGAATGTCAGTTCCCCAAGTAAGGACATTTCAAATTCTTGCTGCATGACAGAAGCAAATTTTTGACTCATAGATTCTTCATTACTCCCAAAAATGATATCATCAACATATACAACCACAATCAATAGTTTATCATTTTCAACTTTTGTGTATAAATTGCTATCAGCAGACCCCTTTGAAAATCCTTGTTGATGAAGATATTTGTCAAGACGATAATACCATGCCCTTGGAGCTTGTTTGAGACCATATAAAGCCTTTTTAAGTCTACAAACAAGATTTTCATCATTGCCCAAAATGAATCCTTCCGATTGTTCTATATATACTTCTTCTTCTAGATCACCATTAAGAAAAGCAGATTTAACATCCATTTGATAAACTTTGATTTGTTGATAACTTGAAAAAGCAAGAAACATTCTTATGGCTTCAAGTCTAGCTACAGGAGAAAAAGTTTCTTCAAAGTCTATACCTTCTTGTTGAGTATACCCCTTGAAAACCAGTCTAGCTTTTTTTCTTACAACATCCCCATTTTCATTTAACTTGTTCTTGAAAATCCATTTGGTTCCAATGACATTTTTATCATGAGGTCTTGGTACCAATTCCCAAGTGTCATTCTTTTCAATTTGATCAAGCTCTTCATCCATGGCTTGCTTCCAACATTCATCTTTGCTAGCTTGATTGACATTGAGTGGTTCAATTGTGGATAGAAGTGCCAGATGACTAGAAGATCCCACAAGAGTTCTCCTTGTTCGTACGCCTGATTCCTTGTCTCCCAAAATTTGAGATTCAGGATGATTCTTTTGAACGTATCTGGATGGAGCTTTTTCAGATAGATCATTTTTAGGTTCTTCATTGGATTCACTGTCTATATCATTTCTATTTAATGTAGAAGGAAATAAGTCACCATCATCTTCTTTTGCTGTTTGTTTTTGTTATTTAGGGGTTGCAGGAGACTCATCAATAACAACATCAATACATTCAACAATCTTTCGAAGCCTTTCATTATAACACTTGTATGCTTTGCTTGAAGATGAGTAACCAAGAAATATTCCTTTATCTGATCTAGATTCAAACTTGCCAAGCTTTTCATCATTATTTTTGATAAAGCATTTACTTCCAAAAACTCTAAAATGCTTCATAGTGGGAGAATTACCATACCAGAGTTCGTATGGAGTTTTGTCACTATTTACCCGAACATGAGCCTTGTTGAGAATGTTAGCTGCTGTATGTGCTGCTTCACTCTAGAACATGTCAGGAGTTCCAGAATCATCAAGCATAGCTCTAGCCATTTGAACAATTGTTCTATTCATTCTTTCTGCTACGCCATTTTGTTGTGGAGTGCTTGCTACAGAGAACTGTCTTTTTATGCCATGTTGTTCACAAAATTCAAAGAATTCATTTGATGTATATTCTCCTCCTCGATCAGATCTAAGACACTTGATTTTTAGATCTAATTCATTTTCTACCAATGCTTTGAAGCTCTGAAATTTTTCAAATGCTTCATCTTTGTGTATAATGAACCCGATCCAACACATTCTAGAGTAATCATCAATAAATAAGATGTAGTATTCTTCCCCATGTGGTGACTTTTTCCTCATAGGACCACATATGTCGGTATGAATGAGTTCAAGAGGCTTACTTGATGATCCTTATTTGGCATTAAATCGTACTCTGGTCTGCTTACCGAATTGACAAGATTTGCATATGATACTTTCTGGTAGATTAACATTGGGAAGATCACGAACAGCTTGAAATCTGCTTGCTTTGTTGATTTGAGAGAAGCTCAGATGCCCCAGCCTTCTATGCCATAGCCAATTTTCTGAAGACTTGCTCAAGTAACATTGATCTATGCCATTCAGTACATATAGGTTGCTTGGATTTCTTTTTCCTTTTATAATGATTTTACCGATATCAAGATCACGAACCACACATTCTTTTGAACTAAAGACCACTTATGTTCCTTGATCACACATTTGGATTACACTTAACAGATTATGCCTTAATCCATCCACATACATGACATTATCAGCCTTCACCTTTTCTTTTAGAAACACAGACCCTTTTCCTTTAATTATAGCAGGAGTATCATTTCCAAATGTAACTTTCTTTTCCTTTTCTAGAGCATTGTATGCACGAAGTTTGCTTTTGTCACCTGTCATGTGTCTTGAGCATCCACTATCAATGTACCATTGATTTTCTTCACCTTCTGCAAATAAATCTATCCCACAATTTTCAACCTATAATTCCTTCTTTTTCCATACTTTGGAACTTGAGGGAAAGTGTTGTTTTGGCTGGACTTTACTCCCGCATTCAGATTCTTCATGACCAAAGTTATTGCAATAAGCACATTCAACTTCATTTTGAAGAGGAGAAAATTTGTTATAGGTATTCTTCTTTGGTTCAGTATCCAATCTTTTCTTTCTTGCTTCTCTTGTCATGATGGTTTTGTAGGCAACACATTGAGCAGCTTTATGACCAAAATTGTGACATGAAAAGCATTGTCCATTGAAATAGTCATTTTTGTAATTATGAAATTTTCTATTTGGATTTACCTGCTGGTTGGATCTTCTTTGAAAGTTATTCCTGTCAGTGTTCCTTGAAGAGAGATGATCATGCTTTACCTGAAAATAATCCTTTCTTCCTTGTTGAGAGGCAGAATATTGTAAACCAGTAGTTGCTGCCTTTAGATAGTTCGGTGCTGAAGCCTTAGATGATTCCCCAATATATCCAAGACCTGTTTTTATGAGAGGAGAACGTTGTGCCTTGATAATTTCATCTAAGGTATCTGATCCTTTAGCAAATCTGAGATTCAGAGTCTGAACTTTCTCTAATTCTTTTCTTAGACTTACCACTTCACATTCTGCTTTCTCCCTGTGCTTCTTTTCTTCTTCAATTTGATTTTTCAGTGATTCTATGATGATCTTATTTTCTTCTAAGTATACTTTGAGTTGATTGTTTTCTTCAAGAAAATCATTTTCCTCTAGAGCATCCACAAAAGTATCCTTTTCTTCTTTTTGTTCAAATGCCATGAGAAGTCTAAAATCTTCTTCACATTCTTCCTCACTATCAGATGACCCATCACTGTCTTCATTAGTATAATAACTTTTTCTTGTGCTAGATTGATTCTTATTCCTTCTTGCTACTTCTTTTCTTTTAGCAGATGTTTCTTTATAAGGACACTTTGCAGCATAATGACCAACTTTTCCACACTCAAAACATTTGAAGGGAAGCTTACCTTTAAATCTTCCAGTACCTAGTTGGAGTTTTCTCACGAAATTTGCTTCTTCTTCTTCGGATATATAGCTGGATTCTTTGACAACTTCCTTTTCTTTTCCTTTTGCAGATACCTTAAAAATAACTTCTCTGATTTGAGAAGGACCTCCTTGTCTCATTTCAAAAGCAGTCAGAATACCATGTAATTGAACAATAGTAAGAGTTTGCAGATCTTGCCTTTCTTCAATAGCTGAGACTTTAGAGTCAAATTTTGAAGTCAAGGATCTTAAAACTTTTTCAACCAAAGTAGTATCAGTTATGGTTTCACCCAAATTTTCTCATTCGATTTACAATATCATCCAGACGCAAGAAGAAATGGGCAATGCTCTCATCACTATGCATCTTCAAATTTTCATATTCAATTCTAAGAGTTTGGAGTTTTCCACTTTTTACCTTTGTGTCTCCTTCATAGCTTAGAATGATTTTGTCCCATATTTCTTTTGCTGAATGTAGCTGCATCACTTTAGCAAATTTTGGTTCAGACATGCTTCCCAATAAGACATTTACTGCTTTGGCATTGATTTCATACTTCTTCCTTTCTGTTGCATCGGTAGGAATACTTGCCGGGTATTGATAACCTTCTTCCACGATTGCCCATACATCTGCACCAAGACTTTGTAGATATGCTTTTGTTCGTACCTTCCAGAATATCAGATTGCTTCCATTGAATAGAGGTGGCTTTATAGACATCACTCCTTCTTGACTTCCCATTGTGACATCTCCTTCAAGCGATCAAGCTTCTGCAGAAGGACCTGCTCTGATACCAATTGTTGGGAAAAATACTGAGAGGGGGGGGGTGAATCAGTATTTACTGCATATTCAAAATTTTTTACTTTTTCACTCTCTAAAACCCATACGCTACTTTCCTTTAGCAAACTCACGTATACACGCAGATTTCCTTCATACAACTTGCGTATTAGCAGAGATCTAAATATGCAGATATTTATTAACTTAGTTCTTTGCACTATTCATTCATCTGATGTTATGTTAACAGTAAACATGTGTAGTAACAACAGAATAAACCATCACACAAAGCATCACACATGAACACCAGGATTTTTAGGTGGAAACCCAAGTCGGGAGAAAACCACCGCTGCAATTTCTCAGCCTTCAATATTTTATTATAGAGAAAACATCTACAACATATGTGCTGGTGCAGACTCCTACCAGCACGCAGGCACCCACCTACGCTCATTTACCAACCTCTCCTGGAAGGGAGCTCCAACCCCCTGACTCGTTTACCAGCCTCTCCTGGAAGGGAGCTACGACCCCCTGATCTCGTTTACCAGCCTCACCTGGAAGGGAGCTACAACCCCCTGACTGAAGGCTACAACCATCAGCACCTCTATGGACCACGTTTCATCAATTTTCACACTGGATCCAAAGCTTCCTTTAGGACACCACTTGCAGGCCACATTTCATCATATTTTCAAACTGGACCCTTTCCATACTTTTAAGCACAGTCAACCATGAAACATATACATATAACTCACTGACAGATATCAGTAAACCAGCAGAACAGATCAGACATTTCTTACCACAGACTTCAGCAAACCCTAGTTTGCATACGCGCTTTCCTTTCACTGATGTCGCGTATATATGCGCTTCCATTCACATAAACCAGCGTATACTTTTGGTTATAGATCCACTATAATGCGATGCTTCACAATGGTTTATAGCGCCAGCTATGGTCCAAGGCAAATTAGTTGATAGATCTTCAACCATTATCGGCAGAGTTACAGACATACTTATTCACTGAGACGTGACATTCAGCGCCTGATTCAACTTTATCAGTTGTAGACATAGAATGCCTTCATCACAGATTCCCACTTCAGAACCAGACCACCAAATAAAGATACATTACAGATCTTTTCTAGATAAGCATTCACATCAACTCTTCATGTAGGGTTAACACCAGGATTCAGATCATCAAACCTTTACCCTTTCCATACGGATATACTTCATAGAGAAGTATTCATTCAAGCTCAGACATCTTTCTCTCACACTTGTCATTTGCACAATGAATTTCTTCTCCTTATATAGGTTTATCCTTTTTCAATACCATGAGCCCCTTTTTCAATACCATGGCCAAAACTACATTACTTCCAATGGTATTCCTGGACGGGGTCATTTAGATGAATCATTACCCAATACAATGGGTCAATACCATGGTGGTTACCCCTGGTTTTTCACTTTTATGAGCACTTTTTCCCATACGCGACTTGGAACGT
This sequence comes from Pinus albicaulis, assembly GCA_034641835.2. Taxonomy (NCBI): domain Eukaryota; kingdom Viridiplantae; phylum Streptophyta; class Pinopsida; order Pinales; family Pinaceae; genus Pinus; species Pinus albicaulis. The sequence continues at coordinate 243,454 of JAXQQM020079986.1, read as the reverse complement.
TCTTTCCCGCGTGCATACGTGACTTCCCCTAGACAAATCTGCGTATGCCTTGAGACATAATCTTTTCATCATAGATCTAGCACATATTGAATTCCTTTCTTCATTGCCTTCTGTTCTCACTGTAGATACATTAGTTTTACATCATTTAATAAGTCCATCAAGTCACAAATAACTGCATCAGGTGGATTGCCATCACGGACAACACATGTCAACTATCTCTTCTCTTCATCTTCATTCAGTAGGTTGCCATCAAGGACAACACTCTACATCATTTTGCCAACAGAAAATACATCGAAAAATTCCTTAAACAGAACTCAATATATTTCAGCTTTAATGTGAGTTTGCGTGTTTTGTGACCACTCGATCGTTATAGGCTTTTTTTTCACCGCCATGTTGCTAGATTCTTCCACTTCTGCTTCAATATGTTCCATTTTTGGCTTTTTTGCAACATCATTCAAGTCAAACAATTCTTCTAATGGGGCCAGTCCTTTTGGCAAGATTTGATTTTTAGATTGCAGCACTTCTAAGTCTTCTTTTTCTAAATCTGTGCTATTTTATGTTGTATGTTTGGGTCTATTAGTTAATAGATTTATTTCAGCAATCTCTGGAGACTTTTCTTCTTCAAAAAGTGGGTTTTCCTCAGTAGGATAGTCTTGTTCATACTCTGAATCTGACTTTGGTGTTTCAAATTAATTTTTGGACTATAGGAAGTCTTCTATTTGTTTATCTCCTTCAAAAACTTGCCAGTATTTTTCATTATTCAGGACAGCTGGTCTATATTTGACTTGGATGGTGTATTGTTTGCTTTCATAAGGTCTTATACAAGTACTAGCAGCAAAGGCTAATCCATTGGCAAGAATGTTTTGTTTCCTTGGGACACATGTAAGCTGGAATTCAGCAAATGTTTTTAACAAGTCCATGGCATCATCTCTATAGGCTCTAAGTTTGGGATGTTTAGTAGTGTATTCCCCATTTACTTGCCTAATTATCAATTCTAAATCTCTATGAACTATTATCCTCTTGGCCCCTAATGTTTTCAATAAATTCAGGCCTAAAAGGATAACTTCATACTCTGCTATGTTGCTCGTGCATTGGAAGTTTAATCTATAAGAATGACCCTCAGCATGATTATTTTTAGTGTTGTGTACCCATATGCCTGCTCCTGCACCAGTTTTAGAGCAAGATCCATCAAAACTCATACTCCAAAGAGGAATGTTTTCATATTTGTCTTTTATTTCATTATTGTCCTCTCTGTCTTTTTCACCACTATGTTTTGTGTAAGGGCCTGCACTATGTTTTTCTTTGATTTGTTCCTCAATATTTTCACTGTATTGAGGGCTCATTCTTTGATTATCATTATCTGCACTATATTTATGATTTTTTTGGACCTCAATACCCTCAATTTTTTTGTTTTAAATGTCTGAGTTTGCAAATTGATCTAATGATTTTTCCTTTCTCTCCTTTTCCTCTATAGCTGCCACTATGTTTGGATGTGGAGTGACCACTATATTGGCTGATGTTTCATTGACTAACCCTTGCTCATTAGGAATCTGATCATTGTAAAGGATGAATGAGTCAAGGCCAGTGTGTATGGAACAAAGAGGAGAGTTTTTTGGTCTTTCTTGGTTACTCATCATGTATTTCATGTGTGTTTCCATATAGAGTCTTCTAGGTTGACTAAAGACAGGGATGGTGGCATAAGTCATATCCATCTGCATAGTACCTTGCAACTTAGAACCCCATGTTCTTGAAAGAAGCATGCCATATTTGGGGGGTATATCAGCCACTACAATGTCCATCACTAAGCTTTTGGCTAGAATTTGGGCTAAGTTAACACATAGATCTTTTATTAGGCCTAGGAATCTCACTCTGCTTGAATCAAAGGAATATAAATCATTGTATGGTCTAGTTACCTCTAGACCTAATCTTTACATTATTACTTTTGGCATGAGGTTATGTGATACTCCTGAATCAAGCATGGCATTGTGCAAAATATTATCACGGATGTTCAAACTGATGTAGAATGGAGGGGTAGTTCCTTCTTGAAATTTTCCTTCAATCTTAGGACCAAACAGAAGCTCTGGTGTATCATCATTCAAGTTAACAGTATCATGAATTTATTCTATGTTCAAAGATTTCGAAACTTGAAATCTATATAAATTTTTAGTGACTAACTCAGTGAGTGGGACAGAGATCTTGATTTTGGAAATTTCATTCTCTAGGCTAAAGGGAATCTGATTTTTCAAAATGTTTGATTCAGCCTTCTTAGTCACTAATTCATCAGCAAAATCAACTTGCTGACTTCTACTATTTACAGTAGTCAAAATGGTTTTTCCTGGAGCAATAGCTGAAATGCTAGTGCTGCTAGGGTCACTACTCTGTTTTTCATTGATTTGGGTGTTTTTTCCCTTGTTTGGATCAGAACTTTCAGCCATTGTTTTATGATTTTCTACTGTCTTTTTGGAAGTATTTACAGGGCTGTTTTTGGCAGAATGATCAGAGGTTTTTTTCTTGGGAGTTTCTTGATTATTTTTACTTCTTAGGTCATATTTTTTAGGTGATCCTATGATGGCATTTTCCAAGTCTTGTTCATAGTATTCAGTTTCTAGTCTTCTATCATCATAGGGTGTATATAAACCTTGTTTTCTTTAATGGAGGCAATCAGAATCCTCATTGTTCACTCCCAACATGTTCATGCTATCATCCTCTATTTGTTCAGTTGTTTCTTCATCCTCATTAACATAATTTTCTTGGAAAGGAGGTCTGATCTGTTAATCAGCATCTCTTTGTCTGTTCTGAGGTTGATTTCTTCTAAAGTTCTGATTTTGGTTTTGGGATTGATTTCTGTTTTGAGGAGTTGATTGAGTTTCTCTAGATTGTGCTCTCTCATATATGTTCATCCTCTCCAACATCTTCTCCATCATCCTTTCCATTTTTGAGTCAGATGTGGAAGGTGCAGCTTCATCCCTATATGATACCCTCTTCTCAGTCTTCATTCTAGCTCTCTTCTCAATCAGATTTGCTTCCACACTAAGAGCTACCTTTTGCATGTCTTCTAAAGTTAAGGGATCCATTTCTCTTAGCTAATAGGCCATTTCAGTATCAAATCCTTCAGGGAATTTGGCCAAAGCTGAGCCTTGTGGAGGTTTCAAATCTGGGGGTAGTGCGTTATAAACACTATTAAATCTAGTGTAATAATTTTTAACACTTTCCCTAGTGTTTCTCTTGAGGTTGTTGTAATCTGAAAGTATTTGGAGAGGGTTCTTCCTAATTTCCCATTTGTTTATAAATGTTTGATGTAAAGAAGGGAGATCATTTATACTATTATGAGTTAAACCCTTAAACCATTTCTTGGCCTCTCCTCCTAAACTTTGGGCAAAGATTCTCATATTAATGGTCTCATCTTCTATTTCCATATAATCAAAGGCATAGTTCACCTTGTCTACGTGTTGTTGAGCGGTAGTGGGTTCATTTTCGGTGAAATGGGGAATTTTGGACTGATATTCCTGTGGAAAATTGACTAAAGGTAAAGGAATTACTAGAGGAGCATACCATGTTGCCATGATAGGAAGTTGTGGGATAAATGGGGGATTTACAAGTGGAGGGTTTATGAAAGGAGGGGGGGGATGGAATGGAGTAGTTTGAATAGTGGGTGTATGGATAACAAAAGTACTTGGACCAACAAGAGATTTTTGAGCAGATCTAGGATGAGAGAAACCAAAGTTATGAATGAAATTTAGATCAAGTGGGGTGGTTTCTCTGCTATTAGTATGTTCACCACTATGTTGGGGTGAGTGTGGAGGCTCAAAGTCTATCTGATCTATATCAATAAGTGACTTAGTTATGGATGGATTTCTTATGAATGGTAAGTCAACTTTTGTATCTTGCAAAGCTGAGAGATTTTTAGGGACAGAGTTAGCTCTATGAATTGGTCTGGCAACAGTTGAAGTCTTGAATTTAGGAGATTTCCTAAGGATACTTTTTGGATTATCAACTATCTCAGGAGGATTTGGGTCAGGATAGGCTCTAGTATAAATTCTTCTAGAAGCCACTATGTGGTGTTTTTGGACCCAATGATAAGAAAATTTCAGCCAAGTATGACAGTCTTTTAAAGGATAACTAATATTTTTCACAGAAAACTGAATCCTCAAAGTCTTCTTAACCGTGTTTGAATGATGTTTGAAGGATAAAAGAATTTCCCAGTGGAGTCTTAGGAAAAACTAGTGGAGTCAGCAGGCCTACTGAATACCAATGGAGTTGCCAGGTGAAGGATTTTTACTTATTTTCAAGGTTTGGTTGTTGTTCACCATCAACAATCAATAATAACCAGTCTTGGTGACACTTGATTCATTTAGGAATAGGGGTTCGTTGAGTTGTGAAGTTATCTATTACTCAATATTCGCTCCCCAGTATGGTTGCCACTATGTTAGGGTCCCTGTAGTTTGCAAGATTGGAAAGAAAAAATGCTATAGGGCCTACATCAGAACCACTTTGAAATCCTAGGATCCAGCCCTCCTGGATTCAGAGAGGTATCTCTCTATATAAGTGTTTTCAAAGATATCATATTAGGCTAGTTATGAAGATCAAGGGATTTGTTTTGGTTTTGGTTGGGTAGGATATCATCAAAACAAAGGAAGTCTTTTGAAGGGTAAAGGCGTGAGCAAGTTCAAAGAATGGTTCAGCTGATAGGATAGGTAAGAGACAGTATCAATCCATTGGGCTATGGAGTCACAAAAGCATTTAATTGCACAACAAGTTTCAAGAGTGGTACATGGGGCAAGTCATCTATATCAAATGATTTCTTTAGATTTATTTTGTGGTGTGGAACATTAAGAGTGTTGTGAAAAAATAAAATATAATAAACATTTAAGAATATATTAAATTCACTAAAGAAGAAAAGCCTTTCAAAGTAACTATTTGAAGCAAGCCAAAGGATAGGGAAAACCATAGACTTCTTTGAGCAAAATTTTACTAAAGCACACTTTTCAGACAACAATCCAGCAATCTAACATATTACCTTCAGAAAGAAGAAAACATATAAGAAAAAAAAAGGGCAGCCTAAGATCAAGTAAGGACTTTGAACCTATCCTGATTTTGGCATACTCTTAGGGATCTTTTCAAAGAAACTATTGGAGATAAACTAGAGGATAGGGCTAACCATAGACTTCTCTAGTTCAAATTTACTTAGCATACTTTTCAAGTACTTTCAAAGAGGATATCTCAAGTTGTACTCAGGAAACATGGGCTCACCAACACTTCAATGGTTATACTCTATTGAATCACCATTGAAACACAATTTAGAAGAAAACATAAAGATAAAGCTTATCAGTGAGATTTAGGGTACCTTTTACAGTAAATTCTAATCTAAATTTTCTGTTCTTTATCAGAGAAAGTGGACAGTATGAAAAACATGACAAAAACAACAATTACAGTAAGAAAAATATTACCATTAACATAGACCAGGATCCCATAAATCAGCTTGTATATTTGATGTTCAAACTAGTTACAATCTTCAAGTCCAGTAGGTCTTTACAACTTCAAACTTCTCTTCTCACCCTATCTTTCTTCAATCACTAACAGAGCTTCAGCAACTTCAACAACTATTTAAATTCAATAAGTATTCAACCAACAATAATACTAGGCTCCTCATATGATATATATAGGTAAACTGAGGAGGTGGAGTGAAAGGAAGGTCTAACTATTCAATTAATACATATTAAATTCTTCTCGACCTTTGGGAGGCCTAATGGATAATATATCTAATTTCTTAACTCTGTTAATTGATTTTTACATTAAGTTTCATCAACTTCAGTCACTTTTGTTGACTTTTGAGGCTTTGGTAGGCTGGAAATTATTTTCTGAGCTATCTTTGAAAATATCTCTGACTATGCATTGAATTTGTATTCTTTTGAGGAAAATAAACTGGCTGGTAGCATTTCTGAGGATTAATTGCCTCACTGATGTGGCAGTTGGAGGCTTTCCTTACTAATCTATCTGATTTGTGGCTTTAAACACTGATTTGACTTTGATTATGCTTTAAGGCTTTCTTTATCATCTTTCTGCTTTATACTGTGTCTTTATCCTTTATCTGCTTGATTAAGTCTTTTGATCTTCGAGATTTTGACTTTAACATTTATACTTTAACCTTTTAATCTCTGTCTTCATTTTCGATTGTAAAGGTGGCTTTGGCACGTTCGAGGGCTTGATCATGTGACTAGTGCTCATGAATCAATGCTTAAAACATGGAATTTGATGGAAATACTGAGAGGGGCTTGGGGGGGGGGGGGTGAATCAATATTCCTTTCAATTAGAGCATTAGTTAATCTTCGATTATTATCAGTGTTTTTACAATGATAGTAGTAAACAAGAGGAACACAAATGCACACATTTTTTAAGGTGGAAACCTGACTTTAGACAAAAACCACCTAATGCTTTTCTAATACCTTAATATTCAACTCCAATTGAAAATAAAGCTCCAACTTCCTAGAATCTAGAAAAGAATCTCTTCTCCTAGTTGCAATCGGATGGACGCTCCAATGCTCCGAGATTCTTCGCAGGTCAACTAAAAGGATGCCCCAACACCCAATGAGCTACAACTCACCCTAGCACCACCCTACCACCCTATAGAAGCATAAAAGAAGAATGGACTCCCGTACCAGGGAAAATGGTCCACTTTACAATGATATAGAATGATGTAGAAAAAGAATATATACTAGAACATAACCCCAACTTTGATACAACCACCTAATGATGATCCTAGACCTCCCAACACTGCCTCTTCAACTCTTGGCAGATAGATACTAGTACAATTTGTACAATAATGTATTTACAATGACTAAGTACAATGATACCTTTACAATGATTGTATGTAGTGTTGCCCACTTGAAGAATTCATATGATGAACTTCTTGCTGTTGTTATGCACCTTGGTTGCTGCTCTTGTCATGCTACCATCTGCTGCACCTTTCTTTGCTTTTCTACCGTAGAAAATCCGGTCCTTTGCAGCCCTTGACAACACATGATCTAGCTTTTTCTTGCCTTCTAGGAGCTCTATATTGAATTTGGTGTATCTCTGTCATTTCAAATCCTCAATATCTGATTTTTGGTCCTGTAGTATTCCTCTAAGTCATATTTCCAATGCCACGGGTCTGACCCAATTTGGATTCTTGAAGAGAGAGTTTACCCAATCTCTCACAATGCCCTAATTATGGACTGTTTCAGTAGAGAAAAATTGTACGGTGTGCCACGTGTCACTGTTTCTTCATTTGTTTCTGAAATTGATAGAGAGAAAATTACATACTGTGCACTATTTTTCACTTTTTACTTTATTCAATCTGATAGTCAGAGAGAGAGTTATGCGTATTTTCCCAAGGTCACTTATTTGAGATGAAGTTCAGGAGACTGCAAAAACACTGACTTACACAAATCGTACATCCAAAAATATTGTGCACCCTGATCTAAAATTGGTACAACAGCTTCCTCAGGATTTTGGCTTCACCTCATAAAATTTTTAGCTTCTGAACCTTTATAGAAAAACAGTTAGAGCGAAAATGCCATGATGACCCGTTTCAGATGGCGAAATTCCTTGCATAAGGAGGAAATGAGGATCACAATTTATATAAATTCTTAGGTTGAGAGGGGCTTCAACAAGTGAACGTGGGAGGGATTTTAGGAGCTTAAAAAATATTAATTATGACTTTTCAATGACCCATGCCACAACCCTATGGGGTTTTAGCCCACTAACTGGGGGTATAAACTTCAAACATGAATATCTCTCAAACCGTGAAGAATTACATGGCGTGCCATATATCAACGGAAACATCTCGACAAGTAGAAACCATCAAAAGCATTATTGAACCAGAATATATTAATTTGGTAGGTAAAAATTCCCATTCAATATTGGGTTAGCCCCTGGTGCTGCTTGGGTTGACATCAATGACAACCGCTGATCAACAATCTCCCCCTTTGGCATTGATGGCAACACAAGTACTCCCCCTGCGATCATGACACCTCTTCCTACAAAATTCTCTCCCCATTTGACATCAATGGCAAAGAATAAATCCCCCTGAAACACAACCATCCTGCAGACCTGTACACACTTCCACTCCCACTTACACACAATCATCCTGTAGACCTGTACACACTTCCACTCCTGCTTTATATTATTGAAAAGGGAAAATCTAATGAGAACTTGGGAGAATCCCAAGCTTTTGATGAAGATATTCAAATGCTTCATGAGGTAAAGGTTTAGTGAAGATATCAACAATTTTTTCTTTTGTACAAACATACTCAAGTTTGATATTATTTTCAGCGACTTGTTCTCTAACAAAATGATATTTGATCGGAATGTGTTTTTTTTTTTAATGCATGACAGGATTCTTGGAGATGCTGATGGCACTAGTGTTGTCACAGAATATGGGAATAGGCTCACTGAATTGTACTTGAAGATCTTGCAAATTTTGTTTCATCCAAAGGACTTGAGTACAACATGATGCTGCTACAATGTATTCTGCTTCCGCTGTAGATAACGAGATTGAAGTTTTCTTTTTGCTCAACCATGATACGAGACAACCACCTAGATAGAATGTTGCTCCACTAGTACTCTTACGATCATCAACGCTTCCTGCCCAATCTGCATCTGTAAAGGCTTGAATAATGATATTGTTACCCTTGGGATACCACAAGCCATATTCTTCTGTGCCCTTTAGATATCGAAGAATTCTTTTGACAGCAATAATATGTGATTCTTTTGGTGCTACTTGGAATCTTGCTACTTGTCCAACTGCTTGCATAACATCTGGCCGAGAGGCTGTTACATATAGAATACTACCAATCATAGATCTGTACAACTTCTGATCCACATCCTTAGATGAGTCATCTATGCTCAATTTGCAACCTGTTACCATTGGAGTAAGGACGGGTTTGAAATCTTCCATTTTGAATTTCTTGAGCATTTCCTTGATGTACTTGGCTTGACATATAAATATTCCTTTCTCTTGCTGAGATATTTGAAGCCCTAAGAAGTATGTCAGCTCACCAAGTAAAGACATCTCAAACTCACTTTGCATCTTTGTAGAAAACTTCTTACTTAGTTGATCATCATTACTACCAAATATTATATCATCCACATATACCTCAACAATTGTTAAATTATCTTTATCTATTTGTACATAAAGATTGCTATCAACAGTACCTTTCTTGAACCCTTGTTGACGTAGATATCCATCAAGGCGAGCATACCATGCTCTAGGAGCCTACTTGAGACCATATAGAGCCTTCTTTAACCTGCATACATAGTCTTCTTTTTGTGATAGTAGAAAACCTTCAGGTTGTTCGATGTAAACTTCTTCTTCTAATTCTCCATTCAGAAATGCTGACTTAACATCCATTTGGTAGACTTTTATTTTTCTTGAACATGCATAGGCGAGAAACATTCGGATGGCTTCCATTCTGGCAACTGGTGCAAATGTTTCGTCGAAATCAATTCCTTCCACTTGTGCATAGCCTTTGAAAACCAATCTTGCTTTGTTTCTGGTAACCTGCCCATCTTCATTCAATTTGTTCCTGAACACCCATTTAGTCCCAATGACATTTTTATCTTTTGGTCGTGGAAATAATTCCCAGGTGTTATTCTTCTCAATTTGATCCAATTCTTCATTCATAGCTCCTACCCAATGTTCATTTTGGCTGGCTTCCTCAAAACTACTAGGCTCAAAGGTTGCTAGAAAAGAAACGTGAGCAATGTGAGCTTGTTCCGATGAACGAAGTTGCTCAACGTGAGCTTGTCCCGATTTCACATTTTGTGGAGTTGAATAGCATTGTGTGTCCTTGATCACACATTTGTCCAACACTGAGCAGATTGTGATTCATGTTTTTGACCAATAGAACATTCTTGGCTATAACATCTTTGCTTCCGAGAGTGACGGTACCTGATCCTATAACATTTGAAGATCCATCATTTCCAAAGGATATGGTTCCATCCTTCTTCTCTTTCAGAGATAAAAATTTCCTTCTATCTCTAGTCATATGCATTGAGCAACCGCTGTCAACATACCACACATCTTTCTTTTTTTGAGCCTTGAGAGCGAGAGCACAATTATCAGTCTTCCTCTTCTTCCATGTTCATTCATTATGTGGCTTCGAAGATTCTTCTGGAGGATTTTCAAGTCTGCAGTCTCTGGCTATGTGCCCAAAGTTCTTAAATTTGTAACATTCCATATTATTTCTTAAATTTTCAAATCTATTGATGTTTTGTTGAGCCCTGGGAGGTTCATATTTGAAGAATCTCTTGGAATTGTATTGGTTCATAGGGTACGTGCGACATTCTACAGCTTTATGACCAAATTTTCCACATGAATAACAATAGCCATGAAAAATATGTTGGTACCTGGATGAAAATCTTCGTCGAGGAATCATCTTCCAAGGATGTGCTTGCAAATCTTGTCCAATGAAGTCTTCATGTATGTCAGATCTCATAGGTTCATTGTATTTTGTTGTAGAAGGTCCCGCTTCTTCTTCTTTGTAATCGAGGCTAGTTCTGTTGTTGTAAGATCGTTGATTGTTGATGAGTTCTTCCAATGCCCTTGAGCTGTTGGCATAGTTTTGGACATTTTTTCCCTTCTTCACTTCCTTACACAGCGAGAATACTTCGGCTTCTAATGCTTCCCTTTCTTGGTTTCTTTCTTCCAACTTATTTTGAAGTGACTCTTCAATACATTTGTGTTCTTCAACCTCAATTTTGAGACCTTGAGCTTGTTCTTCAAGAGTATTGGAATGGATCTTCTCAGCATTGAGCTCTTTTATAAGCTTGATTTTCTCCTCATAAAATTCTTCTATGGTCAACCCTTCTTCTTCATTGTTTGATACTTCTTGTTTATTGTGCTTGGCCATAAACAATACTTTCTCATTGGCTTCTTCTTTGTTGTCACTTTATTCATCGGATGAGGAGCTATCTTCTTTAGAGAGAAAGTTCCTTTTGGATCCTTTATTTTTTCCTTGTTTGTTGAATTTCTTAAAGCCTTTCTTTCCTTTAGAGTTTCCATCACTTTTTTTCGGACATTTTTCTACAAAATTCCCAACCTCACCACAACCGAAACATATCAATGGAATTTTACCTTTGAATTTTCCCTTACCAGGTTTTAGTTTTCTCGTAAAGTAAGCATATTCTTCATCTGAAAGACCTTCTCCATCATCTCCCTTTTCTTCACACTTGCAAGTGCATGTCATTTCAATTGAAGGTTGTTTGTCCTTATTGGTTTTCTTAGATGCAATGAACACAGTTTCTAGATTTGAAGTACCCTTTTCTTCATCAAGTCTCATTTCATATGCTATGAGAACTCCATGTAATTCTTCCTTGCTGAGTTTGTCCAGATTTGCACTGTATTCTAAGACCGACACCTTTGGGTTGAATCTCCCTGGTAACGTTCTAAGAATCTTCCGTATAATAGTCTTCTCGTCAACTGGCTCTCCCAATCCTTCCAGAGTATTGGTTATTTCATCAATGTATTGGAAGTATGCAGCAATGTTGCAATCTTCTTTCATTCTGAGTTGCTAAAAATTTTCTCTATAGATTTGAAGCTTTGCTTCTTTGACATTTGAGTCACCTGCATATATATTCTCAAGCTTGTCCCATACATTTTTGGTGGTTTTACAACCCAACACCTTATGATAAGAAGATTCAATAATTCCACTGATAATAATATTCTTTGCTTTTGCATCATTTACCAAATTCTTCTTACCTTGTTCATCCGCGGTTGATGTAAATCCATTTTGAACAGTGTCCCATACTTCATAACCTTGCGCCAAGAGATAGACCTCCATTCTTTCTTTCCAAAGTGCATAATTATTTTCATTGAATAGAGGTACACCATTCTTGGTATGCTCCATGACCTCCTTCCAGCTGTTAAACTGCTATTGAAGGAACCAAGCTCTGCAACCAATTGTTGGAAATACTGGGGGGGTGGGGGTGAATCTGTATTCCTTTCAATTAGAGCATTAGTTCATCTTGAATTATTATTAGTGTTTGTACAATGATAGCAGCAAACAAAAGGAACAAAAATGCACAATTTTTAAGGTGGAAAACCACTCCAGGACAAAAACCACCTAATGCTTTTCTAATAATTCTTTAATATTCAACTCCAATTGAAAATAAAGCTCCAACTTCCTAGAATCTAGAAAAGAATTCTTCTCCAGCTCCCACTGGATGGACGCTCCAACGCCTGAGATTCTTCAGTAGTCAACTAAATGGATTCCAAACACCCAATGAGCTACAACTCACCCTAGCACCACGCTGCCACCCTATAGAAGAATAAAAGAAGAATGGACTCCTGTACTAGGGAAAATGGTCCACTTTACAATGATATAGAATGATGTAGAAGAAGAAGATATACTAGACCATAACCCCAACTTTTACACAACCACCTAATGAGGATCCTAGACCTCTCAAGACTACCTCTTCAACCCTTGGCAGATAGATACTAGTACAATTTGTAAAATAATGTATTTACAATGAATAAGTACAATGATACCTTTACAATGATTGTATGCAGTGCTGCCCACTTGAAGACTTCATATGATGAACTTCTTGCTGCTGTTATGCACCTTGGTTGCTTCTCTTGTCATGCTACCTTCTGCTGCACCTTGCTTTGATTTTCGCCGTTGAAATTTTGGTCCTTTGCAACCCGAAGACCAACGATTTAGATTTTTCGCCTCAGAGCTCGATATTGAATCTGGTGTATCTCTGTTATTCAGATCCTCAATATCTGATTTTCAGTCCTGTAGTAGTCCTCTAAGTCATCTTTCCAATGCCACAGAAATGAAGATCACAATTTATATGAATGGTTAAGTTGAGAGGGGCTTAAACAAGTGAACATGGGAGGGATTTTAGAGCATAAAAAATATTAGTTGGTGACTTTTCAATGAACCATGCCCAACCCCATGGGTTTTTGTAGCCCACTAACTGGGGTACAAACTTCAAACATGAATATCTCTCAAACCGTGAAGAATTCCACATGGCGTGCCATATCAACGGAAACATATCGACAGTACAAACCATCAAAAGCATTATCGATGGCCTAGAATATAGTAATTTGGTAGGTCAAAATTCTCATTCAATTTTGGGTTAGCCCCTGGTGCTGCTTGGGTTGACATCAATGACAACCACTGATCAACAATCTCCCCTTTGGCATTGATGGCAACACAAGTACTCCCCCTGTGATCATGACACCTCTTCCTACAACATTCTCTCCCCCTTTGACATCAATGGCAAAGGGTAACTCCCCCTGAAACACAACCATCCTGCAGACCTGTACACACTTCCACTCCCGCTGACACACAATCGTCCTACAGACCTGTACACACTTCCACTCCCGCTTTATATTCTTGAAAAAGGAAAATCTAATGAGAACTTGGGAGAATCCCAAGCTTTTGACGAAGATATTCAAATGCTTCACGAGGTAAAGGTTTAGTGAAGATATCAACAATTTTTTCTTTTGTACAAACATACTCAAGTTTTATATTCTTTTCAGCGACTTGTTCTCTAACAAAATGATATTTGATCGGAATGTGTTTTGTTTTTGAATGCATGACATGATTCTTGGAGATGCTGATGGCACTAGTGTTGTCACAGAATATGGGAATAGGCTCACTGAATTGTACTTGAAGATCTTGCAAAGTTTGTTTCATCCAAAGGACTTGAGTACAACATGATGCTACTGCAATGTATTCTGCTTCCGCTGTAGATAACGAGATTGAAGTTTGCTTTTTTCTCAACCATGATACGAGACAACCACCTAGATAGAATGCTACTCCACTAGTACTCTTACGATCATCAATGCTTCCTGCCCAATTTGCATTTGTAAAGGCTTGAATAATGATATTTTTACCCTTGGGATACCATAAGCCATATTATTTTGTGCCCTTTAGATATCGAAGAATTGTTTTGATGGCAATAATATGTGATTCTTTTGGTGTTGCTTGGAATCTTGCTACTTGTCCAATTGCTTGCATAAAATCTGGCCGAGAGGCTATTACATATAGAAGACTACCAATCATAGATCTGTACAACTTCTGATCCACATCCTTAGATGAGTCGTCTATGCTCAATTTGCAACCTGTTACCATTGGAGTAAGGACGGGTTTGCAATCTTCCATTTTGAATTTATTGAGCATTTCCTTGATGTACTTGGCTTGACATATAAATATTCCTTTCTCTTGCTGAGATATTTGAAGCCCTAAGAAGTATGTCAGCTCACCAAGTAAATACATCTCAAACTCACTTTGCATCTTTGTAGAAAAGTTCTTACTTAGTCGATCATCATTGCTACCAAATATTATATCATCCACATATACCTCAATAATTGTTAAATTATCTTTATCTATTTGTACATAAAGATTGCTATCAACAGTACCTTTCTTGAACCCTTGTTGACGTAGATATCCATCAAGACGAGCATACCATGCTCTAGGAGCCTGCTTGAGACCATATAGAGCCTTCTTTAACCTGCAGACATAGTATTCTTTTTGTGATAGTAGAAAACCTTCAGGTTGTTCGATGTAAACTTCTTCTTCTAATTCTCCATTCATAAATGCTGACTTAACATCCATTTGGTAGACTTTGATTTTTCTTGAACATGCATAGGCGAGAAACATTCAGATGGCTTCCATTCTGGCAACTGGTGCAAATGTTTCGTTGAAATCAATTCCTTCCACTTGTGCATAGCCTTTGCAAACCAATCTTTCTTTGTTTCTGGTAACCTGCCCATCTTCATTCAATTTTTTCCTGAACACCCATTTAGTCCCAATGACATTTTTATCTTTTGGTCGTGGAAATAATTCCCAAGTGTTATTCTTCTCAATTTGATCCAATTATTCATTCATAGCTACTACCCAATGTTCATTCTGGTTGGCTTCCTCAAAACTACTAGGCTTAAAGGTTGCTAGAAAAGCAACATGAGCTTGTTGTGATGAACGAAGTTGTCAACCTTCATTTATGTCACCAATGATTTGATTTGATGGATGGTTCTTTTGAATCCACTCTTTTGTTCTCCTTGGAGGAGCTTCTTGTTGTTGTTCTGGTATATCTTGATGATCATTGTTTACTTCTTCCTCGTTGATAGTTTCTTCTTGTTCTACAATTTTATCTGTGTCTTTTTCAGCCTCTGTCTCAAGTTTCAAAGATTCTAGATCCTCATCATTACTCGCTAGAACACCATCTTCATCAAATGTAACATTTATGCTCTCCACTATCTGTTTTCATCTTAGATTATAGCATTTATAGGCCTTTATTTTGCGTGAGTAACCAACAAAGATACCTTCATCAACACATGATTCAAACTTACTCAAATTTTGATCTTCTCTTTTGATATAACATTTGTGTCCGAAGATTCTCAAATATTTTACATTAGCTTGTTTTCCTTTCCATAATTCACATGGTGTCTTGTTGCAATTATTTCTGAGAAGACTTCAGTTTATAATGAAGACTGATGTATCAATTGCTTGAACCCAGAATTTTTCATCCAATTTTGAGTCCTTCAACATTGTTCTACCCATTTCCTGTACAGTTCTATTCTTTCTTTCTGTAACTCCATTTTGCTGAGGTGTTCGTGTTGTTGAAAATTGCCTTTTTATTCCATTTTCATCACAGTATTGCTGAAATAATTTGGAAGTGAATTCTCCACCATTATATGATCTTAAACACTTTATTTTCAAATCAGTTTCATTTTCAACCAACTCCTTGTGGATCTTAAAGCACTCAAATGCTTCATATTTTTTCTTTAGGAAACTGACGGCTGTCATCCTGGTATAGTCATCTATCATCAACATGAAATATAATTCTCCGTCTAAGCCTTTTGTTCTCACAGGACCACATAGATCAGTATGTATCAATTCCAATGGATGTGATGAAAAGTGTTCTTTTGTTTTAAATTGGAATTTTGTCTGCTTGCCATGCCGACATGCCTCACATAGTGTGTTGGAAGGTTTTGAGATTTTCGGCATTTCTTGTACTACTTCATTTTTGCTTATCCTGACAAGATTGTCAAAGTTTATGTGACCCATTCATTTGTGCCATAACCAACTTTCATCTTCTTTAGCTAGTAAACATGCTTTAGTTGCTTCATCCAGAACATATATGTCGTTTGGAGCTCGACTTGCTGTAGCCACAATTTTACCATACCTGCCTTTCCTGATTTCACATTTTGTGGAGTTGAATAGCATTGTGTGTCCTTGATCACACATTTGTCCAACACTGAGCATATTGTGATTCATGTTTTCGACCAATAGAACATTCTTGGCTATAACATCTTTTCTTCCGAGAGTGACGGTACCTGATCCTATAACATTTGAAGATCCATCATTTCCAAAGGATATGGTTCCATCCTTCTTCTCTTTCATAGATACAAATTTCCTTCTATCTCCAATCATATGCGTTGAGAAACCGCTGTCAACATACCACACATCTTTCTTTTTTTGAGCCTTGAGAGCGAGAGCACAATTATCAGTCTTCTTCTTCTTCCATGTTCGTTCATTTTGTGGCTTCGAAGATTCTTCTGGAGGATTTTCAAGTCTGCAGTCTTTGGCTATGTGTCCAAAGTTCTGACATTTGTAACATTCCATATTATTTCTTAAATTTTCAAATCTATTGATGTTTCGTTGAGCCCTGGGAGGTTCATATTTGAAGAATCTCTTGGAATTTTATTGGTTCATAGGGTACGTGCGACATTCTAAAGCTTTATGACCAAATTTTCCACATGAATAACAATAGCCATGAAAAATATGTTGGTACTTGGATGAAAATATTCATCGAGGAATCATCTTCCAAGGATGTGCTTGCGAATCTTGTCCAATGAAATATTCATGTATGTTAGATCTCATAGGTTCATTGTATTTTGTTGTAGAAGGTCCTGCTTCTTCTTCTTTGTAACTGAGGCCAGTTCCGTCGTTGTAAGATCGTTGATTGTTGATGAGTTCTTCCAATGACCTTGAGCTGTTGGCATAGTTTTGGACAGTTTCTCCCTTCTTCACTTCCTTACGCGACGAGACTACTTCGGCTTCTAATGCTTCCCTTTCTTGGTTGCTTTCTTCCAACTTATTTTTAAGTGAATCTTCAATACATTTGTGTTCTTCAACCTCAATTTTGAGACCTTGAACTTATTCTTCAAGAGTGTTGGAATGAATCTTCTCAGCATTGAGCTTTTTTATAAGCTTGATTGCCTCCTCATAAAATTCTTCTATGGTCAAGCCTTCTTCTTCATTTTTTGATACTTCTTGTTTATTGTGCTTGGCCATAAACAATACTTTCTCATTGGCTTCTTCTTTGCTGTCACTTTCTTCATCGGATGAGGAGCTATCTTCTTTAGAGAGAAAGTTCCTTTTGGATCCTTTATTTTTTCCTTGCTTGTTGAATTTCTTAAAGCCTTTCTTTCCTTTTGAGTTGCCATCACTTTTGTTTGGACATTTTGCTACGAAATTCCCAACCTCACCACAACCAAAACATATCAATGGAAGTTTACCTTTGAATTTTCCCTTACCAGGTTTTAGTTTTCTCGTAAAGTAAGCATATTCTTCATCTGAAATACCTTCTCCATCATCTCCCTTTTCTTCACACTTGCAGGTGCATGTCATTTCAATTGAAGGTTGTTTGTCCTTATTGGTTTGCTTAGATGCAACGAACATAGTTTCTAGATTTGAAGTACCCTTTTCTTCATCAAGTCTCATTTCATATGCTATGAGAACTCCATGTAATTATTCCTTGCTGAGTTTGTCCAGATTTGCACTATATTCTAAGACTGATACCTTTGGGTTAAATCTCCCTGGTAACATTCTAAGAATCTTCCGTATAATATTCTTCTCATCAACTGGCTCTCCCAATCCTTCCAGAGTATTGGTTATTTCATCAACGTATTGGAAGTATGCAACAATGTTGCAATCTTCTTTCATTCTGAGTTGCTCAAATTTTGTTCTATAGATTTGAAGCTTTGCTTCTTTGACATTTGAGTCACCTGCATATATATTCTCAAGCTTGTCCCATACATTTTTGGTGGTTTTACAACCCAACACCTTATGATAAGCAGATTCAATAAGTCCACTGATAATAATATTCTTTGCTTTTGCATCATTTACCAAATTCTTCTTACCTTGTTCATCCACGTTGATGTAAATCCATTTTTAACAGTGTCCCATACTTCGTAACCTTGCGCCAAGAGATAGACCTCCATTCTTCCTTTCCAAAGTGCATAATTATTTTCATTGAATAGAGGTACACCATTCTTGGTATGCTCCATGACCTCCTTCCAGCTGTTAAACTGTAATTGAAGGAACCAAGCTCAAACCAATTGTTGGAAATACCGAGAGAAGTGGGGTGAATCATTTTTCCTTTCAATTAGAGCATTAGTTAATCTTCAATTATTATCGTTTGTACAATGATAAGTAAGAAACAAGAGGAACACAAATGCACACAGTTTTTAAGGTGGAAACCCACTCCGGGACAAAAACCACCCAATGCTTTTCTAATAATTCTTTAATATTCAACTCCAATTGAAAATAAAGCTCCAACTTCCTAGAATCTAGAAAAGCATTCTTCTCCAGCTCCCACTGGATGGACGCTCCAACGCCCGAGATTCTTCAGTAGTCAACTGAACGGATGCCTCAACACCCAATGAGCTACAACTCACCCTAGCACCACCCTACCACCCTATAGAAGAATAAAAGAAGAATGGACTCCCGTACCAGGGAAAATGGTCCACTTTACAATGATATAGAATGATGTAGAAGAAGAATATATACTAGACCATAACCCCAACTTTGATACAACCACCTAATGATGATCCTAGACCTCCCAACATTGCCTCTTCAACCCTTGGCAGATAGACACTAGTACAATTTGTACAATAATGTATTTACAATGACTAAGTACAATGATACCTTTACAATGATTGTATGCAGTGCTGCCCACTTGAAGACTTCATATGATGAACTTCTTGCTGCTGTTATGCACCTTGGTTGTTGCTCTTGTCATGATACGCTCTGCTGCACCTTGCTTTTCTTTGCTGCCATAGAAATTATGGTCCTTTGCAACCCTTGAAAACACATGATCTAGCTTTTTCTTGTCTTCTAGAGCTCGAAATTGAATCGTATCTCTATCATTTTGTATCCTCACGATCAACATGTACCTGTAATATTTCTCTAAGTCATATTTCCAATACCACTGTGTCCGACCAAATTTGGATTCTTGAAGAGAGAGTTATAGACTAATCCCTCACAATGCCCTGATTATGGGATCGTTTTAGCAGAGGCCAAGACGAGACGTCATGCCACGTGTCACTGCTTTCATTGAGCCAAATTGATAGAGAAAATTAAAGATTGAAAAGTATCCGTCACTTTACATCATTCCAATCCGACACTGTAGAGAGATTTATGTAGAATTACCAAGGTCACTTCTTTTGAGAATGAAATTCGTGAGCCCGCAAAAACCCCGATTTGGCTACGTATCTGCACCTCCAAAATGTTAGGCACCTTGATCTAAAATTTTTTAATGAGACTTCCTAAATATTTCGCTTGGCCCAGATTCACCTCATAAAATTTTCAGCTTCTAAACCTTCATAGAAAAAAAATTTAGAGCAAAAATTCCAAGATGACCTGTTTCAGATGGCCGAATCCCTTGCATAAGGAGGTAATGAAGATCACAATTTATATGAATGCTTAAGTTGAGAGGGGCTTAAAAAAATGAACGTGGGAGGGATTTTAGGAGCATAAAAAATATTAGTTATGAATTTTCAATGACCCATGCCCCAACCCCGTGGGGTTTTAGCCCACTAACTGGGGGTACAAAGTTCAAACATGAATATCTCTCAAACCGTGAATAATTACATGGCGTGCCATATATCAATGAAAACATCTCGAAAATTAGAAACCATCAAAAGAATTATTGACCTAGAGTATATTAATTTGGTAGGTCAAAATTCCCATGCAATATTGGGTTAGCCCCTGGTGCT
The DNA here is from genome assembly GCA_034641835.2 of Pinus albicaulis. NCBI lineage: Eukaryota > Viridiplantae > Streptophyta > Pinopsida > Pinales > Pinaceae > Pinus > Pinus albicaulis. Next base: position 223,464 of record JAXQQM020079986.1, on the reverse strand, counting down.
GCTTGGGTTGACAACAATGACAACCGCTGATCAACAGAATTAACCCTGCTAGTCTATTTTTGCCTTTTTTTGGGCCATGAAGGTCATCACCTTCGGCCTTTTTCCACTGTTTCCTTGTCTATGGGAGATATTTTAACACCTTAGCCACCATAAAACCTGCAAAACAAACAAAATATTAAATAAATCCTACGGGATGTGGTAGACTGTATTCAGAGGCTTTGGCGGGGTGGAGGAGCATTTGTGGAGGAAGTGTATCTAGCGGAGGCGGAAAACCATGGTGGATAGGCGGAACAGGGTTTGAATTGAATTATGGCGTGAAGTGGTGATGAGCGGTTTTGGGAATACCACCAATGGTATTCGCATGAGGGATAAGCAGTTAACAGTTTTAACCTGAATGAACGCGATACGGGTCCCTGGGCGACGCGTGTAAAATAAAAACCACCATTTTCGCATTGAAAAAATGTGAAAAATTCTTTTGGAGAAACGAGCATGAAATTAGTTTTGGGCCGTTAGATTTGGGGGAGCCAGATCAACGGTGGAGAGGGACCGCGATCAATTGAAGTTGATTGGTGGAGGACATGTGGAGGGCGGAGAGTGGGCTGGAAAATGGTTAGTGGAAGGTGGGCCAGCAGGTGACGTGGATTCCTTTGTTGTGTAGTGGGGAGGCTTGTCGGGAGGTGAATGAATGGGCATCGTGATGGACATTGGATCAGAGGCGATCAATGGCAGAGATTGCTCCAAGGAATAAAAAGGCAAGGGAATGTTCAAGAGGAAAGATAAGGAGCAGGAGCATTATAACCATTAGATCTATATGATCGACAGTCAGGATGAGATGGGAAGGTTGAATCGGAGGAGAGCCGATGGGCATAGGATCTAGAGAAGATCGACAGCTGAGATCAACTACGGGGGGACTGGGGGGTACAGAGGGATTTCGTGGCCTATGCCTCCACAGTAAATCTCAGCCATAGATCTAAGATCTCCCGCAGTCAAAAGAGTCAATTACGGGGGCACTGGGGAGTACTGGCCACTTTGGTCGAGTGCCCCCGCAGTGAACTTGCATTGTCAATTTGGGAGAATGAACGGTCCAGATCTTACCTAGGAGAAAATATAAGGGGGAAAGGCGGATGGATAAGAGAAAAAAGGGGAAAGCCCCGATGGCCGTTAGATCTTCCATATCAATGGTTAAGAATGTATCAGGGGCACAATCATCAGGGTGAGGAGTTTATAAAGGAAAAAGGGTTTTAAAAGGAAAGGTGCGGGAATATAAAGGGGAGGAACAAGTTCCATAGGGAAATGATAAGACCAGGAGCGGTGATAAAAAAGGGACTGAGGTTTAGGATGGTGGTCATAGGCCTTGGTCTCATGAGAAAAAAGGAGTGGAAGGCTTAAGCCCTTAAGGGCTTAAAGCCTATATATAAAAAGGTCGAAAAAGGTAAAAAACAAAGGTTTTTAAGCTTTTTTGAGGTTTCCAATGGGTAAAAAAGGCCAATTTAAACCAAATAAAAGGAAATAAATGGTCTAAAGGGGTTTTGGAAGCATTTTAAGGAGGAATGAAGGGTAAATGGAGAGAGGAAAGGGAAATTTTAGAGGAATGAATGATTGTTAGGAAAAAATAAAAAAGGGGTGAAATGGGGGAAATTTGGAGGGATTTTTCAAAGGAAAATTTGATGGAAAACGGGTCTGAAAACAGTCGCTTTTATAACAGTAGGGTTACTTAGTGGATTTTTGAATGAATATTATCAGATGAAAGGATATTTGGCCAAGGTACACAGCAAGGCTTCAAGAACTCACAATTTTTCTTTAAAACTAGTTTTTTGCAGACTAAAGACCTGTTTTAGCCATCATCAGTTATGAAAATTTTTTATTGATCGCTAACAGTGCTGAAACTTACAAATTGAAAAAAATGATGGTGGGGGTTCAAATGGACTCAGTGGGTGGCCACCAATATCCACTTGGATCATTAAGTCCCCAAAACGGCTTTGGGTGTGCAGGACCCGAAAACTTGCTAAAAATAGTAAGTTGTGCTGAAGCTGAAAAACTGAAAAACTGAAAGAATTGATGCTGCGGGTCCAAATGGAATAGGTGGGAGGCCACCGATATCCACCTAGATCAAGTATAATCCAGACTAACCAAAAGAGGAGTTGTGGTTAAGGCAAGCTTTACCAGCTTGAAAGACTTCATATCATCAGTGCTCCATTTTTCACTGCTATCATTTTTCAACATATTAGTCAAATCTATGTAAGAAATTCATCTTACCATTGAAAGCTTGTATCTCCTTTTTATTACGTGGAAAATATATTTGTTGAATTGGTTTTACTATGGAAGGATCAATGCGAATGCCATATTTGGAAATTATATGACCGAGAATTTTTCCTTCCTCCATGGCAAAAAGACTCTTTTTCGGAGTTAGAGAAATTCCGAACTCCTTGCATTTATGAAAAAAAATTCTCATATGATACAAATGTTGATCATCAGAACCAGAAAACATTGTCAAATTATCTAAGTACACCACTAAGAAAACATATTTCTCATTAGCAAAGGTTATATCCATCGCCCGTTGAAAAGTAGCCCCTACATTCTTTAGTCCAAATGGAATTTTGACATACTGAAAGGTCCCCCACGGTGTTGTGAAAGCAGTTTTACCTTGGTATTCTTTATGTACCAAAATCTGATTATAACCGAAATAACCATCAAGCAACAACATCCGTGATGCTCCAAATACCCTTTGCAGAACATGGTCCATCTTAGGAAGGGGGTAAATATCCTTTAAAGAAACTTTATTCAAATTCCTGAAATCAATGCACAACCTTATCTCTCCAGTCCTTTTTCTTTACCGAAACAAAATTTGAAATCCATTCGGAAAACCTAATTGGAACAATGATACTAGATTTATACAATTGATTTATGTCTTTCTCGATGGATGGAAACAATCTTGGATTTATCCTTCTCAACTTCTGTCTGAAGGGTTTTTGATCCGGGTTGATGGGAGTAGTGTGATGAATAATATTTTTTTCATAGACCTTCAAATCAGCATAATCCCATGCAAAAAAGTCAGAAAATTTAGATAACAATTTGATGTAATTATCTTTTGCCTCGGGAGATAATGTCTTAGTCAAATTAACCGTCTTGGGCTTATCTATTGTTCTGATGTTCATTTCTTCCACACCCTTCTCTGTAGGAGTCAATGTTCATTTTCTTGCTACATCATCCTGATCAAAAAGTTCTTCTAAAGGTATGAGACCTCTAGGAATAATATTATCTTTCAGTTGCAAAATATTCATCTGATTGGCTTCTATGTTTTGATCATCAAAATCACAAACATCATCAATAAAATCATCTTTTAACTTCCCCTCATTCTACAAAATATATTAATTTATTTTTCATCCCAAAAAACATGCCAGTACCTTAGGTTATTAGGAACACTAGGTCTATGTTTGACATTAATTTCAAATTTATGCTTGAGTTCATCGAAATTTTGAGATTACTTGCTACCATAGCAAGCGAATCTGCAATGATATATTGACTTCTTGGTACCACTGTTAATGTATATTCAGGAAACATCTTTAAGATATCCAATACTGCATTCCTATAAGCTCTCATTTGCAGATGCTTTGCTTGATATTCTCCTTTCACCTGCTTTATGACAAGCTCAGAATCACCATAAATATAAATTATTTTTGCACCAAGTTTCTTCAAAATTTTGAGATCTGTGATCAATGCTTCATACTCCACTTCGTTGTTAGAACTGTCAAAAGCCAATTTATAAGAGAATTCTCTAACATTACTTGTATTTCCCCACCGATTTCATTAACAGACTTTTACAAGTTCTTAGTTCCCGTATCTTTAAGAACTTGTAAAAGTTGTGACCCTGATTGTGAACCTGATTGTGAATGTGAAAATAGATCTTCAATAGGACTATGAAAGGAAATGGAGGAATCAACAACTTTTTTGTCAATCCAACTCAAAGATTTTCTTCGGAATAATTTTTTTTCAAAATTTATATCAAATTCAATATCTTGTAGGTTTTCTAACTTTCCAGGGAATGAGTTAGCTCTGGGAATGGAGCTTCTCTCTGATTGATTTCTGACTGAACTAGATGCCTCTACAACAGTTTTAGCTTTTCTTCCAATGTTTTGAGGATCATTAACAATGGTGGCAGGATTCAAATCAGGATTGGATCTAGTGTATCTTCAGGAAGCTAGTATGTCCAATTTCAAAAACAAATTTGCACTTTACAAATTTTTCAATTCAGCCTTTGAATAAAATCTAAACTTATCATCCACAAGTTTAAGAATTTTAGTGAAAAATTACTACTAGAGTTGATCTGATCTCACTTTTCTTTCCCTAGTGGAGTCGTCAAAATTTTATCACTCGAATTTAACCTCAGGCTGAAGAAGGCAACTCTGAGGTAGCCTCAAACCACACTTAGCCAAGTAGCTTTCCCTACTAGGCCGGGAGATGGCTTTATCCTTAAATATCACAGCCAAGATGTCTCTGGAATGAAGATATTAGGCTAGGTATAGTAGTTTAGAGTTTTAATTTTGATTGTGTAGGGTTTTACTGGATCAGGAGGAGTCAAACAGTCAAGGCAAGGAAATTAGGTCAAGATTTGCAGGGTGTTCTATGGGGAAAGGTAGGTACAATGGTTTAGCACTTTAGGGTTTTTTTGATGGGATGATTAAGATAGGTGAGGAGCTAGAAAGAGCATGGTGAATTCATGGTTTCTTTCTAAAATGAAGAAATTACAAATTATGAATGTTTACCCAAAACAGAGCATAGAAATTATGGATTATGTTCATCTAACTTGACAACATTCATTCAATAGAAATTAAATATTGGATGGAATACAAAAAACATTCTAACATATGAGCACAAGAGAAAAAACTTAAACTAAACAAAATACCACATGGATCCCATAAAAATAGCTGCAAATTTGATTAATGTCCATGCCAAAACTGATACAAAATTGTGTCCTTGAGAAGCCAAACCTCAAAAAGAGTCAACCATTACAATGACTGAGAAAATACATCATATAGACCTCAAAACAACTCTCCCTAGCCTCAGAGAGTCGAATCCATGAGATAGGAGTCAGCTTCACCTACTCCCAAACAAGAAACTGAAGACTAGGAAAACCCAACAATTTGCCTCTAAACGACAGGAAACTGATTCATTTGACCTTTAGAGGACTCACCTAATGTATCTACCTTAGATAAAAGTCAAAACATGACATTTACATTCATCATGATAGTAATTTCTTAATTTTCCTAAGTAAAAAGTCAAACTAGACTGAAACTTCAAAATTTGTTGAAGATGGTGAAAATGCAATTTCCTTGGGAAATGCGCAGCGCCCTAACAGGAAAAATATCCTCTTTTGCAATAAACTTTTGGAGGCCTTTCCGGTGTCCAAATTAGCTCCAAGATAGGTCATTGGAAATATACCTAAGGATATTTTCTAAATATACCTCCAGTTTTAAAAATTATGCTCATTTTTCCTATTAAAAATTGAATCTCCCAAGACTGGTAAACGCGTAGCGCCTAGGTCAAAAAGGAGGCAGAACATGAAAATTTGGTAGTTTTTTTCACATTTGAGGGACTAGTTCTCCTCCAATTTTTCTGAAAATTTATAGGGTTGATGTATTCATCATTATGAACATGATGGCGGTGGCCATTTGTAATTGTATGCCCCAAAAAAGAGCACAGTGCCCAGGGTGCTACGCATTTGGTAGAATTTATGTGTGCCAAAATTACTGAAAAAACCAAAAATGCACTAAAGTGCCAAATGTACCAAAATTTTCCAAAATTGTGAGGTTACTTGCTTATCAAGTGCTTGATGCATGAAGAGACACCTCAGAAAGTATTTCTAATCTCTCCTTGACCTTTTGTTTGGTCAAAGCTTGAATTTTTGCATGGGCTCGTTTGAGCTTGGCCCTTGCAATTTTTTTCCTCATGGCGTAGTGCTTTTCCATTTTCCTTTGAATGTCATTGTCATTTTTTTCCTTCTCTGGCAAACTCTCCAAATGTAAATTGGCTCTATGAATCCATGATTCTCTATCCTTTCTAATATCTAGGGAAAGCAACTCACTTGGAGTGAGTTTCTCTGCCAACTTAGCTTCTTTCTATCTCGCAAGGGCTAGAGATCTTTTCAGTGCTCTAGTCTTTGGTCATTGTCTTGGAAGATGATACTCCTCATCATCAATCTCACCAAATATTTCCAATGTCTCTTCCAACAAGGCCTTGCCATTTTTTTCCTCTCTTTGTGCTTTGATGGTCCTGACCTCATTAATAATCTGCTTGGTCTTCAACTACTAATTTTCTTGCTCAATAAAATCAATCACATACATTTCTCCGTCAATATTAGCTTGAACTTAACTAATATTTGATTCTTTGCCTTTGATTTCTGAACTGAGGATTCTTCCCTCATCCTCCTCATCAATGTCAAATAGTTGAAATTCCTACTTTGTTTCATGTTTATCCTATTGTTCATCGATGATTGGCTCATTGGCATTTTCCTTGACTTTTTCCACCTGTTGTTCTGATGAAGAAGGCATGGCCCCTCTCACTCCAATTGAATCAAACAAATGCATGTGACCTCTCTAATATCTCTTTGGAAATGGCTCAACATCAGTCACATTAGCCCAACTTTCCTTAATGTTCTTCTCACTACTTGATGACTCAATATCATGATGTGATGATGGAGGGTTATGGAAAGGTGAAGAAGTAGGATCAACATGAGGTGAATGCATCTAACTAGGTGATTATGTATGAGTAGCAGGCAGGGATGGAGGAGTGGATATGGGAGGATGAGATGATGAAGGGATACTCTGCTCATGCTAACTAGGTGGGGTAGTGAAGACTTCATTTGCTATGAATGTATCCAATGGGATGTTATTTTGCTCAAGCTGATGCATGACTATCATCTTGATATGTAAGTGATGGAAAATACTTTGAATTTGATGATTATAATCCATCTTTTGTACAATGTATGCCATATTGTCAATGCTGCAGGAGAGATAGTAGGGTATGTGAAGCATTCTGACTCTAGTGAAGTGCATGAGGAGTCAGATATGATATGAATAGAGTCGAGAAAACCTCCCCTCACAGGTGAAGTATTTCATGATTATTTTCATCATAGGGACATATCGGTCAAGGAGATGAGAAAAAGGGAAAATGTTCTTTTTATCCTCGTATATTGGTTTGAGATAAGGTTCATAATAGCTCTAATCAAGGTTTCCTTGTTTAAACCATTTCTCTCCCACATTAGGGATCCTTGTAGTAGCTGAAATGGCATTAGTGGACATGGTAAAAGTGACCCCAGCAAGAGTTATCATGAATATTTGTACTGAACAACCTTGTCAACATAGGGTGATACTGGATCTACTACACTTTCTCACAAAACTCAAAACAACCAACATGTTTAAAACATGACACAGTGAGAGGAGAAGCCATGAGATCCTTTGTGGTTACTGGTTCATATATGATGATTTTACCTCCTTTGTGGTTACTTATCTTTGGTGTTTTTTCCTCACTGACACCTCTGTCCTCCTCTTCAGGAATTTTGAATTTGAAGGTTTTGGAAACTCTAGGGTAAATGGAATGAGATGAAGGGAGTGAGAGATGAGATGTATAGCTTAGGAAAATGGAGGGAATGAATGTAAATGAAAACCTAGGTCTATGAAAACCCTAGGATTTAGAAATATTTACTGATATGTGTTTAGGGACATGGATATGGTGGATGAAAAATGGGAAGGAAATGAAAGCTAAGGCTTCATAACAACAAGAATTTCAAATTTCTTATAAGACACCAAATATTTTAGAAGGGAGGTGTCTTTAGGGTTTACTTACTGATTTAAAGCCTTTTGAAGAAATTAGTGAGGAAAATAAGCCTGTTGGAGTTGGTGAAATGCTTTGAAACCCTCCCTGTGCAAACGTGCAGCGTTCTGGAGGAATGCACAGGGCCCGAGAAAACGCGCAATGTCCTAGGGTAAACACATAGCGCCTATGTAATTTGGTCTAGAGTTTGCAGGAAAACATGCAGCGCCTCTGGGTAAACACGCTGCACCTAGGCAGACATGCAGCGCCTGGGTGTAAATACGTAGTGCCCCTGAAATTTGACCCAAAATGCTCAGAAAATTTGAAATTTCTCCTTTTCATGGGAACTTCTGATGGTTGAATGGAAATAATGACTTGCTTTGAGGTGTTTTGGAAGGGTTTATAGCATAGTGGATTTGAAATTTTAATTTGAATCACTCACTTTCTAATGTTCACTTTTCCCTTTGGACTTTGGCACTAATACTCTTTAATTTTCTGACCTTTTGGCATTGCAACTTGATCAAATATGGAGTTTGGCTTTATTTTCTCCACTTTGGCTGGACATTATTGCATTTGACATCCTGGGATTGAATTTATTACATATGAGAACATAAAATTACATTTGAAAAAACATAAATAAATTACATATTGAATTTTATATCAAAATGACATTTTGATATAAAAATCATTAAAATGAAAAAATACAACTTTGAAAGTATGATAATTACATCATGATGATCTTATTTAGTCTGTCTCATATATGACTTGACCTCATCTGAAATGAAAGAGTGACCTTGAGAAATATAAAAACCTAATGACCTAATGGGACTGCTTTGGACTTGACTTTCATGAATGAGAATTTGACTTAAATGACTTTCAAGTGAAAAGAGCATTTCCATAGGTGTTTTTATGCTCGATACATGAGAATGAGTTAGCCAATATGATCTTCTGAAGGAGAATGAAGCTTTATTGACAAGGACAACCACCAGTGGAACAATTTTATATCATGACCTAATGGAATGATGGAAAATTTATTTAGAGTGGGACACCTAAGATGCACATGCAAAATGTATTTTGATCCCTGGTGGAAGTATGTAAATACTGACACTCACAACCCATAAAATAATTTTTTATACCCGAAAAATGAGGGGACTGATCTTTGATGATCCTCCTTCTTTGGTTTCTTATTTTTCTTGAAATGATTTATCTTTTTGTTCCAACAATTAGTTGAAATGTGCCCAAATTTGTTACTCCTAAAACACTTGACATTTCTCATATATTTCCTTGGAATTTTTTTGGACTCTTAGCTTGGAACTTGATTTTTCTAGTGATTTAATTTATTTCTTCTCGAACATTCTTATTTCATCTCTTCATTTGTTGCTTCATTTTTATTCATGATGCTCTTTTCTAATTTGATTCAAGTTTCTCACATAGGAAGATTTGATTCTTGAGTTGGTTACTAATATCCTCGTCAATTTTATTTGCTTTCTCCAACTGATTTTTCAACATAAATATATTCTTTGAAAGCATGTTCTCTCTCTTCAAGAATCTGAAGAAGTTTCTTTGGATCTTTATTCTCCATCTTAAGTTATTCTATCAATATTTCTTGAATTTTATTTTTGGCTTCAAGGGTGTTAGTATGAATTTTAATTGCAAGTGTACGAAAAAAGATCACTTTAGCTGTGCATAAAAAACAACCCTAACATCAAAGATAGCTACCAATTTCTTTAGATCTACAATTAGTTGACCAAGATAAATGCTGAAAAATCTAGATCTATGCAGTAAAAGACATTACGCAGTAAATAAAAGCAAGAGTTGCTCCATGCATCCAATAGACAAGAAAAAAATATTTTTAAAGAAATTTTGTATTTTGACACCTGGGAAGGGAACATAGAAAGATGTTACCAGTCCCCTTCAATGGGATGGGTTCTTGTAAGTTCTCAGCACTTCAGATCTAATATCTCTCTCTCTCTTGATGGTGTAGAAAACCCAGACAAAAAATGGAACTCAAAGGGAGCTCACAAGAAAAATGGTAGCAAAATATGACAATGATGGAGGATCAAAGTCAGATCAAAAGTATAGATCCAGAGTGATCTTTAGGCAACAAAAGGTAGTGAGTGAATGGAAAACCCCTTCTATTTATAACAAAATATTGAGTTAGTCTAGATATTGGTGCATAATTAAAATATTATTAACCAAATCTAGATCCAACTTTTATGGAATATTTTATTATATTTGTTGGAGGGAAAAAGAATTTGACTTTGGTCAAATCCCTTTATTTGTAAATAATAAATAAATAGATGATTTATTTATTATTTTAAGGATGTGGTTGAGTAATAATTAAATAAATAATTATTTATTCAATTATTTATAAATGATTTAGTCAAATTTAACAAGGAATATTATTTAAATAAGGTTTAAATAATTATTCCTACAAAATAATAAGTGAAATAATGATTTATCTAATTAATTTTCCTGTTTTGGGTTAAATATGACCAGGAATATTAATTAATCTGTTGTTGAACTAATTATTCCTTGAGGAAACCAAAAAAATATGGATTTATTCGATATTTCCTCATGGGGTTTCCTGTTTAGACCATAAAAAACTTAATAAATATGGATTACTAAGTTATTTTTCATAGTGAAAGAAATTTTACTTAGGGTAAAATTGGTCTTACATGGTGCACTTTGGTACATCTAATAGTAACAGGTTAAGTGACCAAAAAATGGTGTAAAAAAGGGTCTTTATTCTTTCAATCTCTTTACCTTAATATTCCTGCAATGGAAATATACCTTCCTCACTTCTTGAGGAATCAAATTAAAAATTTTGATCATCAACTTCTTCAATAACTCCAAAATGATCATCACCAGAATGGTAAGGAAAATTTCCATGACTGAAAATATTGTTTTTCATACCTTTTACCAACATAATAGGTTCTCCTGGTTTTGCAACATTCTTGTATTGTTTTCACCTCTTCCTTTTCATAATTTTATTCTTATTCTTCGCCATAACCCCATGATGTTATCTCAAGTGATAAATATTCATTAAGATAAACCCTACTCTGATACCAATTTTTGGAAATGTATTCACTACTGAGAGGGGGGAAGGGTTGAATCAATAATGACTATGTTTATAAAATTTTAACTTAATTTTTAATTAATGCAACACAATATTTACTAACCCATTTGTATATTAAATTATATTGAAAAACATATGAAAACCATGATAAATAACCAGATAATCATGCACAAGAGAACACAATATTTTCTAGTGAAAAACCCTCCTCCTGGGTCAAAAACCACCCTTGTTGTTGTTGCATTGCTCAATTAATTTTATTATTAATCAAGAAATACAATTACCTAGAATATACAAAATGGCTACTATCAGTAATGAAATTTGATCCTCATCTCAAAACTCTACAGACATCTATCTGATCAACCAGCCTTGCCCAACCACCATTGAACTCTCGACTCTATAGATTCCTATCTGATCAACAAGCCTTGCAAAAAAACCATTGGACTCAAGAATAAATATGTTCTCTATACTATATTTTCTATAGCCCCACTCCACTCTTTTATGTGAGCCTCATTTCACAATATTTCATATTGGAGTCAATCTGAATCTCTCGACTAGAAAAAAAAACAATAAACTCTAGCAATATAGGCTCAAAACATCATAATATATACCAAAACAAAAATTCATAACTCACTCACTCAAACATTGCAAGAACCCAAAAAAAATACATGAAACAAAGATAATATTATCCAAACATGATAAGAAAGCATGAAGGAAAGAATCTACAATCCTCCCTACTCTTTAACCATACTACTGTAGAAGTTCTTGGCTGAAACATAACTTTACTACCATATTCTACTATTGTGATCTTCTGAAGATATTTTGCATAAATTCTTACAAAGTATGCACCCACAACTCTTCACTCACACACACTCCAAAATCTCAGTACTATCACATTTTCTTCTCACATGAACCAACCAAATAGACTCATGATATTCATCTATTTGTCATGTTCTGAATAATAAATTCCAAATCTGTAGTGGATATTTATTCATATGCAGGAAGTGGCTCGGTTAAATGTGTCTTGACTCAATCAATCCACTAACTTCATTTACTAGTGAATATTATATTTTAACCATCATCTAGAATCACAATAAATGTTTTACAACCTTTATATTAAGAGTCCCAAACTAGACATGTTGAAAAATCAATTAAGCACTTGAAGAGTGCAAGAAATGCGAAGAAAAAATCAATCAAATATCGTAGTCGCTCCCACAAAATTTCTTCCATGTTAATTTAACATATTGGTGCTATATTCACTCCCATAGGCTGCTCTCCATATGAATATGGACCTAAAAATTCTCCCATGACACAGCAAGCATTTGATTGGGGCAGAAGAGACCAAAAGACATGATTCCTCATCACAGAACTTGACCAAAATTCTTCTATATCTTGACCAACATCATGTAGACTTTAGGAAGCCAATGTAGCCTATGTAACACTCCAAAAATCCACTATGACAACTCCATCATCATCACAAGTGAAGCTAGCTTGACTTGTATGACATCCATCAACTACTTCAATACTCAAGCCACCAAACTTCACCACAACTACTCCAACCTCTGTAACCATCAATAAGATACCCTAAAAAGGATCATATAAGTTGGAAACCATCCATACACACACCTAGTACAATATTCATGACTTTAAAGTCTCCAATACATTCAACTAGGTGTAGGAGATCGACATATTGCTAAGGCATCCATACACAAGCCAACAACCTGCACTAACCACTGCAACCATGAAGCTAAATTCTACAACCAATGAACCATGTGCATAGACACATACAACTAGTGTTAGCGTAATTTCTTAACGCAAGTGTACGAAAAGATCCTACTTTAGTTGTGTGTGACAAACAACCCTAACAAAAGAAATGGTTGCTTAAATCTTTAGATCTGCAATGAATAGTTTGAACAAATGCTGCAAAAAAACCATATTTATGCAGTAAAAGTCGTTAAACAGTAAAAATAAATAGTAATTACTCCACACATCCAACAAACAATACAATATTTAATGAATGATTTCATATATTATTACACACATTGAAGGGAAAAAATAGACGTTATCAGTCCCCCTCAATGGGATTTTTTCTTGCTTGTCCTCAATGCTTTCGTTCTAGAAGTTTCTCTCTCTCGATGGTGCAAAAAAACCAAAATGTATGTTGAAATCAAGTGGGAGCTCAAGAAGAAAAATAAAATAGTAGCAACAATGAGAATGATCAAAGTGCAACAATGAAAGGGATGAAAGTGAAGAATGAATGGAAAAGCCCTCCTATTTATAACAAAATGTTGAGTTATCCTTGATAACGGTGAATAATAAAATATTATTAACCAAGATCTAGATCTAACCGCTTGGAATATTTTATTATATTTTGTTGGAGGGAAAAGGTATTTAAATTGGTTAAATACCTTTATTTAGAAATAATAAACAAATAAATGATTTATCTAATTATTTCTTATAATTGGGTTAAATATGACTAGGAATATTAATTAAACAATGGTTTAATTAATTATTCCTAGAGGAAAATCAAATAAAGAAGAATTTATTTAATTATTCCTCATGGGTTTCTTGTTTTAACTAGAAATAACTTAATAAAATATGGTTTATTAAATTATTTCTTATAGTGAAAGAAATTTTACTATGGTAAAAATGGTCCTACATGGTGTACTTCGATCCATCTAATTATGAATGGTTATATGACCAATCTTTGGTGATGAGAAATTCCCCCCCAACGTGCAAGTGTCAGGAGCTAATCGTATGACCGAAGTGCATTGTAAGGACACAATCACTAGACACGGAAGGGGAGTTAGAGAGAGAGAGAGAGAGAGAGAGAGAGAGAGAGAGAGAGAGAGAGAGAGAGAGAGAGAGAGAGAGACGAAGCAAAGTGAGAGATGAGAATGACTGACAGGCGAGACCTACAAAGTGATATAAGTCTCCATTTATGTTACAGTACCTATTCTCAATGAGGCGGGGGAGGCATACCTATGCTCGTCGATATGACAAAGTACAAAGAATGATAATGGGCTCAACAATATGAGACTGAGAAATAAATTACATGATAAGTGGTACATGACATACTGGCATAAATGGACTAGAAAAAAAATATAATGGATCCCACATACATACTCCGCCTAGATAAACATGTGCCAGGACTGAATAAAATAATATCGAAGTACACGAGACACAATAACAACCAAGGAAGCCTTGCTAAACATCAAAAGACTCTAAAAATATCAATGGATAATTTTAATGATACATGCATGCTATGGGCATTACAAGTGGAAAAAACCAAACCCATCAAATATGTGGAGCTGCATCTCAGGCTGTAGCATAATTTGAGGTCATCTGGGCACATGGGGGGCTACCTGAAGGGCCAGCCCCTCATGAGGTCTGACACATCTCACACACACCCAGGAATTCCTCGTACAATCTACTGGATCACTGGACCATAAAGTATATGAATCTCAATCATAAAATAATGAGTTGAGGCTGAGATGATGAGAAAAAACAAAGTCAAATGGAAATGATGATTCCCTTTGCTTGATCCAAGGCACCAAACAAGAATGGAAGCTGGAACCAAGGTACACCACCCTCTAGACCTATCTTTTGAAATGAATGTGTTGATGTGGACAGAAGGAGGTCCGCCATAGGTGAAGCAATGATGAATCCTGAACTAAGGCACGAGGGACCATAGTAAAGTTGCTGATGGAATGACACTAGGGATGATGATGGAATAAGGGGATACTAAGTAGAGGATGGACAAATTCCCTTGTTAGAGCATAAAAAGCATGGATGACCTAGTAGCGACTGAATCGACTCCAAAGGGGATGAGCGACAGTATGACTGGAGGCCAAAATGGGAAACACGTGATGAACACGACGAAAATATGGATGGAAGACTGTAATAGGAGATAAAGGGACTTGGGAAAGACTCCATGAATGCGATGATGACTCAACTCGAATGATCTAAACAAGGGTGACTCAATGATGCTTCCACACAAGACACGCCCAAGGGGGACCATGAAAACATGAGCCAAATATGGTTACTCATGACGAAAATCAACATAGGAGTTGACAAGTATGAAGGAAAAGTGGCGCCCGAAATACATGTACTGCATGTGAAGACATTCAACTTTAAGAGGAGGTAAAGTGACCCTTCATGGAAAAATGGCTTCCTGGCGAAGTGTCAAATTACCAAAAACAAAAGAAGACACGTTATAGTGATTAGTGAGAGATATCCAATGGTGTTTATGGTTTTTCAAACTGGGCTATGGTTTGGTCACAATTGGTGAAGGAAAATTTGGTGTTTTTCCTTTAAAAGGGTGATTTCCCTCCAATTTAATTCATTTATAAGTGAGTTGTGGTGAATATGGAGAGGATGAGAATGTCATAAATCTTGTGGTGATCGTAGTGGACAAAATAACCATTGGAAGGATCTAAAAATTTCAGGAAGGTGGCTTTACTTGTCTAAGGATGGCCTTAATGCTTCTTGGAAGAATAGTTCCTGGTGAAGAATCAAGGTAAGAAAGAAATAAAGGAATGAACTACTAGAGAATTTCTAGAATCATCCCCACCCACCAAGTCAAACATGGGCACCAAGTGGTAAGTGTGGTAGCACATAAAGTAGAATATTTGAAGATATGGTATCAAGCATCAACGATATATGGCTCACCAAAGAGGCTGGTAGAAAAAAATATCCAAGGAATGGGAGGATAATCGACCATGCCTAGATCGCTGGGGTGTAAGGCGAGACTTATGAAAATCAAGTGAGAAGGTGGCTAGGGATGCCATCATGCCCCAAATCATGGGATACTTCCCCCCAAAATATGTGATGGAGGGGACTTATCTGGTATGCAAAGGTGCGAATGATGCCCCTAGCTAGAGGAGTTTGTGGAGCACCATGGTGTTCCAAGTGCTGAACTAATGGATTTAAGCCTTTAGTCTCATAGGCACTAAATCCTGAAGAGGATGGTGTGATTAAATAGGGGCATAGGTTCCCCCAAGCATGCTATGAACATGCCAAATGTAGTTATAATAGTGGACTCTAAACACATTTTGATGATGTGGTTCGCCATTTGATTATCTTATGGTTATCTTCTTATGGAAAGAATGGATAGATAGAGTTAGAGAAAGGAAATAGTGGATTATCAATCTCATTTGGCACTACATTTATGAATCAAATGGACTGAATTTTTGGGTTTTCATACATGGTGTCACTGTACCAAAGAGTGGCTTTGAAGATAATGAACTAGTGCTCACTAAGAAAACATAGAGTTTGGTCAACAACAATGTTTAAGGGACTGGGTTGTTGATGTAATATGAATGAATGATTAAGTGGATCATCCCTAGAGTGATATGAAGTGATATGGGACTCTATAGTTTCTTCTAAATGGGGAATAATAATGGGACTAGAGTCGACACTACCATCTGCACTAGGAGGTTTGTGGAGAATTGCTTCTCCTGGACTCTCAAATAAGAGTGCCCCCTTACCCAAACATTGGGTGTAAATGTAATGGATACAAGGTGTATGTGGTTCAAATGCATGGGTTCAAAGTATGGGTAAATTGAACAAAATGACCTCACTATGGATGAATCTTTGGACTCTACATCATGTTGGTCATGGGTATTTTACGGAAGGAAATACACACGATGGTGCATATCATCCCAAGGAAAATCAGGGGTGGTCATGGCTTCCATAATGTATTCATTTGAATGGAAGATGGGTAGATTAGCTGAAGGGAGACCACATGATGTGGTGGAACTACCTGGCGCATAATCATGAGAAATATGGTTCACATACGCATATCTACTATCTGTGGACAAAGATCTAGTAGATGAAACATTTACCAATTTTGAGACCAAGGTGTTTGACGAAGGAGGTTTGTCAGGAACAATATGGGAAGTCCCTTAGGGGTATTCCTCCATGGATATCATGGATGACGATAGGTAGATAAGATCAACTGAAGAGTCTATCATCTCAACATCGGGGGGAGTTATCACAATGGGTGTAGAAATTTCCTCCAGTTCTGGTGAAGCAGAAATCACAAATAGAGGAGTACATGATCCACTATGAGTGGCCTATATTTCGTGAATTGCCTCAAGGGTATTGCGAAAGTCACCAAGACAGGGACAAAGATGAGAATAGTGACCATAAATGTTGCACAAAGCACAAAGGTGGTTCGTGAGCAATGATTTGAGTTTCTTAGCTGAATCATGTAAGGTAATATGGACCTACGGGATGTTGGATTCAGGAAACGTTTTGCTGACCATAGGTTTGAGACAAGGTAGTTCAGGAAAATTATGGGTGACATGCCCAAAAACATCACACAAAGCATAGGGATGTGTCGAATTTGGAGGCTTAGGTGCAATTGGAGTTGTTTTGGGAGGCTTATCCTTAGGTTCCTTATTTTTGGCCTTGCCCCCCTCACCGGATGCTTTCGTCACATGAGTAGGTTCCTATTGAGGTGGCGGTGGCACTAAAGAAAAGGGAGGGGTCATGGTGACCAATTGAATTGTGTTCAAAGAGGTATATGGTTTAATTTGACCTGTAGGAGTTCTTGTTGGGGGATCAATGTACTAGATAGGGATCTCTAGCGTTAAATTGGGTAGATTCAATGTAGCCATAACAGGCACTGAAAATACTACGGATGGGGGAGCTAAAATAATATATGACCGGAAGGGTAAAGGCTTGGAATAATTGATCCCAAATTCTTAAGGCTTAGGGGGACCGTTCCTGGTTGAAAAATATTGGGAGAGACAATAGCAGAAGGAGAAGGTCCTTGAGGATATGGCTATGATGGTTGTGTCGAGTGAACAACAATAGGTTGTGAAGGTGTTGGATGTTGGCTAGTCGTACAAGGCCACTTTTGGCTATCCTGAGACGCTTGCAACATGCAAATAGTTGATGAGCCAGACTCATTGATAATATGGAGGGGGGGGGGGGCAGGGAACAAACCCAGTAAGGTGGAATATTTATATACTTGTGGTGAAACACTAGTGAGAGGTGTGACTTATTGGTTATCGACCACTGAAGATATGATGGACTCAGGGGAGGTCTGAGACTTCGATTCCTAATATGTAAAATGATCGATGGTGATGATATTTCCATTTTAGGGAAATCATATCTTACGGTGAACCAAAAATGCAATAGATGACATTGCATAGGTGTAGATATGACCCAAGATGATATTATAATCCAAGGGGGCATCAATGACTTCTATGTCAATACAAACAATATTTCTCGCAAGTGTGACTGAACAATTGCAGAACATCCCAAGGGGCTAAGAAGGGTGATTCTCCCAAGAACGTAAAGTGATGTTGGATTCAGACATATCAGGCGATCGAAGCTTCTTTCAAACATAGGTGGAAATCACACAGGTGGATGTGCCCTCATGAATGATATATACCTGAACATGGGCATTACAGATATTTACTAGTATTTGGAATGAAACGGATGAAGGTAAAGGGGGATGTTATTGTTTGTAAACATCAAAGATGATCAAATGATCATCTGAAGGATCCACAGTTCCCAAAGTAGATAGTAGAGATTTTCATTGGGTGGGCATGTCTGGAGGACTTCTAGCATTGACATGGCACTAGGATACTATGCCAAGTCATCTACTATTCTGTAGGTGTGGGTGGCTTTGGCAGAAGCAACATTTCGGCGTAATGTAGCTTTGGCGATGTTGTGAATGACCTATACCTTAGGTAGAGGGGTCTGTAAGGGAAAATTTGGTGTCAAAATGGACTTTGTGAATACTTTTTCTTAGGACTTTATTGCAGAAGTAGTGGGCTTCTTTTCATATTGGCATGATCAGGTCTGAAGGTTGATATAAGCGATATTAAACTCTTAAAAATTCATCATGAGAATATTGTAATCAAGGGTACCATAATATAGGGGTTGAGGGGCATCCTAACCTTGAGGTGGTTGGGTAGCAACACATCCTTGTTGAGGGAAAGGATTAGTAAACACATCCATTTTCGTTGGCGCAGTGTTTGGAGGAAGCGACGCGGTGGCTTGTTGTCCTCTAGATGCTACTTGGGCTTCCCACAACTAGCACATCTTGGGTAAAATGGGAAAATTGTGATTATAATGCCCATGGACACCACAACATGAACAAGATTGATTTTTATGAAGGTTCTTGTTCTGCTTGGGATGATTTCCCTATTGTTGGTTTCCGGTGGTAGGAGGGTTCCCTTGGGGTGTTCTCGGTTGCTTACCTTGGTGACCTTGGTTACCCTACGCTTTTTGGTTTTGGTTTCCTTTCACCTTATTATTTTTCTTCAAATTAGGAGGATTAGTCACACTTTGATGCACATAAACCTAACCTTGAGGAGGTGGTGGCTACTATGGAAAAGGTTGAGAAGGCACGGGAGGCTGGTGCGCTGATGCCAGAGGGGCTAGAGCACCTAGCTATGCATAAGGATAGAATGGAGGTGGGGAAAAATTTGGGTAAATATGTTGAGCAAAATTTTTCCCTGACATCGACTAATGTGGTTGGGTAAATGCATAAGGCATCCTTAGACTGGGATACAAGTTTCTTGAAGGGGGATAGGTATTGGAGGAACTAGTCTCCCCCTAGGGGTAACCATAATTCATGTGATGAGGAGCATATGGATGTGAAAGATATCCAACGATACCATCGGTAGCATGAGATGGCCCAGTTTGTTGGCACCACCAGGTCTAGGTAGATCTGGTAAAATGGTATCAACATAACTAGACTTGACATAGATCAAGTCATATTTTAATGCGACCTAGAGAGATTCTTCCTCTAATTGAGGAAAATGAGATGTGAAATCTTTATCAATTGTGGTTAATAGTGTTGTAAGAAACCAATCCATATAGATATAGTCATCAAATGTAGGAGTTCGACACAAGGTCCATCTTCAATGTCATTCTTGTAAATTTTTGGCTTGAGGGGTCCTGACCTAGGTTCAGAGTTTATGGATAAACCAAAAAAATCTCCAACTACTGGCCCTTTTGGCAATGATCTTCTTGTGCAGACCAAAGTCTCACCCAAAGCAGTATGGGCAGGTGTTGGAACCAAGTTTCTGCACCCTAAGAGAGAAATTAATGAGGTGGTCCTCAGCAATACCCAAAGTGAACTTATGTAGATGTGCACAACAATTTATAACAGAATCATAGAGAATGCACAATTATCAACAGAATAACATAGGAATATTGTTCACTTTAGAGAAGATACACATAATAGAACATAACATAATCCGATCCATAACTTAACCAATGTAAACATTTAACAGATCTATCATCAATAATCATGCATGATTAGATAACATATTCTTTTGCAATCATTAATAAGTAGACAGACAATGCAATCTTAACATAGCATAAACAGTAAGAAATATAGATGCATATCATAGAGAGCTTTGCCAAAATTGTTCTTCTATTATCTTTCATATCTAAAAATATATCAATTTTTATTTCCAAAACCCTTACAAAACCCTTACAAACCCTTCTACACACATAGCCATCAGAGTCTGCACACAACCAAGACTAGGTCTTCGCACACATAGTGAGCAGGAGCTTCTTAACCCAACCCAAAAACCCTTACAGATGTATAAACTATCAGAACATCCATATCTCATAACACATTTCTTACTTCTTAGCTTAGACATACTCTATCTATTTATATATGCCTAGCACACAAATACTATGGTCTCAAACCATGGTTTGATGTCCATAGTTTACATTTAATCCCATTTACATAAAAAATTGGGGACTTTGACCCATCTTAAAGCCCCTTGAATCCATTTTCACATTGCACACATACAAAATAAGACAAAATTGTCTTCATAACTTGTGCCTCAAGGGACCCCTCTCTAACAGGCACCCAACACAAAAATGTGACTCATACCGAGTCACAGAGGAGTTGGCTCCTTAATAATAGCTTGAACTGTCTTGATAGAAGTCTAGAGAGCGAGAAATAACTCGAGGCTCTACGTTGCTCCACTCTGCGCTTGTTAAACCATTTTTTCTATGGTAAGCCCCTCAACAACCATCTCTATGCTGCACTGAGTCTGCTAGATGATCTTCAAGGTATTATCCAGCATATGGGATAGTTGTAGCACTTCTTATATCCAGGGTTGCATGCACTCCTTCAACACCTATTCCTTCTGGCGCAAATTTTCGATGTCTGTCTAAATTTAGAGGCCTTCATGTAGATGAGAAAGTTGCTATGTAAGGAATAATGTAGGTGCTATGGTAAAAATATCTTCGAATTACTGCTCCTCATTAAGTGCATCACACAACTACTACACGACTGGATCATTCTGGACAAAGGCCCAAACGTCCATAGCCTTGTTCAATGAGTTGTCACATTGGTGACTATGACATCAATACTATCATGTGTCTGCTTGACTTTTGATGCTCTCTTCGTGTGAATCTATGGCGATGTCTCCGGCTGCAATTTCCTCTGGAGGTCCACGATTTGCTGCTCATACTCTGTTCGAAGGGTGTGTACCTCTATGCACACATCCTTCACTGCAGTAACCAATCCTTCTAGCTTCTTAGTGGGCATAGTTGTGGCCAAGACAGCTAGAATGTCTCGACAAACCTAATTTATCTTAGCCTCTAGTACAGCGCGATGGGCCTCTGCTTCTCTACAAGATGGTTCTGCTTGTTGCTACTGTTGGTGCACTTGTACAATCTGATGTTGTGCATCTCTGGTCTTCGTTTGTGTGGTTGCTTCTTGGTATGGAATTTCATCTGCAATCACTAAATGAAGAAGATGGATCTTACCTACAGGCAACACCGAAATTTTTTTTGGGTGTGGAGGCTGATTATCCTGTTTATTTTGTATCACAGTGTTGGACCCCTGTGCCTTAATGGGGCGGCAACGCCACCCGAAATTAAATGCTACCTGGGGGGTCCAAGGGGGGCGGATGTGACTTTATGGAGCCCCCCCCGCCTAGCGAGGGTTTTCGGGGGCAATGCCCCCGAAACTAAAAATAGATGTAAAATTTCCTTGTAAAAATATAGTAATTTCTAGTCAATCTAGGCCATTCATTAGGTGGATGATATGACGGTAGAAGTTATGTTTAGTTTACGGTTTTTTCCTTAGAAGGAAACGCCTTGCTTTTATGAGGGTATTGTATTGTGGCTGTGTATGGTATGTGTATTCTCAGAGCGAGAAACAGATAAGGAGCCTGCGAGAGAGAACAGAGGATATTACAGTGAATCTATTGTAGGTTGTGTCTCTTCATTTTGATGGATAATAGAAAGGAAGGACTGGCTATTTGGGGTGGACGTAGCCCAAACTGGGTGAACCACGTATATCTATGTCTCTCTAGTTTTATGTGTTATGTGTGCTTGTGTTTTCCACATATTTTATGTGTTTCATTGCTCTGTAATATTTAATTTTCTAACAACTGGTATCAGAGCCAAAGGTCTATTTGGCTAATAAACTCACAGGAAAGAAGGGTTCTTGGTTTGAGTGGGAGAAATGGTGGAAGATGGTAAATTTAGGGTGGAGAAATTTAACGACCAAAACTTCCCATTGTGCAATATGCAGATGGAAGATTATCTGTATCAGAAAGATCTATACCTACCATTGAGCAGAAAAACAAAGAAGCCGATGACTATGACAGACGCAAAATGGGATATTATTGATAGAAAGGCACTCGGAACAGTACATTTGTGCCTCGCGGTGTCGGCAGCCTTCAATATTTTGAAGGAAACAACAACAGAGGGTTTGATTAAGGCATTGGCGAAACTATATGAAAAACCCTCAGCTTCAAACAAGGTATTTATTATGAAACATTTATTTAATATGAAGATTTTGGAAGGTGGATCTGTTGCAGACAAATTAAATGATTTTAATACAGTTACCAGTCAATTAAGTTCTCTAGGGGTAAAATTTGATGATGAGGTTAGGGATCTTTTATTTCTGTGCTCATTGCTAGAAAGCTAGAATGGTTTAGTTATGGCCATTAGTAACTCTGTCTCTAGATCTAGTACTTTAAAGTTTGATGATGTTGTCGGTGCTATCCTTAGCGAGGAAATGCGATGGAAAAGTTCTAGTTAGACATCGGGTAATGCTTTGAGTGCATAGTCTAGGGGAAGAAAAATGGAAAGAGGAAAGAGCTTAGGATATCGCAGTAAATCAAGGAAAGGCAGATCCAAGTCCAAATCGGGGATAGTGTGCTAGAAATGCGGAGAGAAAGGACACTTGAAGAAAGACTGTAGATCTCAGAAGGGAAAAGAAGGAGATGCAAAGAAAGAAAACAATCATGAAGCAAACGTGACAGGTGATGTGTTACAAGATGCCTTGATTCTTTCTTTCGAAAATGTTACTAATTCCTGGGTACTAGATTCATGGGCTTCATTCCATGCCACACCTGATAAGAAATATTTTCATGACTATGTTCAAGGAGATTTTGGACAAGTCTGTTTGGGTGATGATAAACCTTGTCAAAATTTTTGGAATGGGTAAGGTTCTTGTAAAACAACAGAATGGAAACCAATGGCTATTAAAGGAGGTAAGGCATGTTCTAGATCTAAAGAAAAATCTAATTTCAACAGGGCAGTTAGGAAGTGAAGGTTGTGTGACAACTTTCACAGATAAAACTTGGAAGGTCACCAAAGGAGCGCTTGTAATAGCAAAAGGCAAAAAATGTTGGTACATTGTATTGATGCAATGGTATTTCTAACTTTGTTAATGCTTTAACTTCCAAAGGAGAAGATGCAGCATTATGGCATCATAGGCTCGGACACATGAGTGAGAAGGGGATGAAGATTCTTCACTCAAGAAATTTTTTTCCCGGTTTGAAGAATGTTGATTTGGATTTCTGTGAGAATTGAATTTATGGAAAACAGAAGAGAGTCAGATTTCTCAGAGTTGGGAAAGAAAAGAAGAGTGAAAAATTAGAGCTTGTGCATACAGATGTATGGGGACCTGCTCATGTATCATCTCTTGGTGGCTCTCATTATTATGTTACTTTTATTGATGATTCAAATAGAAAAACTTGGATTTATTGTATTCAAAATAAATCTGATGTATTTGATACTTTCAAGAAATGGAAAGCTTTGGTTGAGATTGAGACAGGAAAGAAGTTGAAGTGTCTCAAATCAGAAAATGGAGGTGAATATTGCAGCAAAGAGTTTGATAGGTACTGTTCAGAGCATGGAATTCACAGAGACAAGATAGTTCCAAGAACACCACAAGAAAATTGTGTGTCGGAAAGGATGAAAAAAACAATCATGGAGCGTGCAAGGTGCATGAGATTGCATGCAAGATTTCCTTTACAATTTTGGGTAGATGCTGTAGATACTGATATTTATCTAATACATTGAGGGCCTTCAAGTTCCTTGGATGGTGGTATTCCAGAGGAAGCATGGACAGGTAAAAAGGTAAACTACTTTTTTTAAAGCCTTTTGATTGTGAGGCCTTTGTCCATATTAATAAAGAAAATAGAACAAAGCTTGAGGAGAAATCAAAGAAATGTACCTTTATTGGATACAGTGTTAATGATTTTGGTTATCACTTATATGATTATGAAAATCGAAAAATCATTAGGAGCAGAGATGTAATATTCAATGAAAAGGTATTGTATAAGAATCAGTCGTAGGAAAAGAAAAAGGAAAAAGAAAACAAAGAATACACAGTTCTTGATGAGATCACAGAAAAAGTAAAGGAGACTAAAAATAATAATAATCAACAGCCACAACAACAAGAACCACCAAAACAGCAACAGGCACCTCAAACACCTGAAAGTGGTGTTAGAAGATCTACCAAGATAAGTAGACCCCCTGAACGATACTCTCCTTCATTATATTATTTATTGTTGACTGATTTTGGTGAGCCTGAATATTATGAAGAAGCAATGCAGGTTGAAAGCAGGAAGAAGTGGGAGGTAGCCATGGAAGAAGAGATGGACTCCTTAATGCATAACAAAACTTGGGACTTAGTCAGGTTGCCTGTAGGTAAAACTACATTGCAGAATAAATGGGTTTACAGGCTGAAGGAAGAAGATGGAGGAAAACAGAGGTACAAAGATAGACTTGTGGTGAAGGGGTTTGCACAGAAGAAAGGTATTTATTTTGATGAAATATTTTCTCCTGTTGTTAAGATGACTTCAATTAGAACTATTTTAAGTCTTGTAGCAGTGGAAGATTTACATCTTAAATAGTTAGATGTAAAGACAACATTTCTCCATGGAGATTTGGAGGAAGAGATCTATGTGCAACAAACAGAAGGATATGAGGTCAAAGGGAAAGAAAAATTAGTGTGCAGGTTAAATAAGAGCTTGTATGGCTTAAAACATGCTCCAAGGCAGTGGTATCTAAAATTTGACAAGTTTATGTTTGAACAAGGTTATACTAGATGTCACTCTGATCATTGTGTTTATCTGAAAAGGAAAAATGATGGTAGCTATATTATATTGTTATTGTATGTAGATGACATGCTTGTTGCAGGGTCTAACATGCAGGAAATAAATGTGCTCAAAAGAAAATTGGAAAATTAATTTGCAATGAAGGATTTGGGAGCTGCAAAACAAATCCTTGGTATGAGGATAACTAGAGACAGGAAAAATCGCAAATTAACACTGTCTCAGAATGAGTACATAGAAAAGGTGTTGAAAAGATTTAATATGCAGAATGCAAAACCAGTTAGTACTCCTTTTGCTAGCCATTTCAAACTTAGTAAGGAGATGTGCCCAAAGACCCAAGAAGACATGGATTATATGTCTAAAGTTCCATATGCATCAGCAGTTGGAAGCTTAATGTATGCAATGGTCTGCACAAGGCCCGATATTGCACATGCAGTGGGAGTTGTAAGCAGGTACATGAATAATCCAGGAAAAGAACATTGGATGGCAGTAAAATGGATTCTCAGATATTTGAGAGGTACCACAAATCAAGCATTATGTTTTGGTGGTTCAAACATTGCTCTACAGGGATATGTTGATGCAGATATGGCAGGTGACAGAGATAACAGGAGGAGCACTACAGGATATGTATTTACTGTAGGTGGAACAGCTGTCAGTTGGGTTTCAAAAATCCAAAGTGTTGTTGCACTTTCAATAATAGAAGCAGAGTATGTTGCTGCTACAGAGGCTAGTAAAGAAATGATTTGGTTACAAAGGTTTATGGATGAATTAGGTAAGAAGCAGGATATGAGCATGTTATACAGTGATAGCCAAAGTGCCATTCATCTTGCAAATAACTCAGCATTTCATTCCAGGAATAAACACATACATCTCAAGTACCATTTCATACGGTCAGTATTCGAATATGGACAGTTGAAGCTGGAAAAGATACACACTAGCCAGAATCCTGCAGATATGCTAACAAAAGTTGTAACCAGGGAGAAATTGAGATTATGCTCAATTTCAATTGGTCTTCAAGGATGACGATGAAGATGAGAAACAACCAGGTGCAAAGAGGATTCATTGTCTAGCAAATGAAGCAGCGGTGCAATTGCTACAATCAGTCTCCAAGTGGGAGATTGTTGGGTGTGGAGCCTGATTTTCTTGTTTATTTTGTATCACAGAATTGGACCCCTATACCTTAACGGGGAGACAATGTCGCCTGAAATTAAATGCTACCTTGTAAAAATATAGTAATTTGTAGTCAATCTGGGTCGTTCATTAGGTGGATGATGTAATGTTCAAAATTTTTATGGAACATTAAAATATTTTGTTTCTGCTTTAGAAAGAGAATAAATGGGTAAGAAAACCCATTGATAGTAAAAATCTGAATAAGAAGCCATTATAATGTGAAAAGGGATCAATAAATAATTGGATTTCACACCCCATGTGTGAAAAGAGACAATTTGCAGGTGGATACTTTTAGAAGAAGCCAAGTTGACTACGAAGATTAAGAAGATAAGGTTCACTTGGTGGGCCAACACAATTTGCATGAGAAAGAGATCATTCTAGAGAGGAAAACCTAAGGTGTGGGGCCCATGACAAATCACCTTTCACTTGTTTAAAATGAGAACGAAGTAGCCATTCTTATTCATGCTTTTGATTATCATCTTTGATTGTCTTCTCAGACAAGAGCATTCTTTGGATATTTAGCTGAGATGCAGTGCTGCTAGCACTGGGTGTTCCCAAGTGGGAATCCCATATATTCCATGGGGTAGCTCTTGGAAGAGCTTGTTCTTCATTTTCCCCATATTTTGGCTTGAGGCCAGATCACTCCATTCAGCACTAGCGCAGTCTCCATTGGTGGTTGAGTTGTGTTGCTGGGTGTTGCAGGGGAGGGTTTCTCAACATCACTTTCGGCATTGTATTTCATAGGAGGGAGTCTCCATTCCTTTTGGAGATCAGTGAGGGAGTTTCATATCTCCATTCCATCATCTTTGGCATCAGGCCAATCATTTTCCATCAGAAGAAGAGCATCCCTCTTCCTTGACTGCACAATTACTAGAGAGCATTTGCAGTGAGGGTTGCAGCATTTCAGTGGATAGTGAGATCTTAAATGAAAGGATCAACCTTTCATTTGGAGGATTAATTAGAGGATTTATATCAGAGATTCCATCATCTTCAGCAAGGCTCCTCCTATTTATAGTTTCTATTGAGTTGCAGAAGCTGCCCAGCAACTCCGGCATTTTGGTGAAAATGCCATTTTGTCTAGTTTTCATCCAATCCTTTTAAAGGATTGTTGTATTGCATTTTCAAGGGTTGAGACCTTGCTACCCCTCTATTATTTGAGCTTACATTGTTGTATCATTCATGTACATGTATTTATTGTTGCAGTACCTCCATAGACTGCACAGTCTTAGTTGAGAATAAACTATGCAAGCAGTGTTTTTCTCCATTCCTATGCACATGTCTCACTGAGACTCTTTACTTGATTTGAGTAATAGATTTATCAAGATTTTGACGAAATTTTCTACTACATATGTATTTGAACGCTGATTTCATATTCATGTGACATAGCTCCTTAGAAATAACGTTGTCATTTCCTTTTTTGAGCAAAGTGTTGTTGCAGCCCTCTTCATTGGGCCCTTTACTGAAGATAACAGGTGAAGGAGGTTTGTCTCAAGCTCCTAGAAGGATTTTTTTTTAGTCCACTTTAGGATTTTAGCTCCAGAAAGACATATTTAAAGGATTCCAGACCAGGGATCAAATCCTGCTGCCTCCATTTCTGGAAAATGCATTTCCCATGCATGGGTTGCTAGCCATTCCTACTAGGAAATTTCACATATCTGTAGACAGAGTCTGCAGAAGGGCCAGAAAGCCTCCATATCTCACCCTTATTTAGAAGGTGACACATCCAGTAAATGCCCCCGCAGTCCATCTTTGGCACAGACTTGTGATATTTCTTAAAAAGGAATATTACAATGGTATCAGAGCATCTTTCTTGGCTCAGCCTATGGCCTTCAAAGCCGAAGAAAGAGAACAGAAGATGAAGAGGATGAGATTGATCTCATCCATTTTTGAAGAGAAGAAGAACCTCCCTAAGGAGGAAGAGAAAATAGAAAAGGAAGACCCCTGCACTTCCTATTCTCATCTAGAAGGAAATAAGGAGTTGAGCAGGAGAGAGACTCCATCTCTTGGAAGAAAGGAGAAGAAAATACTCACAAGTCTTCTTCCAAAATATATGCAAGGCACACATGAAGATTTCAGGAAGGTTAGGAGGGATATTTATGGAGAATCTCAAAGAGGGTTCAGAACTGAAGGAATCCCTAGATTCGCACATGGTGAGGGTAAGCATGCTTCCACACACCATGATGAACAGCGTAGTCAAAGGCCCAACATTCCTATGAGGGAGATGAAAGAAGGTGGATCAGATTGTTGAGAGAATACCCAACATCCCACACCTTTGAGTAAAAAACCAGAGAGCTTTCTTTTTCAAAGGTGGATCAGATTGTTGGGATGTTGCCTAAATTATTTGTAGAGACAAAGGGAAACAACACTGCCAAATCTAGAGATCATCTATTGCCTCATGCGGAGGAGGAAGGAGTTGTTACTCCAAATAGAGGGATTCTTGTGTCTTTGCAAGAAGGTCTCCAGGATGTCATGCATGGAGATCAAGGCACACTTCATGATTCATATGTTCCATGGAAGATGAGGTGTAAAAACTTGAAGATTCAGGAAAAAGATAGAAGAGAAACCCAACACCATGTGATGAGGAGGGCCCATCTCTATCCATTTTTGGAGGTCATTACACCTAGGAAGGTGATTGAGTTGCGCAGTGAAAGCATGTACAGGGTTGTTAATCCATGTATATAGTCATCTTCAAATGAGAATGTCTCATTGAGTGGAGACATCACACCAAGGAGGCCACTGGTTCAGAAGAGGAGGATAGATGCTTCAAACAATTAGGCATCAATCACTGAATTCATCAGTGTGGAGACCTTGGGACAACTTGTTGTAGCGCTGGGGGTTTTGGGTAAAACCAAAGCAGAGGGTAGCATCCCATCGCTATCATTCTTACCCACTCTCCTTTCATTACCTGCGTTGTGGCAGGGGAAGCAAGGGAAGGATAGCAGCCTTCCCACTTGTACAGATGGCATGGGAGCAGTATATGCACACCATTCCTTGGAGGAATGGGCACAATCATTTCTTCTCCTGGGGAGGAAGAGGACATATTCATCTATGAGTTTCTCCCTTTGCATGAGCAGAAAACATGGTAAGTATGTTGTTCATTTATATGATTTACATATTGTTCCTTAACTATGTATATGTAGGATGTTGCTCCAAGGAGGAGCATTCTTTGCCAAAGGCTCCTTGGTCTACTTAGGGCCAACAACATAGTTGATAGTCATCCCCTTGATGGACTTGGGGGAGATTTTTATTTTGGAGGACATGCTCACTATGCATCATACATCACTCATTCTCTCCAAATGCATGAGGATAATGTAGCAGCAAACCGGTGGTTGGGGAACCACATCTTTTGTCATTCTCTATTTCCATTTATGCTCAAGCTGTGCTAGTTGCATATGAGGGATCATTGCCCCACTCACTCACTACATATGGCAGCCAGAATGAATTTAATTATGGCTCCTTATGATGTTATTGATCACATTATTGTTAGGAGCATGATTGGGAGAGAGGCACATGGGTTGAATGTGTCCTTTGGGGGAAAAGATCCCCATATTTTTTGCAGGGCATGCTCTAAGGGGAGCATGAGAGATGATGTGGCCACCATAGTTCAGAATTTCTTCCTTCTTGAGGTGAGCCAGGGGAGTGATGGGGAGCCATATGTTGGTGTTGATCTCCTTACCATCACACAGAAGAGACATTGGGCCAGATTGATTCATAATGGAGGAGGGAAGGTCTTTGGAGATCCAAACTTCATCTTGCCACTTGAGGGAAACATTTTTGCAGCCCAAAATCAGCCTTCACTCTACACTTTTCATGATTGGAGAGGTGAACAGTGTGGGGTAGGCTATGATGCCTACCACTTTCAGATTTTTAGCCCACCTTCTTTGTTGGAGCTCAAGGTGGAAGAAGATATTCAGTAGTTGCCTTATCTGGAGGTAACTAGATCCATATGTATGGTTGCTTGGGGTTGGAGGATTCACATGAGGGGAATGTTCTTCCCAATTCATTTTGACACCATGCCTCAAGGAGACCTCTAGATAGCACCTTATTTCCTTCTTGAGTATATTCCATGTTCATGATGATGGCCACACTGGCTAGTTTACATTACTTGAGAATAGTAGTATGGAGACTCTTTCTTGATACAACATCTCATTCTTCATGAGGAGTTCATCATAAGTAGATGCTACAATTGGAGGGAGAGGACATCCTACAGTTATATCCTTACAAGTTGCCCGAGGGCAAGCAACATTTGGGAGGGGAGGACTGTAATGTTCCAAAATTTTATGGA
The DNA here is from genome assembly GCA_034641835.2 of Pinus albicaulis. Classification (NCBI taxonomy): domain Eukaryota; kingdom Viridiplantae; phylum Streptophyta; class Pinopsida; order Pinales; family Pinaceae; genus Pinus; species Pinus albicaulis. Next base: position 192,776 of record JAXQQM020079986.1, on the reverse strand, counting down.
ACATTAAAATCTTTTGTTTTTTCTTTAGAAGGAGAATAAATGGGTAAGAAAAACCATTGATAATAAAAATCTGAATAAGGAGCCCTTATAATGTGAAAAGGGATCAATAAAGAATTGTATTTCACAACCCATGTGTGAAAAGAGACAATTTGCAAGTGGATACTTTTAGAAGAAGCCAAGTTGACTGCACAGATTAAGAAGATAAGGTTCACTTGGTGGGCCAACACAGTTTGCATCAGAAGGAGATCATTCTAGAGAGGAAACCCTAAGGTGTGGGGCCCATGGCAAAGCACCTTTCACTTTTTTAAAAGGAGAATGAAGCAACCATTCTCATTCATGTTTTTTATTATCATCTTTGCTTGTCTTCTCAGAAAAGAACATTCTCTGGCTGTTTAGCTGAGATGCAGTGCTGCTAGCACTGGGTGTTCCCGGGGTGGGAATCCCATCTCTTCCATGGGCTAGATCTTGGAAGAGCTTGTTCTTCATTTTCCCCATATTCTCGCTTGAGGCCAAAGCATTCCATTCAACACCAGTGCAGTCTCCATTGGTGGTTGATTTGTGTTGCCAGGTGTTGCTGGGGAGGGTTTCTCAACATCACTTCCTGCATTGTATTTCAGAGGAGGGAGTCTCCATTCCTTTGGGAGATTAGTGGGGGAGTTTTAGATCTCCATTCCATCATATTTTGCATCAGGCCAATCATTTTCAATCAGCAGAAGAGCATCCCTCTTCCTTGACTGCGTAGTTACTAGAGAGCATTTACAGTGAGGGTTACAACATTTCAGTGGATAGTGAGATCTTCAATGAAAGGATCAACCTTTCATTTGGAGGATTAATCATAGGAGTTACATCATAGATTCCTTCATCTTCAACAAGGCTCCTCCTATTTCTAGTTTCTATTGAGTTGCAGTAGCTGCCCAGCAACTCTGGCATTTTGGTGAAAATGCCATTTTGTCTAGTTTTCAGCCAATCCTTTTAAAGGATTGTTGTATTGTATTTTCAGGGGTTGAGACCTTGCTCCCCCTCTCTTATTTTATCTTACATTGCTGTATCATTCATGTACATGTATTTACTGCTACAGTACCTCCATAGACTGCGCAGTCTTAGTTCAGAATAAACTATGCAAGCAGTGTTTTTCTGCATTCCTATGCACATGTCTCACTCAGACTCTTTACTTGATTTGAATAATAGATTTCTCAAGAGTTTGTCTACATTTTCTACTACATATTTATTTGAAGGCTGATTTCATCTTCATGTGACATAGCTCCTTAGAAATAACATTTTCATTTCCTTTGTGGAGCAAAGTGTTGTTGCAGCCTTCTTCATTAGGCCCTTTACTGAAGATAATAGGTGAAGGAGGCTTGTATCAAGCTCCTAGAAGGATTTTTTTTTAGTCCACTTTAGGATTTCAGCTCTAGACAGACATATCTAAAGGATTCTAGACTAGGGATCAAATCCTGCTGCCTCCATTTCTGGAAAATTCATTTCCCATGCTTGGGTTGCTAGCCATTCCTACTAGGAAATTTCACATATCTGTAGACAGAGTCTGCAAAAGGGCCAGAAATCCTCCGGATCTCATCCTTCTTTAGAAGGTGACATATCCGGTAAACTCCCCCACAGTCCATCTCTGGCACAGACTTGTGATATTTCTGAAAAAGGAATATTACAGATGATATGACGGTAGAAGTTATGTTTAGTTTAGGGTTTTTTTCGCTAGAAGGAAACACCTCGCTTGTATGAGGGTATTGTATTGCGGATATGTATGGTATGTGTATTCTTAGAGTGAGAAATAGATAGAGAGACTGTGAGAGAGAATAGAGGATATTACAACAGATCTACTGTAGGTTGTGTTTCTTCATTTTGCTGGATAATAGAAAGGAAGGACTGGTTGTTCGGGGTGGATGTAGCCCAAAATGGGTGAACCACGTATGTCTGTGTCTCTCTGGTTTTATGTGTTATGTGTGCTTGTGTTTTCTACATATTTTATGTGTTTCATTTCTATGTAATATTTAATTTTCTAACAAGATTAACATGTATATCTCCTGTATCAATAAATTGAACACACTGGTTAGCGTCTATTTGTATCGCGGGCAAGGGGATGTGGAAAAATCACGCATCCCCTGATGCTGGTAAGGCAACATCTAATTGTTTCATGCTCATAACATGCGCACTGGTCTGACTCTCCTAAATCACGCTCTCTTAAATCTGGCTCACCTAAACTTTCAATTCCTGCAACCCAACTTGGACAATGTAGATTTTTACTGGACCTCCATGTTTTTCCATCGATCTTCCATCGCAGATGTAACTATGTTCGAGATCTCATTGAGGTCATCCTCTGTGAGCGTTAGGACCTCCTATCCTTCTTTCTTAGATCCCTTATGCTTCTTGTGCGAGCCACCCGCAGCCTGAGAGCCGCGCATAGTGCCTTCTGATGTTTCCATTTCTCCAGTTTCCTTAGGCGTAGAGTCATTTCTCTTAGGCACTGTCATGGTGTCAACAATTTATTTATTCATAGTGGGTGTTGGTTCCTTCTCTATAGGTTTAACTATAACTCTCCCTGTCACTGTTCCTGTAGTATTTTCAGTAGTTTGCTCGGTGGACTTGCTTTTCAAAGTGCACTGCTTTGTGGTGTAGGTGGAGTCAACCAAGTTGGAGGCCATTCTGCTGTAACTTTGATGAGATCATCTTCGGTTACCAAATAGGGCATCTCATACCACACTCCCTCTACAACGCATTTTTTGCAGATATGAATGTTGTGAAACATAGCCTTAAAGTTGGATACCATTTTGTATTGAGCGTATAGAGTAGGGGATAGTCACGACTTCGACTGTACTTATTGGTTCAATGTGGCATCATATAAAACCTAGAATATCTTGTTTTCTTTCACACATATTGGGTCTGAGGAGTTCTAGAGAGTTGCGTAGCACATAACTTTTCACATTTTCTATTCAATATCATGGAACTGCGTTTCTTCAGGCGTTCTCCTTCCAATAAGTGCAATTAGTAACAAAATTCACGCATACTGGAAGGGCTTGCTGTCCTCCTGTGCGTCACGCACATTTTCTAGGAATTCCTTATAGAGATATTTGCACCAGTTATGTATGACACCCTTTTCACATATTCCAGCCAGCACAATCACATGCATAAGCCCCTCCTTGGGCCTACATTTACACATAATCTTGTAGGCCAAGATGAGTGTGCCAAAACGTACAGCGGGGTCACTGATCTCTTCCACAATGAACCCTTAGGTCTTGTGCATAACATTTTACTTCTTCTTGATTTGATCTGCCACTTCTTTATCCTATGCTTTACCTCCAAAATCAGCAAAAAGGTTAGCCCCCTTAGCCAGGCATGCCTGTTATTTGATGAATCAACTCTACATCAATCAAGATGCGCTCTCCCAACAAGAGTGCATCATCATGGACCAGCGCCAGCCACTGTCTGATGCATATATCGTTAACGGGATTGTTCCGAAAATGAGGTACCTGTAACAAATTGAGCAGGCCAGCCTTGTGCAGACCTATCATTCCCCTCTTTGGCTCGAGGCACACCACGCCTCCTTCATAGATAATTTTATCTAAATAGAAATCTTGCATGAGCTTGGGAAACTTCTCGACATTTGCGATGTCCCATTCATCAAACCATAGCTGTGGGATTTTTTCAAGCATATTCCCTTCCATTGGTACATTATTTGGGATTAGAGGGACTTGAACGCTTACGTGAACCTTTTCCAAGTCCTTAGGCACTTTTATAGTGGGTTTACCGCAATATAACTTGGCAGGCATGCGAATGGGGCTACTTCAACAACTTCTTCATCGCCTTACTCAATTTTCTCTGGAACTTTTACCATAGGCCTTTTCATTTTCTCTCCTGCCAAATTGCACAGTCTTGGGGTCTTTTCTCTAGGGGTATGTGCATTCCAGAGGATTTCAGGTGTTTCCACAATAGGTACTTACGGTGTAGCATGGTCATATCCTAGTCTTGTCGCTATTATTGTGCCCTAAATTAAATATCCTAGCCCTGCTCATCATAATGTGTCCTCAAACCCTGGGTCCAAACCAAACATAGACAGAGCAAATGCAATGGAAACCACAGAGCTCAAAGCATAAAAATCACCTAGAATGCAACGGGAACTATTGTGACCCCATAGGTCATATTTATACTTGTGGCGCATCTTCAACGACTCCTTGTACATTAATGAGGCTCCATTACTGACAAAACGGTCCCAAATATGGAAAAATCCCTTCATTAAATGAATCTTTAGCGCTCTTAAAAACATTAGTAAATATGTCTTATCCAGTTTTACTATTCCAACAGCTATTTTTTGACACTTCTGCAAGCCGATCATTCTCCTAGCGCATATACCGCGTGCATGTCACATCTTACCACACATATAATCCAGAGCTAAGGATAGCCATCTATAGACTGTCCCCCCCAACACAGCCTTGTTGAACATGTAATTCAAAGCATGTCGAGTGTCCATCATATCCCTCAATAAAAGAAAACTTCTCTGAAATTCATCATCCCAATGGAATGTTGCACCTCTTCTAAGTAGTCTGGTCATGGGTGTAGTTATCAATTCATACTTGGGAACGTGCTTGCTATAATATCCTACAAGGCTTAGCATGGAGTGCACTTGTTTTACATTCAAGGGGATCGAGGTTACATTGAATTCCCGCAGTTCCCTAAATTCCACAAGTGCCAATTTTCTGCAATTCACTGTCTCCCTTATTAGCACATTAATAATTTATGGGATCAAAGCTTGACCAACTGTATCGAACCCGCTTTCAAAGCTAAAGGTAAAAATAAAAATTTCTATCAGTGCACGCCAATTGTTAGTGCCTTAGCGCAACTATGTATCCAAGTACCATTCCGTAGGCACCTTTCCCAATGTTTGAATAAACATATGGACCCATTTAGGTCTTGGCTATACACCCCATACCTGATTCCACTTGGCCAAATGGCTGCATGGATCCTCTTTTTGTAATATTCCCAATTAGTCCTAAGCTAATGGGAATATTCATTTTTGTTTTATTTTTCTGTTTCATGAATACAGGTGTAAAGGAGGACCATAAAACTCCTAAACAGTAAATAAATCAATGCCACATGTGAACAAGGCTAAATCTGGGCTAACTAAATAAGCACCCTTTGGTGTGAAAGGGGTTGAATCTTTTGACTGGGTCAACTATGACCAAATCTACAACGTTGTCTTGGAGGAGTGGCCATCAATAATGGACAATGCAATTTTAGATGGAGATGGTTCATGTGAAAGGAGATATTTCATTGAGATGGTTTAGGGTTTTGCAAGCTCTCAACTTATAAAATGAAGGGGATGGCATCATGACAAGCTTTTTGATGATATTTTATTTTTAGAATATATTTTCTATTTAGAAATATCTCATTCTCCTTGTTGTTTAACATATAATAGCGTTGTTTAGCACTGGTTGTTCCTGATCGGGAATCCCACCTCTTTTCTTGAGAGGCCTCTTAGAAGAGTCTTGCATTTCTTGTCCACTATCTAGCTGAAAGCCAAGCTTCTTCTTCCAACTACAATGCAGATCCTGTTGAGGGTTTGGTTGTCTTTCAAAGCTACAGCAAGTGGAGGCTATATTTACTCATATCTAGACCATTCTAGTGCTCCTTTTCAGTAGGAAAGCCTTCTATTCCATTGGAAAGGGAGTATTGGATCATTGGAACATCAGATCCAGATATTGGCATGTGGCGAAACTTATCTTAAACCCTACAATGTAGTTTTACTTCCAGATCTACGTTTTTCTGTAGGTGTTGTTGCAGGGACTTTTGGCATAACATTTTGGAGGAGTGATTTTCATGTGTTAGGGATCCGACCTTCACCTTTGAGATCCACTGAAAAGGGTCATTATATTGTATATATCAGATCAGATCTGAACATTACTGAATATATGAAGATTTCTACACATCTATAGCTTCTAGATCTCAGATCTACTCTATGTGCTTCATGTATTGCTGAAAACCCCAAGGGGATTTTGAAGAAGAGTCTTTATAGTGTATGGATCTGCCATAGATCTGAATTTTCATGCGTTATTTTTCTCTAGATCTAAGTTGTAATAAAAAATTGTTGCAGCCTAGTAAAAATAACGTTTTCAAGGCAGTTTCTGGTCATATGTATGGTTGCAGTACCTCTTTTTGAGGATTTTTATTTATTGGAGACTTCTATTTCCTCTTGTACATATTATGGGATTAATTGTACATCTAATTTACTATTGTAAATGTTAAAGAAGGGTCTCCATATTGGCCTTCTGCTATAATCTTGATGACATGTGTTATTTTAACGCATAACTGTTAAGTATTGTTGTTTTTCCCATTTGGGAATATTACAGTGGTATCTAAGCATCATCTTGGCATAGCCTGTGCATTATAAGAAAGACAATATGTATTTTCAAGAAAATTAAAGACAAAATAAGGAGAGTGATTACACAAAAGACAAATAATACAATGGTAAAATGTTAAGGTAAACATGACTCGGGGTAGAGTCAATGTTGACTAGGGTAAATAGTAGTGGTTTTGGGGCACATGGTATTGTGCACCCATGGTTTTTCGACTCATGGTATTGCATGTAATGGAGCCTATAAAAGGCTGGGAATACTTCATTGTAATGCAAGGTCTGGAGGTGAGCGATGAAGGCTCACTTGGCCGGATTGGCCAAGGTTTTGGCCAATGGTTAATGAAATTTCATTAGGATGGGTTTTTCCCAGGATTTGAGGTTTTCCCAGTTAAACATCTGTGTTTATATTTATGATTTGTTTCTAGCCTCTTTATATTTATTTGTCTCAGTAAAATTTGGCTCTGATACCAGTGGTTAGGAAATTTACGCTTCTGTTGCCAAGGATTTTATTGGCTTGTGAATAGAGATACGATCTATTGTATTGATGCAGATCAGGATCTCAAACTAAAGGACGAGATCGATACACAACCCACTGGAGGAGTTCTCTCATGAAAGTAACGTGGCCGAGATAGTCGAATTTTCGCGAGACAGACATGAAATCCAAAAGAGAAAATCGCAGCCACAGCCAAAAGCGCTTGGTCCCGGCAGTTCTTCTACGACCTATTTTTCTGTGAAGGAAAAAAAAAGGAAAGCCCGCGGAAGTAGTTGAAGCTGATGCCTCGATTGTATCTCCTCCAGATCGGTGGAATGGAGGCGAGGCACAAGGTGACGCGCTTTCTTTGCTTGCTTATCTCCACTGTAGTAAAGATAAGGATTTGAAAATAGATTCAAAAAGTTTGGATAGAAATTCTGGTGCTAGCGATGATAAGGACGATGTTAGGATTGAAGATAAAGGCAAAAGGTCAATGAAAGGGAAGGGGCCTGATACAGGTTCTTGTAGCACTAAGCCGTCCATGATTGATACTCCCGATTTACTTCAAGCGTATCCAAATGTGAAGAGTGGTAGGATTAAGGGGAGCAGGAGGAGAGAAACACAAGAGTCTATACTTAATAGGGAAACTCCTCGAGATTGGCGGAGTCACCGCTATTGGAAAAGGCGATTTCTGATGCTTTGAACACTACTGGGAAATTGGTGTCGGTAAGGTCTGGAACGAAGGGGAGATGGGACAAAGGCTTGCCTAAAAAGGAATTGAAGGAACCTGATGAAGGGGCATTGGGCCGTGATGTGGAATGGAACTCAGATCGAGAGAAGAAAGTTCGCAACTCGAAGCCTGAAAAGGCAACCGGTTCCTTGGCTGTGCCTCTCAAGAATTTTGAAGGCAATAGGAAACAGGTATAGGAGAAGGATGGTTTTTCGGAAGAGATGCTTTTAAAGCAAGAACAGAAACATCCAGAGTGGCAATTACAAGATGACCTCTGCAATATTGAACTTGAGAAGGAACTTGAAAATCGCATACATCGACGAAGAGATGAATCTGGTGAGAGGGATAGGTGGCGGGATGATGATAGAGATGGAGAATGAAAACGCTTTTACAGAAATGAACAACATGGAAAATGGGCTAGGGTATATCCATGAAAGATGAAAGCATAAGGAGAGAATATGTGCTAGAATAGCAAGCCATTAGCTGCGAGAGAAAAGCGTTTGACAGAATGTGTCAATCAAATGTTTTGAAAAACATCAAAATGAGAGAGGATATTTGCAGGTGAATTAATTAAAATTGATGAATCATGTATCTCAAGAGAATTCCTAGAGGACTGGCAGTTACAGAGGCTAGTGACCCATGTAATTCGGTAGATGGATTCTTTTTATATGGACATTGATTTCATATGTATAAAGAGCAACAATGAAACAAAAAAAATATTATTATGGAGTTAATTTTATTACATGTAAATGGGCATACTGCTGTAAGACCTAGTATGGCATGCGTATCCCTAGGTAATCACTGGTAAAGTCTAGGTTAGACCTAGGTGATAGGGGGATGTCAAGTTAACAATTACTCTAGGTAAAAATTTGAGGGGGGAAGAGCTAGAGTGAGCGAAGTTGTCTCATTTAGCAAGTTTGGCTGGATTTAGTCAATAATCCCCAAGTCAAGTTTAAGGGGGTAATTGTTAGGTAAACATGACTTAGGGTAGAGTCAATGTTGACTAGGGTAAATAGTAGTGGTTTTGGGGCACATGGTATTGTGCACCCATGGTTTTTCGACCCATGGTATTGCATGTGATGGAGCCTATAAAAGCCTGGGAATACTTCATTATAATGCAAGGCCTGGAGGTGAGCAGTGAAGGCTCACTTGGCCGGATTGGCCAGGGTTTTGGCCAATGGTTAATGAAATTTCATTAGTATGGGTTTTTCCTCGAATTTGGGGTTTTCACTGTTAAACATCTATGTTTATGTTTATGATTTGTTTCTGGCCTCTTTATATTTATTTCTCTCAGTAAAATTGTTTATTATTCTTGCGGTGAATTTCCTAACATAAAACCCCTTTATCTAGAAGAATGAAAGGGAAATAGTTCTGAAAAAATCTGTTCCAAACTATGCATGAGCTAAAAAGAGAAATCAAGGAAATGAGGAGGGAAAGACATGTAGATCCCTCAACTAAGATTACAAATGAATAAAGCCCCAGTTCTTCATATTGTGTGTGTGATAATTCAGCCACACAAACAAATCTAAAACGTTGTAGCATGCCTACATTCCTAGCAAGAGAAGAAGCAGAAAGAGAGACAACAAAAGAGGAGACTCTTGGTGACTATCTCCAAGAATATGAATCTTAGTCTAAAAGATTCAAAGATCATATAACCTTCCTAGATTTTTATCAACTTAAATAAGAGAGAAGATATAGCATGTACAAGAGAAGAAGAGGGTGCATGTAGCACACTTTGGGTAGGATCTTTCTACCTACTTTTGATGGATCACCTAAGAGCTCAGCCAAGTCTTCGGTAAAGAAGCTAGACACATATTTCCAGCTGCATCAAGTTTTAGAAGAAGAAGCCATAAGAGTAGCAGTGCTGCACCTCCAAGGTAAGGCTTATGCTTGGTGGTTATTTGGATCTTCTTCATTGAAAAATGTAAATAACTCTACTTATGCAAAGTTCACTAGGAGGTTAGTGAAAAGATTTGATTTTAATCCATATGAAAAATCTTTGGGTAAGAAAACTAAGCCCAAGAATTTATAACCTTTGCATGAGATGGAAATATCCATGAAGATAACTCCATTCCAGAACATTGTTGAGAGGGTTAAAGATCTTCTACATGATTTTCCAAGGGCAAAGGCCCCACTTCAGCAAGAACATTCTTCTCAAGAAGAATACATGAGGGTTCCCTTTTCAAGAAGAGATCAAGAGAAAGGATCTCTTAATGACGAGGCATGCTCCATTGATGAGGAGAAGGAAGAGGAAGAGTTGGAAAGATCCTCCAGCACTGTGATAGTAGGAGAAGATCTACTTTTATTGGGAGATGGAGGTGAATCAATTTCTTCCACTAGGAGGACTCTTGTATCTTTGCAAGAAACTCCCAAGGATATTACACATGAAGAGAATGAGTAGCATGTGTATATGATGATAGGAAATGAGACAAAACCATGGAGGGAATGTGTTCCAACATTGCATACAGTTTTGGGAACACACATTATGACAAATCAGTCCTTGGTGATCAAGACTCTTGAAACCAAGGAGATGTTGGGTGTTCATGAGTTAACTACATCTCAAGGAAGCACCTTAGAATATGAGATCTTACAGAAGGTAGGAGAAGAAGAACAGAGGAAGGATCACAGCGTTGACATGAGAGGAGGTGATCCACTATTACCTGGAGGAAAATATGGGGAAATTTCTCTAATCAGAAGTACTCTTGCATCCATAAGAGTGATACCCCATTATCATGATACTTCCGCACAAAAATCAAAGATGTAATTGCAAAACTGAAGCAATGTTATGATGTTCCCATCTATTATAAACGTGGGAATGCACCATGAGACATCATTATCTTGTGGTAAACCACCTAGGAGACCACCTGATTCAGATTTGGTGAAAGGTGTTTCATGCATTGATGCTCCAATTATAGATCCAAGAAGGAAGAGAGCACTAGAATACCATACTACAGTGCTGAGAGTATGGGGAAAGCTCAAGGAGAGGGAAATTATTTCTCCCTTATCACCATTATCCTCTGTCTCATCTCATACTGCATGGAGAAAATATGCTGCAAGGATGAAGACTGACACCATCATCGAGCAAGGAGAGCAATCCTTGATTATGAAGAATCAGAGGAAAATCTCATGTGGAGAGAGATCTTCCATACATGATAGGAGATGGGGGTCACACATGCATGTTGTGGCAAGACCAAGGAGGTTTTGGATAGATTATAGCCTTCCATGGGAGACTAACTTCCAAGAACTTCTATCTTCATTTGAACATGTGCATATGCAAGAAGGGCAGCAAGGAAGGAATAAAAACCTTCCATTTTATACCTTTCGCATGGGAGATTTCAAGGAGGAGAGATATGGGAGGTATGGCCTTCCAACATACACCTTTGGCATGGGAGATGTCAAGGAGAAGAGCAGCAACATGGAAAATATTTTAGTTGACACATTATCAACACTGTCAATGTTGGGCATACTAGATCCATATTGGAAATCCCAATTGTTGGTGGAATATTCCAAGGATCTTCACACATGCATGATTCTTGATGACTTGCCACATGATGAGGGATATTCAATCCAATATGGAGTCATCTATGATCATGGTAGGATCTTCTTGTCTAGAGACTCCAACCTCAAGAAGAAGTTACTACAAAGGGCATATGAAGAATTATGTTTCAGCCACAGATATTCCATGAAGCTCAACAACATCATCTTTAGGAGCTACTATTAGGAGGGCTTTGAAGAAGAAATATATTAGAATTTTCAAAGATTCATGTACCATGTGGAGACGGAGCAACAACATAACTCTATGGGAAGAGTTAAATCAGCCCTCTCTTTCTCTTTTTTAGGAAGAGGATAGATCTATGCACCACTCCATTTATATGCAGAGGATTGTTGGTGAAGAACATTCTCTTGTAAAACATGTTTTATATTCTTATTGTATGCATTATTTCACCATGTTTATGCAGGCCATGGCTCCAAGGAGGAGTATTATATTTTTTAAACTTCATGGCCAACATTGGATCACAAAAATTTCTGAATTTGGCCACTCCCTTGATGAACAAAAGGAGATTTTCCATCATGATGGGTGCTTTCCTAAGGCACCAAATATATCTCACACTTTCAGCCATATTAAGATGACATGGACAACAAGTAAGTGGTGGGGAAACCACTTACCATATCTTGATCTGATGCAGGTAGGAATGCACTGCACTAGCTCCACATGTGGGACTATGACCCACCTCCACATGCTCAAATTTCTGTTGTATGTATGTATTTTTTCTCCCATACATTGATGATATACTTGTAATTTTTATGGGAATGTATGGAGGGAGGATGGGAGGTATGCATGTGCCTAATGGGTTGGGGATTCTCCATGTATCTCATGCTACATGTTTCAGGGAGGACATTGGGTAGGCCATGTTTGTTTCATTTGAGTTATTGTCTCCTTGTGGGATGAATTATTTACATCTCATGAGAACCTTGGAGGAACAATTCATGGAGGGTTGGATTGGTGAACACTTAGTTTATGGAAGAGGTTTAACACATGATGGTGTCACCAATGGAGGAGGAGATGAGTTGCAGCACTCACCCTATTATTTTCTTGAGGACAATAAACATTTTGGAGGGGAGGACTGTAATATTCCCAATTAGTCCTAATGTAATATTCCTTTTCAGGAATTTCTGCAATTTCTTCAATGAGGACGTTGTATAAGGAAAAAATTGCAATAAAAATGTAGAAAAGGACTTCGATCCTCTTATATATGCTTTATGTAGCTTAAATATGAAATGGCATAAAAAACAAATCATCCTAGCTACATTAAACAGATCTCCCCAGTTCATATAGGCTCAAAAACACCCCAATCCCACAACTTCACAAAATAGAACTGCTGAAGACTACAACAGCATAATTTTCGTAGGGTATCTATAGAAAAATATGATTTAGTACATATCTAGAACTTTCATTAATCATAAGATCAGAAATAAGAGGTTGGACCCCTTTTACAAGCACATCAGAACATCCCGGCAAGGGTTTCCAGCAAAATAACAATATAAAATGCAGCACTGCATAAAATAACACTGTACATAGAAAATCTATATTATAAAATTCTGAATATGATCTGAAATAAGTGAATGATACAGAAATTGGCCCAATTCCTTCCTCAATTGGCCTTCCAGAGTGAAATAGGCACCTCCTTCTCCAAAACAAGCATAAAATAGGAGGGTTTCACCCATCAACTACTACTACTGCAGAAATGATGCAGTTACTGGAAGTGATTGCACTATATATGATGCAGAATGGATATCATCAAGACAAATGATGAAAATTAAGCTCAGGAACTTCTCCTTAGATCTTCCAATCAGCTAGACCAAAGGTGAAGATGGAATTCCCACATGAGAATTATTTTCTCTAAATAGTGCTACAACTCCGGCAAAAAAGTTGAAGCTTGAAATTAGTCAAAAGACCAAAAAAAGATGAATATTGAATGCCTTCCATTGCTTCTATCTCCTCCTTCTTATCCATGGTGATCTTCCTCACCCCAGACCCCACTCATTAATGATGTGACTTCCTTGAGAAGACCCCCCTTTCAAATTGCATTACCCTAGCTAGTTTCCCTCCTCTTGTAACAACATTGTTGACTTGGTCACCTGGATCTAGCTTATTGCTTTGGCCCTCTTTCACACCAAGGTGGATTTATCTGTCCTCCTAATTCAATCCCTTTTCACACTGGGATATGTTTTATTTTCCTCCCTACTCTTTTATTTCAAAAATGAAGCAGTTATAATATTCCAAGTAGCAGTGGTTAATTGGGAATATTACAGTCCTCCCCACTCAAAAGTTGCTTGCTCAAAAGCAACTATAAAGAAGGATGCTAGAATGTTTTCTCTCCCTCCCAAGTGGCATCCTCATCTGGTATATTCCTCCATCGAATCAGATATTCCTTGATGACTCTGTTTCTTAGTTGCCTCTCCCTTGTGTCTAAGATTGCTTCTGGCTACAAAATAAAGTGGCCCTCATCATCAATAGGGGGGAGATCCATGTTTGAAACTACATTCCTCCCAATGGCCTTCTTGAGGCAAGAAACATGGAAGATATTGTGGATCTTGCTCCCCTTAGGAAGATCCAACTCATATGCTACCTTACCGATACATTTGACCACCCTGTATGGCCCGTAGAAACGAGGATTGAGATTCTCAGCTCCATTATCCTTGAGTGTGGACAATTTGTAAGGCTGAAGATGTAGATAGACAAGATCCCCCACCTCAAACTATCTTTCTATCCAACCCCGGTTTGCATACATCTTCTGCTGGTTCTGGGTAGTAGCAATGTTGTCCTTAAGTGCCCTGAGTATGTCCTGGTTCTCCTGAATCCATTACTTTTCCCTTGGATCCTTACTTGCCCCAAACATCACATCAGCAAATGAGAGTGCCTCACACCCATATAAGGCCCAAAATGGATTCATGCCAATAGAAATATGGTGAGTAGTGTTGTAACAATACTCTCCCAAGTGGAGCCAATGTAGCCAAGCTCTCTGCTGCCCTGCCACATAGTTCCTCAAGTAGCCTTCTAGCCACTTGTTCACTATCTCGATCTGTCCATCGGTTTGGGGGTGATAGCTAGTGCTTGGAGTCAAATCAGTCCCCACTAACTAGAAAAGTTCCTGCCAAAAGCCACCCATGAAGCGGCTATCCCGATCACTCACTATGGTCCTTGGGAGACCATGGAGTCTAAATACATCTCTGAAGAAGAGCTCAGCTACCTGTGAAGCAGTATAATGTGCAGAAATGGCAAAGAAATGAGAGTACTTTGTTAGTCTGTCAACAACAACAAAGATACAATCCTTACCCTGTACTGTTGGTAAGCCTGTGATTAATTCCGTAGAGATACTTTCCCACTTCCCATCCGGGATAGGTAGTGGCTACAATAACCTAGCAAGGTGGGTGTGTTCTCCCTTATTTTGCTGGAAAATGGTGCACTCTCTGACATGTTGGAGCACATCCTCCTTGAGACCCTTCCATGAGAATCTCTCCCTTATGGCCCTATAAGTCTTTGTGAAACCTTAATGCCTGACAAGTGGGGAATCATGTGATGCCAATAAGATCTTCTCCTTGAGCTTGGAGTTATTAGCCAAGAAGATCTAGTACTGGTAATAGGTGACCTTATCCATTACTTTAAACTCTCATCTGATACCACCCAATCAAGTATCTCACATGCAAATTCATCTTTGGAATACTCAACTAAAATTTGAGCTTTCTAATCTGCGTCCATGCCCCTCAAAGACAGCGTTGTAGGCCTCCTGGATAAGGCATCAGCTACTACATTTCTCTTCCCCTTAACATAATCTATGTCAAAATCATAAGCTTGGATTTTCTCACCCACTTTTGTTGTCTGTCTTGGAGTTTCTTCTATTCAAGGAAGAATCTAAGACTGTTATGGTCAGTCTTCACCTTGAACTTATTCCACACCAAGTATTGCCAGAATTTGGCTAATGCATGCATGATTTCCAACATTTCTTTATCATAGATGGGGTACAAACTCTCATGAGGGAGCAGCTTCCTGCTCTCAAAGGCTATAGGATGCCCACCTTGCATCAAGAGTGCCCCAATACCTTCACCTGATGCATCACATTCTAGAACAAAAGGTTGAGAAAATTCAGGCAAAACAAAAACTGGACAACTACTCATTACCTCTTTTAGCTTATCAAAATCCCTTTGCGCTGTAGGTTTCCAATGGAAGGCTCCTTTCTTTGTCAAGTTTTTCAGTGGTGTTGCTAGTTGTGAAAACCCTTTCACAAGCTTCTGGTAATAAGTCCATATGCCCAAAAACCCTCTGAGTTCTGTAACATTCCTGGGCTCAGGCCAATCTCTGATAGCCTGGATCTTCTCCTCATGTAAACTCACTCCATCTACTCCTATGATGTGCCCCAAATACAACATCTTTGTGAGGCCAAATTCATATTTGGAGAGCTTGGCATAGAATTGCTGCTCCTTGAGGATATGTAAAAATATCTTAATATAATGCAAGTGCTCCTCCCAAGTGTGGCTGTAAATAATAATATCATCAAATAAGACCAATACAAACTTTCTCAAATGACCATGGAAGACATGGTTCATGCAGGATTGGAAAGTTATTGGGGCATTGGTCAATCCAAAGGGCATTACCAGAAACTCAAAATTCCCATAGTAACATATGAACGTTGTCTTGGGGATATCTTGCTCCCTCACCTTGATTTGATGATACCTGGATCTCAAATCAATCTTGGAGAAGTATTTAGATCCCCTCAACTCATCCATGAGTTCATCGATCTTGGGTATAGGGTACCTGTTCTTCATGGTCTTCTTATTCAAGGCCCTATAGTCAATGCACATCCTCAATGTGCCATCTTTCTTCTTTAGTAAGACCACTAAAGAAGAAAAATGACTAGTACTAGGATGGATGTGTCCTAGAGCTAGAAGATCTTAGATAGCCCTCTCAATCTCATTTCTATAAGCCTTGGGATGCCTATAAGGAGTGGCAATTACTGCTTGGATTCCTTGTTCCAGCTCAATGGTGTGTTCAAACCCTTGGTCAGGAGGTCTCCCTGGTGGGATATCTCCAAATACTGTAGAATACTGGTCCAAGAGATACTGAACATCTAGATGCACTGGTGAGTCCTTGCCCTTCAATTTTGATATATGCAGCTCCATTGCCCATTCAACATCCCCTCTACATAGATTTTCCTCCATCCTATGTGCTAAAACAACCTGAGGGGGGTATGTGTTTATACCCTTGATCTTTTGTTACTGGCCATTATTCCCTCCTGTCCATTCCATCTCCAAAGTTCTCCAATTTGTGGTAACTCTCCCAAGAGTGATTAACCACTGGAATCCCAATATGACATTGGTGTCTTGAACGTCTACCACAAAGAAGTGGTCTGTCAAGGTGTATGTCCCCATGGTGATGGTTTCTGCCGGAAAATACTTGGCACACTGTTCCTACTTGGGACTGTTCCATCACCTGGCCTCCCATTTTGGAATATTGCAGATCTTGCTTTGATACCACTGTAATATCCCAAATTAGGGAATTCCCTCAACAATGAGAATATCTCAAGATATTCTAAAGTTGGAGATCCAACAATATGCATTCCTGGATTTCTAGGGGAGCTCCTTTGGTTCCCGCATCTCACCAAGGTATGGGAATATTTCCACTTTTATTTATTCCAGAAAATCTTTCTAGGAATTGTGGGAATTTGTCTTCATCTGGCCTAGGATCAACATTGTTGCTAAGGTTGAGCAACATGATTGCACTGCGCTATGCAAGCTTGAATGGTTCAAGGAACAAATGAACCATCATTCTCATGGACCTTTTTTGATTTGCACACAATCCTTGAGGGTGGAGTGTGAATTCTTGGAGGATGGAGTGAACTTTGCTCCAAACAAATTCATGCAGAATAAAATGTTCATCCGGGAGTTGAGACATGAGATAGCCAAAACACCCTGGAGGAGGGTTACCGTGCTGTCAAGAGGTAGCAGTAAGGAGGCTTTGCCTTCATCCCACTTGGATCCTTATGGGTTCAAGATGATAATTGGTGAGAGATATTTTCTAAGACATCTCCAAGGAGTTGCATTTCAGCATCCCATGGAATGCATGCACTTGGAGCCTCACACTAGGATATGTTTTATTGTCCTCCCTAATATTTTATTTCAAAAATGGAGCAATTATAATATTCCAAATAGCAGTGGCTAATTGGGAATATTACACCTAAGCTAATGGGAATATTCATTTTTGTTTTATTTTTCTGTTTCATGAATAAATGTGTAAAGGAGGACCATAAAACTCCTAAACAGTAAATAAATCAATGCCACATGTGAACAAGGCTAAATCTGGGCTAAATAAATAAGCACCCTTAGGTGTGAAAGGGGATGACCCTTTGGATTGGTTCAAGAATGACCAAATCTATAGCACTGTCTTGGAGAAGTGGCCATCAATGATGCACAACACAATTTTAGATGGAGATGGTTCATATGAAAGGAGCTATTTCATTGAGATGGTTTAGGGTTTTGAAAGCTCTCAAATTATAAAAGGAAGGGGATGGCAGCATGAGAAGGTTGTTGATGATATTGTATTTTCAGAGTATATTGTCTGTTTAG
The DNA here is from genome assembly GCA_034641835.2 of Pinus albicaulis. Classification (NCBI taxonomy): domain Eukaryota; kingdom Viridiplantae; phylum Streptophyta; class Pinopsida; order Pinales; family Pinaceae; genus Pinus; species Pinus albicaulis. The sequence continues at coordinate 175,091 of JAXQQM020079986.1, read as the reverse complement.
ACATATCTCATTCTCCTTGCTATTTAGCAGAGAATAGTATTGTTTATCACTGGGTGTTCCTGATCAGGAATCCCACCTCTTTCCTTGAGAGGCCTCTTGGAAGAGTCTTGAATTTCTTGTCCACTATCTAGTTGAAGGCCAAGCTTCTTCTTCCAACTACAGCGTAGATCCAGTTGAGGGCTTGGTTGTCTTTGAAAGATGTAGCAAGTGGAGGCTAGATCTACTCAGATCTAGACCATTCTAGTGCTCCTTTTCAGTAGGAAAGCTTTCTATTCCATTGGCAAGTGAGTATTGGATAATTGGAACATCAGATCTAGATCTTGGCATGTGGCCAAACTTATATTAAACCCTACAGCACAGTTTTACTTCCAGATCTACGTTTTTCTGCAGGTGATGTTGCAGGGACTTTTGGCATAACATTTTGGAGGAGTGATTTTCATGTGTTAGAGATATGCCCTTCACCTTTGAGATCCATTGCATAGGGTCATTATATTTTATATATCAGATCAGATCTGAACATTACTAAATATGTGAATATTTCTACAGATCTGTAGCTTTTAGATCTCATATCTACTACATGTGCTTCATGTATTACTGACAACCCCAGGGGAATTTTGAAGAAGATTCTTTATAGTGTATGGATCTGTCATAGATCTAACTTTTCATGCATTATTTTTCTCTAGATCTAAGTTTTAATCAATAGCTGTTGCAGCCTAATAAAAATAATGTTGTCAAGGCAGTTTTTGTTCATATGTATGGTTGCAGTATCTCTTTTTGAGGATTTTTCTTTATTGGAGACTTCTATTTCCTCTTGTACATATTATGGGCCTCATTGTACATCTGATTTGCTATTGTAAATGTTAAAGAAGGATCTAAATATTGGTATCCTACTATAATATTGATGATCTATGTTATTTTAATGCATAACTATTCAGTATTGTTGCTTTTCCCATTTGGGAATATTACACTTTTCCATAATATAAATCCTTCATTTTTTTTATTGGGCACTCAAACCATAGCCTCATCATGCACACACATTCCTCCTAGTTTCCCATATTCTCCTTATGTGTTTCCCACCATCTTGTTGTAGTAGCATGAAAACCAAGATCCAAAGCCTGGAATCTCTATCCTTCAAGCATAGTCCTTTCCATCTCTCTTATAAACATGTTTACACTAGTTGAGCCATCATAGTGTGGTAAATCACGTACCTCAGGTGTTATACATCGCAGAGATCGGGTCACACATTATAACGCAGCACAAACACCTCATGCAGTCGGTTCTACCAATTCTCTAGTTATTCATCAGATTCTAAGAAGAAAAAGTTGTCCTTCTCCCATTTAAGATTCCCATCGGCTGTTGGATTAATCCAGTCATGCTTGCACAAATTTAGTTTATAGATTTGATCAATCTCATCTCCAGTGTGCACTAGTTCAGTATACATTTGGCCTTATGCAGGATCTTAGAGGAATGATTACCCTAACTCAATTTCTCTCAAATTCCATTCTCCTTCTCTTCAGATTGATAACACCATGCATGTCAATGGCCCAATCCAAACCTATCAGTGCAGGATAAGGATCATTATCATCTATAATTTCTATGAATTCAAACTCTGCCAGCACCTTAACACCCTCTATATTGACCACAACTTTTGACAACCTTCCCAAAGGAATGATATTTTGTTGATAACCATGTGCAGTTGGATAGTAGATCGTTCCAGCTTTGTCTATCCCATGCACTGCCATGTTTGTTTAGGTAGAACATTAGAATCTATCCCAGATCTAAAATAACTTGGTACATTTCATAAGCACCAATCTACGGAGTCATATGCATCTCTATACTCGTTCTCTTCTTATTCTTGTAAATATTGTTGACTTCTCGTTGTTCTACCATGGGTTGTTCTTTATTTGAGAAATTATTTATCAATTCTTGCAAATTTTCAACAACCTCCTTTTTGTGCAGAAAAATTATTCATGCTTTAAAAAATGGCTTAATCTCCTCTTCTCCTCCTGCTTCCCTCAGTGTTCTACCACTTGTTGAAGTACCTCCTTTTGCACATTCTTTCCTTGCTTCAACAAAGGTCTATTTGGCACGTTGAAGATTAAAGTATTCTTTGTTCTCAGGTGATTTTTAGATCCACACATCAGTGGCATGTTGCTTTCCCTTAGCTTCATTGGTAGCTACGCTACTCCTAGTAACTACATTCACACAAGGGTCTTCTTCACGAGTTTTTGCGCGAACCATCTGAAGATTTTGCATCATTGTCTTCTTTTGTTGCATTTTAGCAATTAGGATAGGACAATCCTCTATAACATGATAAAATTATCTATAGTACCTGTAGGATTGTTGCATTGGATTTGGAAAATCACAAGCATAATGACTAGTGTCACCATAGTTGTAGCAAATAACTTGTCCTCTTCCTCAGAGAGTAGATCCACTTCCTCGACCTCTTCCTCTACCTTGGAATCCTCCACACCCAAAAGGGGATGTTGGTGATGTAGGCTCAACTTGCATTCTATATATTTGTGCTTTATCCAACATCATATCATAGGTGCGAAAATTCTTCTTATCATGCCCTAATGATGAACAAAACTTGAAAAATAATTGCTTAAAGTCAGGCTAATATTTTTCAATCCTTGGGCAAGAATCTGTGTCATGTAGTCTAGAAATTTGACATATAGTGCACCATACCAGATTCTTCAAGGGACTAGGACCTTCAGCATATAGATAGTTGTTGAAAGAATGAAAATAGTCTTTATGATGCCTAGAAGCTTTGTATTTTATACACCACACTTCTGCACATACCTCCTTGCCTTTGCCTTTGCAAAGAATTTGAATTTCTAGATGCATGGCTTCCATTTGAATCTGAATATGTTAAGTTACCAACGCAATAGGTGTTGGGTTAGCCTCCAATTTCATTGCAACTTTTACAGCCTTAGCTTGTGTGGCAATATTTTGCTGACCTAATGGTTGACGTAGATGTGGGAGAAACATAGCAATGAACCATTCCTTATGTTGATTATTATTAATCATAAATACACCATCTTTGATGGTGCACTTTAGCCTTTGATCGGCCTCCCATATAGATTCATTAGGTTCTTGACGAATATCCTTCATTTTTGTCACCAGCTACGCGTATGACTTAGGTTTCTTAAACCGCTCTTTTAGGGCTGCTTTAATATCTTCCAAGGTAGCATTAGGGTTTTCCTGCACATATCTAATGTACCCATATAGTGCGCAGTATTGAAATGCAGTAGCCAGTTGCACTTTTTTGATATCAATATTGTTCACTTGCTAAGCCTACCATATGGCCTGAGTTACAAACCAAAAGTGATCAGTGTCCTCATTTCCAATGCCTGTGAAATTAGATAACTTCATAGATGCAGCCATATCTACTTCAGGGGGAGCTGGAGGAGGAGGTGGAGATGGACTGCATGGTGGAGTAGGTGATCTATGATGTAAGCTGAGAAGTGGAGTGGATGGAGTGGGAAACAGATTCAAGGGTTTCTAATATGACGAGCTTTCTTCTACAGAGTCACTTGAGCTACCAGTGTCTGCTTCAAGTTCACTATCAGATCTAGGCTTCAGAGGGATATAAACAAATTTTTAGATTCTTCGTGCTAAATCCTTCCAATTCATATAACTGAACCTCTTTGATGAATTCAAGTAATATGTTTGTACAGACAACCCTGTTCATGCAATATCATTTTCAAAAATAATTTCAATGAGCACAGGAACTTACCTCGAGAGCCTTTTAAAAAGCTTCTTTCTACTTTAGAATATGACACAAAATGGTCAACAGAAAATTTAGTCACAAATCCTCCCAAGAGGCGATCGATCCAGTGATCTACCACACGAGTGATCTTATTATCAAAATTCTCTACTTACTGAATCAATTCAGAAGTCCACTCAGTGACTACGTCGTATTTTATGCATTTATGGAATTCATCTAAGCATGACAACAAACACTCCTATAGTTCGTGTGAAAAGCAACAAAATAAATTTTCATGCACTTCTTTATAAATATAATTTTTTACCCATTGTTAGTCAGACAACTTAGTTCTTCTATTTGTTGAACCCTTAGTTAAACTGAGGGGGGGGGGGGGTGAATCAGTTTAACACATTCATGGAATTTTAAAACCTTCCTTTAAACTTATTTACACCTTCATTTCATGATAAAATTATTACATAATGTAACAGCAATATTAATATGTGAGTAGAAAGTATTAAGCAAATTAGATACACCATATCAACACATAAACATCTTGCACATAGACAACAGATATAAGTGGAAACCCATAAGGGAGAAAACCACATCTTATTATTGTTGTGATGCAAAGGAAAGCTCCAACTCCCTCTCACCATTGATTTTTTTTAGGCTCCAACCTACAGGAGGCTACTACCTCAATTCTGCAAGCTACAACTTGCAAGGAAGCTCCAACTCCCATCAATTTTCTGCAGGCTACAACCTACAGGAGGCTCCTACCTCAGGCAGCTACAACTGGACATCTATCAAGCTACAAATTGATATGGAAGCACCAACTTTCTCATACTACTATAAAATCATATGCTGATTTACCTGGATATTAGCTCTGTTTTTCTCCTTCTTTACTGCTATCCTTCCAGCCTTCAAATTTTCTTTATATCATCTCTAGATCTTCACAACTCTTCTCTCTGCTCCTTCTTCTTATTTTACTATCTCACTCATTTCTTCATTCTCTCTCTCTCACCTTATGCATATGCTGGTAAAGTTATTTATAGGGATCACCTCATAACTGTTTGCATTCCACAAGGAATTCGAAATGAACAGGTATGACTCTTTGCCTTCCCCCTTCTCATTTTATTGTCTAGCACATTCAGAGTAATATAACAGAATGTATATATTTGTGTATTACCGTGGATTTTTTCTTTGCCTATGGAGACTTGCCTTTGCATATCATACAATAAAATAATTAAATCATTTACATTTACAGTTACAATAATACATTTCACTCAACCCTTTCAGCTCTTGGTTTGCCATACTTTTGTCTTTTCTGTTGCTGTCACTGTCTTTTCAGTTTCTACTATTATAGTCTAGCTCTACTACATAACTGTTCATTTTTTCCAACTTGACCCATTATATTGCGTTTCTAACAGTGTCGTCATATCTCCTTTTGCCTGACCATGCCTCTTTTACTTGTGCTGTTGGGTCCTTACCCGAGCCTTTACGTTCATACTTTCCTTTTTGTTTTATGTTATATTCCTCCTTTTGCTCTCCGAAACGATTTACAAAGGAAAATCCACATACTCCCAGACTTGAAATGCATTAGGTTTCAGCTTTGGTCTTCATCACGTCTGCTCTCTTTATCGCACTTTGGCATTTCAAATGTTCTTTGCTATATGGCTCCTTTTATTTTCAATGCGATTTACAAAGGGAAATCACATACACCCGAACTTGAAATGCTTTAGGCTTCGGCTTTGATCTTCATCGCGTCTGCTCTCTTTATCGCACTTCGGCGATTCTAGTTATCCATGTTCCTTCGTCCAGCTGATCTCCCGATATGCGATATCCGATGGGTCCCACTTGACTTTATCGCTACTTCGCATCGCAACTTCTATAACTTGCAAATTCTTATCACATAAGCATCGCCGACTGCGAGATGCAATATGCGATGGGTCCCACTTAACTCTATCGCTACTTCGCATTTCGGCGTTCCCATGTGTTTCTTGTTATGCATAGCTCTTCCAACTGCCGATGTGATTTCTCAAAGGGAAACCTTATACCTTCAGATTTGAAATTCTTTATACTTTTTCTTTGAAGTTGCATCACATCCGGAACTCTTATCGCATTTCGCATTTCGGCGATTCAACCTTGCTCTTACGATCTTCACCCTTCCGATCTTGCAATTTTCAATATGTGGGCTAGGTCCACGTCATCTCGATGTCATCATGCTGCATCACCTTGCCATGTCATCGCCACGTCATTGCCATGTCATCTTGCCACGTCATCCCCACGTCATTACATCACACTTCGCATTTTCTGTGACCACTGTGTTTGTGCGATTTTTCTCCTACCCCGATTGCGATATGCGATCGCATCGCATCACATCCATCGCATTGCAACTTTGCTCATCTATCCAACGGCTATCACATTTTCTTGCGATGTCCGATATGCGATCTAATCTCCACCGTTGCGATCATCACCGTTGATCTGTCTAGATCTACGGTCCTCGTTGCTACTAGCACTTTCGATTAATACTCAGGCTCTAACATAATATAAACTCCGCTTATGATTCTCAGATCTATGGTTTAAACCCCAAAAGAACCATATAAATATTTACAAGCCCACAATTTTATTTCAACGTACCTTTTACACCGTTGATCTAATCACTCATATATCTGATGACTGTACTTCTGGGCTTTAGGTGAGCGGGTCCCAGTTCACGGTACTGCGGAGGCACTCCTCAGTACGGAAAGATCATGGGGCTTGTGCTACCACAGTGAATGACAACTGTCGATCTCCGGTCAATGGCCGATGGGCGGGTCAACTACAGAGGCACCCCCTTGGGTTAATCATCAGACTGTTTGTGCCCCTGCGGTACCGTTTATCTTAGATCAACGTTAACCATGCTCATATGGTGTGCATGAGGTTTAGCCTTTGCTGGTCCCACACCTTTTATAATTTCGCTCTATAATCATATAACCTTTACTATATAAAACATTTTTAAAGGTTTATCATTCTGCTAGTCTTGCATGTATACCGATGCTGCATCTCTGATTAAACGACTGTCATCGATCCCTTCCTCTTTTCATCAAATCCAACGGTTGATAATTCATCACACTCCACAACCGATTTATGCATATATCCAATGGATATCGCATTCCAAGATGCATAACATTTAACGTGCCTTTTTAACACCATCAGATCCACACCTTTGTTAACCCCTGCGCAACTTCGGGTGCGAACACCATTGGATCTCAATTGTTGATGATCGAACAACTATCGCGACCAATTAACCCTGGCGACTTATCGCTCAAAAGTCACGTGAAATAGGTGGTTTCGTGCCCGTGACGTGTCACAGTCTTATTTGATCGTGTTCAATTTCAATAAAAACACTTACCACTCGAAGGCTACATGAAAACCATCTGTTGTTTTCTGAAATTGCCATCATTGTTCACTGTGATGCTACTCACAGTTCCGCTGCGCTGTTGACTCCTAATTCCACACCTAATTTCTTTTGTTACACCTCCTCCGTATACTTGTTCAAACAAACCATTGATTCATTTCACTGCACTATGACTTCTCCTTTACTCCATCGTTCTGCTTTCACAATATCAACTAGTCTTCAAACCCTCTCAGGCATTCATTCCGTGCATGGTTTAACCTCTATTTTCAATTTCTATGGTTCTTATCCATCGTTTTCCATTACAGTAAAAACCCTAAATGGGCAACCGCAACCCACTGATACATTAAACCCTGTGTGACATCTCTGCAACAATTCCATCTCTTCTATTGATTCATGGTTCCATACTCCGTTTGTTTACGTTGTCCCGCTCTATGACACTGGTCCCACCACACTACTCCTCCTGAGCTTGTTCTTTATTCTAAGTGCGGTGATCTCTCCTGAGCTTGTTTTGATGCCTTTTCTCCATTTCTTCCTTAGTTTCTTCTCTACTACCTCTGCTTCTTTCTGCTGCCTTTGTTGCCTTTGGTTCCTTCTTAGCTGCATTCACTGCCTCTACTGTATTTTTTGCTTCACTGTTCCCTTTGCTACCTCAGCTAATATTCTAATGCTTCTCCTTGCCTTTCTACTGCTCCTCTACCTCTCTTTTATGCTTTCTTACTGCATTATTTCCTGATCTGCTCCTTTGCCTTATTGCTGGTTCTTCTATGCTCCTTTGAGCTCCTTTTCCATCAATGAAAATATTTCCAACACTCTCCCCCTTTGGCATTGATGGCAACACATCCACCAATACTCCAATGCTTCCTCCAAGTCTTCCTCCCCCTTTGACATCAATGGCAAAGGGTTGCACATTTCTCAATGTAGATTCTATCTTTGCATTTCTTCTCTCTGAGTTGTGTTTAGGCCCTTCTTATTTTGAATTTATATCTTGCTGCTCCAGACTGGTGTACACGAGTTCTTGGGAGAACACTTTTGAGAATTATTGAACTTGCGTATACACAGTAAGTTGATATCATCCCAAAGCTCAGAATTATCGCACTTGTATAGAGTTTTGGTGATGATAGAACAACCATCTATAATCAGAATTATATAATTAGAGATGCATCATTGGACCAAAACTAAAATACTGAGAATACTTCAAATATACTTAAGTCTCTAGTATGATCTTCATCAGAAATACATATCTGTTGAGGAATATTGTAGATGGAATATGTCTTATTCTGCAATACACATCTACAATACAACATCTGTTTAATTATGATGATGCCAATATATATTTTATAGCTGTGGTTCACCTTTCCTGCGTGTTGGTGGTGATATGAGTTAGGAAGCTGACAAGGATATTACACTTAATAGCTGAAAGGTCCTTGTTAATGATGTGAAAAATGACTCAACCTAGAGATTACAACTTATTGTGAGATTAGACGATATCTTTCAATCTAAGGGACCAAATGACTTTACTATTTGTACAATGTACTTTTAAAACAAACCCTTGAGGCTAGATACATTCAATGTATTGGTCAATCTCACTTATTAACCATGCAATTTTATTTATGACATAAGGGGGTATGTATGTCAACGATCAACCTCTCTTTAATGGTGAAATACCAGTAACTCCTTTCTGCTAAAGTATGCTTTTGATGAATCAATAACAAACTTTTGAGCTTCAACTGTAATATTAACACAACTAGTCCTTCATACTTAAGATAGTTTGACTGTTCTATCATGATGATTTTCAGCGAACCATCTTCAAGTTGTTTAATTGAAATCTCATCCAACAGACTTTACACAGTTTTATGAATGATATTAAGAACGAGGCCTTGAAGATATATCTGTGTTGACTTGAGGAAGGCATGTAGTTCTATCTAGAAATAAACAAGATAATGATCCTTTTGCCCTTTAATTGACCCTTTTATGCTTTAATAATGTGGATAACGCTGGGTATACGACCTTGATGTACTTTTTCCATAATCCTTTGATCCTGAGGACCTGTACCATACCGCTGCTCCACTGATAACACTTGATATTCTGTTGATAGGCATGCTGCTTGTACCAAATACCAATTGATACTACTTTGATGAACCATGCAGAGATTTCACTTCAGATCACACATGAACCCATAGTTAAGACAACCTTCATAGTTTCTACTATTGAGTTTTCCATTGTTCACACTAAAAATCATCAATATACTGAATTTGATCTTGGCATCATTAACCATTTTTCTTATTCTTTCATTCTGTTCAAAGGAATGCCATTGAATTTTCCTTTCTAGGACTGCTCCAGAATCATTGCTGCTTTATATTCAATTCAAATGTTCTAACATAATGATCTTACTCATCCTTATTAATGTGATTCATTGTTAATTCTAGTAGTATGATGCACAATGTGATCATCCTTTATGGGTATTTCCAGTTCTATAGCTCGAAACATAATTTTTGTGATTTAACCATTCATCACTTAATGTGTTGATGTCTTCTTAGCTTACATGTTCATGGTTGATGTTTCCTATACCATCATGGCTGCTTGTTGTCTTCTCTCCTTCCATAAACCTGTTGGCTATTGTGTGCTTCAGGTATTCTTCTTCCTCTATAGTTCTCTATTAGAGAAATTGTCCTTTCCCTTCCTGATCTTATAGTTGTTCTCATTCCAAGGAGCTCTTATTAGACTACTTTCATGGGGACTATTTATGGACTACTCTCCCCCTGGGATGTTTCTTCTTAGAGAAGCTCCCCCAAAGATTGTGATGTATTCATTATGTTATTGAGTTAATAGGCTCCCCCTTTCTCTTTTCCTTCCAAATTTTATTAGGGTTCTTCATAATGTCCGCACTTTTTTTTTATTCACAGTTTTGTCGAATTGGATTGGATTCCATCATCTGTCTAGAGTTCTTTAATGTATATGGTAGTTTACAGTCTTTTGCTTTGTGACCAAGCTTGAGGCATACATAACATCTTATTTTACCAAGGTACGTTTGAGCTGATGTATAATATTTTGTTCCCCTTTTTTAACACAATTTACATCAAACGGATTTATATCTAAATTCATTGCATGAAAAACAATAGCCATAGAATCGATTAGTGTACCTGGTGAAAGGTTGTCCTCTCCATTTGTTTGCTTGAGGTAGTCTTCTCATTTTCTACATCCTTTGCTGGTTGGACTAGATTTTCTTTGTCTTACAATATGTTGCAATATGTCCAGGTTTGTGGCAGGAAAAACAAGTGATACTTCTCATAGGATGAAAGAACCTCCTTTGACAGCTTCCGAATTTATTCAATTCATATTCAAGAGTGTATGAGCCTTTTTCAGCAGACTGTTTCTTCATTTCGTTCTTTGTCATTTGAGGTTGCTGCTTGTTTCTGTTTACTTCATTGAAAATCATGTTCTTGCTGGCTTCTACTTCTGTAGGAATATTTTGAGTTGCTTCATTATCCTTTACAACGTTTAAAAAAATGATATTCTTGTTATCTTCTACCTTGGAATTACTGGTTTCTCCTTCATATCCTATCCCAGCCTTTATGAGAGGAGACCTCTGAGCATTTAGAATCTTGTCCAACTGTTCAAAGCTTGTCATTTGAGGAGTATTCATTAATAATTCTCTTTGGGATTTTTCTAATTTCTTTCTCAGGCACACTACTTCTTCTTCCAATTTCTCTTGCTTCCAAATTTTATCCTTTATTTGCTTTAGTAAAGTGTCTTCTACTTTCCTTGCTTCTTCAAATTGTGTCTTTAGGTCAACAATTTCTTTCTTATCTTCGTATTCTTTCTCATCACATATTTTCACCAATTTATTCAGGTCTTTGTTCTCATTCTTCAATCTTCCTATTTCAGTCAAGGCAATGTCAAGTTTGGTTTTTTCTTTCACTATAATTTCTTCATAGAAATTGCTTCCATTCACACAAGTAGGTACCTCATTTGATTGGAAATTTTCCTTTTGACATGAATTTTTCTTCTTCTTGATTCTCTTCTCCTTCTTGACAATGTAGCCCCTAGTGTCTACTTCATGCATGAAATGCAATCTATACCAAATTTATTTTGCAGAGGTTAGATCCATAATTAAATCAAGATCATTGTTATGAAGATTGTTATATATCACACATTTTTCCTTGGCATTCCACTGTTGTTCTTGCAAAGAGGTAAATTTTGTGCAATAAAAATCACATACAAGCTTCCATACCTCAAGTTCATAAGCCATTAAATCTGTTTTAACCTTATCTCTCCATTCAGGAAAGTTTGTTGTATTTAGCACGAGTACATTTTGATAGTCCATGACTCAACCAGATCTCCTTCAAGCTATAAGGCTTACACCAAAGGAACTTGGCTCTGATACGAATTGTTGAACCCTTAGTTAAACTGAGAGGAGGGGGGGGGGGGTGAATCAGTTTAACACATTCATGGACTTTTAAAAATTTCCTTTAAACTTATTTACACCTTCATTTCATGATAAACTTATTACATAATGTAACAAAAATCTTAATATGTGAGCATCAAGTATTAAGAAAATTAGATACACCATATCAACACATAAACATCATGCACATAGACAACAGATATAAGTGGAAACCCATAATGGAGAAAACCACATCTTATTATTGTTGTGATGCAAAGGCAAGCTCCAAATCCCTCTCACCACTGATTTTCTATAGGCTCCAACCTACGGGAGGATACTACCTCAATTCTGCAAGCTACAACTTGCAAGGAAGCTCCAACTCACATCAATTTTCTGCAGGCTACAACCTACAGGAGGCTCCTACCTCAGCCAGCTACAACTGGACATCTATAAAGCTACAACTTTATATGGAAGCACCAACTTCCTCATACTACTATCAAATCATATGCTGATTTACCTGGATATCAGCTCTGTTTTTATCCTTCTTTACTGTTGTCCTTCCAGCCTTCAAATTTTCTTTATATCATCTCTGTACCTTCGCAACTTTTATCTCTACTCCTTCTTCTTCTTTTACTGTCTCACTCATTTCTTCATTCTCTCTCTCTCACCATATGCATATTTTGGTAAAATTATTTATAGGGATCAGCTCATAACTATTTGCATTCCACAGGGAATTCGAAATGAACATGTATGACTCTTTGCCTTCCCCCTTCTCATTTTCTTGTTTAGCACATTCATAGTAATATAATAGAATGTATATATTTGTGTATTACCATGGAGTTTTTCTTTGCCTACAGAGACTTTCCTTTGAATCACGTACAATAAAATAATTAAATCATTTACATTTACAGTTACAATAATACATTTCACTCGGCCCTTTCAGCTCTTGGTTTGCCATACATTTGTCTTTTCTGTTGTTGTCACTGTCTTTTCAGTTTTTGCTATTATAGTCTAGCTCTGCTGCATAACTGCTCATTTTGTCTGACTTGAACCATTCTATTACGTTTCTAATAGTGTCATCATATCTCCTTTTGCTCGACCATGCCTCTTTTTCTTGTGCCCACAACGTTCAACCTTCACTGCTCTTGTAAACATCTGGTTCTACCTTTTTCTCTATGTCGGGTCCTTACCCAAGCCTTTCTACCCACGTTCATACTTTCGTTTTTGTTTTACGTTATAATCCTCCTTTTTCTCTTTGAAATGATTTACAAAGGAAAATCCACATACTCCCGGACCTAAAATGCATTAGGTTTCAGCTTTGGTCTTCATCGCGTCCGCTCTCTTTATCACACTTCGGAATTTCAAACCTTCTTTGTTATATGGCTCCATTTCTTTCCGATGCGATTTACAAAGGGAAATCACATACACTGGACTTGAAATGCTTTAGGCTTTGGCTTTGATCTTCATCGTGTCCGCTCTCTTTATCGCACTTCGGTGATTCTAGTTATCCATGTTCCTTCATCCAGCTGATCTCCTGATATGCGATATGCGATGGGTCCCACTTGACTTTATCACTACTTCGCATCGCAACTTCTATAACTTGCGAATTCTTATCACAGAAGCATCGTCAATTGTGATATGAAATATGCGATGGGTCCCACTCGACTCTATTGCTACTTCGCATTTCGGCGTTCCCATGTGTTTCTTGCTATGCATAGCTCTTCCAACCACCGATGCGATTTCTCAAAGGGAAACCTTATACCTTCGGATTTGAAATCCTTTATACTTTTTCTTTGAAGTTGCATCACATCCAGAACTCTTATCGCATTTCGCATTTCGGCGATTCAACCTTGCTCTTACAATCTTCACCCTTCCGATCTTGCAATTTTCAATATGTGGGCTAGGTCCACGTCATCTCCATGTCATCATGCTGCGTCACCTTGTCACGTCATCGCCACGTCACTGCCATGTCATCTTGATTTATTTGCGATTTGTGGGGTCAGGTCCACGTTAGCTGCCACATCACTTGACACATCATCCCCACATTATTACATCGCACTTAGCATTTTCTATGACCACTGTGTTTGTGCAATTTTTCTCCTACCTCGATTGCGATATGAGATCGCATCACATCGCATCCATCACATCACAACTTTGCTCATCTATCCAGCGGCTATCGCATTCGCTTGCAATGTCCGATATGCGATCTGATCTCCACCGTTGCGATCATCACCGTTGATCTGTCCAAATCTATGGTCTTTGTTGTTGTTGGCACTTCCGGTTAATACTGAGGCCATAGCATAATATAATCTATGCTTATGATTCTCAACTCTATGGTTTAAACCCCAAAATAACCATATAAATATTTACGGGCCCACAATTTTATTTCAAAGTACCTTTTACACTGTCAATCTAATTGCTCATATATCCGATGACTATACTTCTAGGCTTTAGGAGAGCGGGTACCAGTTCAAGGTACTATGGAGGCACTCCTCGGTGTGAAAATATCATGGGGCTTATGCTACTGCAGTGAATGACAACCATAGATCTTCGGTCAACACCCGATGGGCAGGTCAACTGCGGAGGCACCCCCATGGGTTAATCATTAGACAGTTTGTGCCCCCGTGGTACCGTTGATCCCAGATCAACGTTAACCACGCTCATACGATGTGCATAAGGTTTAGCCTTTGCTGTTTCTTTCACTGATCCCACACCTTTTATCATTCCGCTCTATAATCATATAAGCTTTACTATATAAAATGTTTGTAAAGGTTTATCTTTCCGCTGGTCTTGCATGTATACCAATGCTACCTCTCTGATTAAATGATTGTCGTCGATACCTTCTGATTTTCATCAAATCCAATGATTGATAATTCATCGCACTCCACAACCGATTTATGCGTATATCCAATGGATATCGCATTCCAAGATGCATAACATTTAACATGCCTTTTTAACACCATCGGGTCCACACCTTTGTTAACCCCTACGCAACTTCGGGTGTGAACACCATTGGATCTCAATTGTTGATGATCGAATGGCTATTGCATTCAATTAACCTCGGCGACTTATCGCTCAAAAGTAACGCGGAATTGGTGGTTTCACGCTCGTGACGTGTCACAGTCTTATTTGATCGCGTTCAATTTCAATAAAACCACTTACCACTCGAAGGCTGCAGGAAAACCATCTGTTGTTTTCCGAAACTACCATCACTCTTCACTGTGATGCTGCTCATGGTTCCGCTGCGACGTTGACTCCTAATTCCACATCTAATTTCTTTCGTTACACCTCCTCCGTATACTTGTTCAAACAAACCATCGATTCATTTCAGCGCACTATGACTTCTCCTTTACTCCATCGTTCTGCTTTCACGATATCAACCAGTCTTCAAACCCTCTCAGGAATTCATTCCACGCATCGTTTAACCTCTATTTTCAATTTCTGTGGTTCTTATCCATCGTTTTCCATTACAGTAAAAACCCCAAATGGGAAGCCGCAACCCATTGATACATTAAACCCTGTGTGACATCTTTGCAACAATTCCATCTCTACTATTGATTCATGGTTCCATACTCCATTTGTTTACACTGTCCCACTCTGTGACACTGGTCCCACCACGCTACTCCTCCTGAGCTTGTTCTTTATTCTAAGTGCAGTGATCTCTCCTGATGTTGTTTTGTTTCCTTTGCTTCGTTTCTTCCTTAGCTGCTTCTCTACTGCCTCTACTTCTTTCTGCTGCATTCGCTGCCTCTGCTGTATTTTTTGCTTCGTTGTTCCCTTTGTTGCCTCAACTAATAGTCTAATGCTGCTCCTTGCCTTTCTGCTGCTCCTTAGCCTCTCTTTTATGCTTTCTTACTGCATTATTGCCTGATATTCTCCTTTTCCTTATTTCTAGTTCTTCTCTACTCCTTTGCCTTAGTGATATTTAAAGTGCTGCTCCTTTGACCTCCTTTGCCATCAATGAAAATATTTCCAACACTATTCTCTTGTAGTGAAAATTCAATGATCTTTCTATCCAGCCAATTTTGTAATTCGTTGTGTGATGGATGCCACAACATCAAATCTCCCTCAAAATGATGATCTAGGTCCCGGAAACAGAACCATTTTTTTGGCTTCGGGGGTCCTGACCTAGGTTTAAAGTTTATGGATAAACCAAAAAACCCTCCAACTACTTGCCCTTTTAGCAATAATATGCTTGTGGAGACCAAATTCTCAACTGAAGTAGTATGGGGGGGTGTTGGAACCAGGTTTCCGCACCCTGAGAGAGAAATTAATAAAGTGGTCCTCAACAATACCCAAAGTGAACTTATGCAGATGTGGACAACAATTTATAAGAGAATCACAGATAATGCACAATTATCAATAGAAAGACACAGGAATAATGTTCGCTTCAATGTAGATAAACAGAGCATAATAGAACAAAATATCATCCATAACTTAACCAATGTAAAAAATTAAGAGATCCATCATCAATAATCATGCATAATTAGATCATATAATCTTTTGAAATCATTAATAAGAAAACAGATAATGAAATCTTAACAGATCATAAACAATAAGAAACCTAGATGCATAACACAGAGAGATTTTCGAAAACTTTTCTTCTATTATCTTTCATATATGTCAATGTATCAATTGTTCTTTCCAAAACCCTTACAAAACCCTTACAAACCCTTTCACGCACATAGCCAGGACTAGGTCTCCGTGCACACAGCCAATAAGAGCCTCTTAACCCAACCCAAAAACCATTACAGATGCATAAAATATCAGAACATCAATATCTCATAACACATGTCTTACTTATTATATTAGACATACTCTATCTATTAATGTATGCCTAACGCGCAGATACTATAGTCTCAAACCATGGTTTGAGGTCCACAGTTTACATTTAAGCCCATTTACATCCAAAATTGGGGACTTTGACCCATCCTAAACCCCCTTGAATCCATTTTTTCATTGCGCACATACAAATTCATACAAAATTTTCTTCGAAACTTGTGCCTCAGGGGACCCCGCTCCAACATACATGGTCAGAAAGGCGAGTGGCAGAAGATTGATGGAATGCGGTCAACAACTCGTTATTGGTATCATAACAAAGGGGTAAATAGAAATACAATAGAAATGCTTTAGCAAGATTCGCAAAAGTGGAATGAGATGCAATAGTCTGGTCAACAAACCGCTTTTAATCTTCTCTAGTGAGTGTACATTGAAAAAACATAAGGCAAATGGAGTCATCGGTGATGGAATTAGACAAACACCACATATGAAAGGAGCAGACATTATTAGTAGGTTCCTCTCCATTTTTTCCTTCAAACTTAGGAATGTCAGAAGGAAGCTCTTTCGGCATCATTGGCCAACCTACATTATGGAGTATGGGGTCATTGATTAGTTGGTTAAAATTGGGAAGGCTTCAACCTACCATAAAAGGTAGCAAAGGAGTAGCTGAAACGGTTTTAGTAGCGATTCTTCTAGTAATAGCTCTATCATTAGGGCCAGTTCCACCACCAGCATAAGGACATGCACCTGCATTGGTGCCTAACATGGTGACGGTATGAGGGTGAGGAGAACCAGGGTCAAAATCAGAGTTGGTATGGGGACTCGATGAAGTACTAATTCAGACCCTACGAGGTGGAGTAAGACATCCTAATGGAAAATAAGTGTGAATATCTTGGTGTCTCCATGATAAATGCCTTGGGGGCACAATGATGGCAAGTCAAAAATGACAAGAAAAGGTTGAAGAGTGATAAATAGAGGATCTATGAGGTAGATTGATTAATTATGATGTTTATTTCTTGGCTTGGCAGCGTAAACTAAATGCTCTGCACTTTAGGTCTCATTGTGTGAAAGCCATGTGTTAATTTTAGTTAATCCCAGACGGTTTTGTAAATAAGAAGAAAAATGTTGAAGTGTTGTAAATAAAATTGAAATGACAGAAAAATAAACAGATAATCACACATAAATCCCAACCCTAAGAAGGCTCTAAAAAAACCACACGACAAGGGGGTGAAATTGACTCAAAACACACAAGAATGGCCAAGAGATCTAATGACTCTATTATATTGTAAATGACGCAGAAAAAAACATGAAACCAGAGGGGAAACTTGTTGCAATAGATAACGTTAAAGGCTAAAACCCTAAGGAAAATTGTTACCAGGATTAATCCCTCTTGCGGATAAGAACAATCTCCCTAGTACTCCAATGAGTAACTAGAAACGAAGATCCATTTGAATACCTCTTTCTCTAGATTATTTGTATTTTAATATCATTATAACATTAAAGTAGAGAGGACATGCTCCTACGTTGAAATCCAAATGTCTGATGTAGCCCTTTGTCCTATATCTCTAAAATGTTTCTCCAATGATGAGTAGAACCTGCAATCAAAGACAAGACAAATGATAAAAGCATATGTAATATATAATGCTAAAAAATTACTAATCCAACTTAGTGATCAAGGAATATAAGTATTGACATCATTCCCATAAATTCAGAAACAAGACAATGAGAAAAAAAGATCCATATGTATTATCATAAATTAGAAAGAGCAATCTTACAATCGGAGCGTTGATGTTGTACATATTCCTCCCGGGGTCTGAGCAATCATTCTCCTTCAGTTTGATAACTCTTCCTCTCTAATAACTAGCATGAACTCATAGACACAAAGGTGTGATATTCAGTGTGTCAACAACAACTCACTAGTATATAAAATATGCACTCTATGAACTCTCTTCAGCTTAGAAACTATACAGATCAGTTCCTATCATTCATAATCTACCCTTGAACCTGAAACTTGAGCTCATTTTATAGGGAGATTGAAGGATTTTTCAGTTCCATAAAGGGAGGGATGGATTCCTCCCATGAAGGGATTTCAGTTCCTTGGACTAAGGGATAACTCCATGAGTGGAGGGATAAAGCTCGAAATGGCATGACTCTAGAGGCTTCTAGTTTGGATAATAATCGACCAACTAGGCTTCTATAAGTTACTTTTTATTTTTACTTTATTTTCACAGGGGTGTGCAGGGTTTAGAGGCAAACAGAGGAGTGACTTCCATGACTAATGGAAGGATCATCAACACATGCGCAGGGAAATGCTAGTAAAACCGTGCAAGTAGACGTTTAAGGGTTTTACAGAGCTTTTCTCTAATTTCCAAGGCTTGATTCAAGAACATGAGTGTTTTTTTACCTCTAAGGGAACATGATATGGATGGTGATAGACCCATATGAACAGTCAAATTTCATGGTGACAAAATGACATGTAACATATTTCCCCCTAAAATGTGAAGTCTGAGAGTTTTTCTCAAGATTGAAGTGCTTTATCATTCCGAGGATTGGATTGGAGATGCCTGTCGAAAACCTGTAAAAACATTCAATGAAAATATATATCATCGCTGAGGTAAGAATTCCAATACTCAAATAAAGGCTAAATGAATGTTATGGTGTAGATATGATTTTATTATTACATAAAAGGTAGACATAGTATGGGAGTAACCATCTGTCATAAGCAGTCTACTATATCGATAATAAAACTCCTCGCAACCTAGATGGTGGAAACTAGATCCAAGGTCTTGATTTTTTCTTCTCGAACTAGTATGAATCTATCCATGTGGTTGATTGTGTTGGAGCCAAACATGGTAGAAACCACTTGATTACCGGTCAATGATGAGAACCGTTAACAATTGTGAGAGAAACCACCAATAATGACAATGTCCCTCAAAGTAATTCAGTACAATATATGAATTTTGAATGAATTATTTGCAGTCGAACACTCATATAATCATTCGATCAAAGGTCAGTGATGAAAAAATATCATCGCAAGAGAGAAACTTTCCATTAGGGCATGTCGATCCCAAGGTACTGATAGGATTCTGGATCATCTTTCTAGATAATGAGCTGATGTCGATAGAAACTGACCCGTTGCTGGAAAGCCTACGACATGAAACCATTAGATCAAGTTTTGAAGAAATGTTTTGCGAGTACTTACTCAAGGATGGTCAACGCGAATGGAGACAAATGTTTTCAATGAATGGTTTATTTAACTTTCTCTTCAACACATAACGACACTATAAATGGCTTGGTATAATTTGACCTAAAGATAATACCCATAAACCGACTGAAGACTTTCAATGTGGTTGGATTAACTATTAGACAAAGGATTTCCCAACCCAATTACAAGTATAACAAAGTGTCGTGTTCAAGAGAGACATGCTACTTTCTAAAATAAGGATGACAAATGGATTATTTTTTTCTCTTTTTCCCCCACCATTACTGGAAAGTACCTCTTTAATTTTTTCAAGCTTAAGGAGGATAACATTTTATTTTTGTGTAAGATCATCCTTCAGACGGGTCCATATTATTATTAAAATCAAACCCTACGAAGGAGTGGTTTGGTCCTGTTGTGATTGATGGGTCCTGTACTGTTTAGTTTTAACGAGTCCAGTTTAGGAATAACTCGGCGTTTTTCAGTTTTAGGGAGTCAGAAGAAAAACATAAGCAAACTCCATGAATGTTATTTTTCATAAATTTAGTCCCTCAAGCCTGAAAAAGGACAAAATAATGTAGGATAGAAATCTATTGACCATAATCAGTCAACGTATACCTTTTTCGTAATTAGTCCAATTTAGTCTGGAAAAGGGATAAACTTATACTGAATGGGAAACTGTTCATTTAATTTAATGATTTCGAATAGTCAAGTACATGGTGATCTTTTCATATTTCGAGAGTCTGAAAAGGGCTTAAAAGAGGACTCCAGGGTTTCTCTTTTTCATATTTTACAGAGCCCGAAAAAGTGATAAAAGTATACTCGATGTCAAAATAATTCTTTTCACCAAAATCCTGTATCCTACACAAAAACTCGAACAATTACAAATATATGCTCTCAAAAAGTAAAAATAGTTTGAATTGACTTTTTAAAAGAAAAAATAAATAAAATAATAATATTTTATTCAGTTAAAACTACAAAAAGGAGTTAAAACAATTCATTTTTACCTTTTTCTTTTCAAAACAGTGCAGAGAGAGATTTTGGCCAAAAAATTCTGGAGCTAATATCAGAAGAACTGGCCGATCATTTCAAAAATTATCAAAACGAGGTAATCCACATCATCATTGTCTTTTTTTTCATCCATTTTACTTCATATTTTAAGGTCTCGTGGCATTTTTAGAAGGAAATTATGTTTTAAAATCCACCCTCAAGGATGTGTGGGTTCTCTGTGTGACAACCACGCACCCTAACGATTTTTTAAAAGAAAAATCATTAGGCCACTACGAGTTCTATGTATGATGCATGCAGACAAATGCACTATGTAAACACAAAACCTGCGCAGGTGCCGTGAGATTTTGAAAAACCTAATTTCCTCCATAAAAAAATCGTTCAAGTTTCCTCCAACTGATTTCTAATTTTTAATTTGTTGATTTGCAGGTCTTTAATAATTTTGGAATGGCGGGAATGAGAACATGAACTGATGGAAAATGAAGCCATGGATGATGTAGAAACCGTGCATGCATTAAAAAATTGTGGCTTATACAAGTTCTGGGTGATTCAGGGCATTAAGGCACAAGTTGAGCTGTTGACTTGGCTTGTGAATGCATGGAACATGCAAGATCAATGTTTCATAATTGGGGACCATTGGCTTGTGATCGAGTTGGAGGACATATACTTCCTTACTAGGCTGCCTCATAGAGGGAGAAACATTTCCTTATTTGGGACTAGATTAGGAGGTCTTCCCACTGCTAGCTACAAGGCTCAGTATTGTAGCAATAATTCAAAGCTAAAGGATGGTCACATAGACATCAAAACTATTGTGCGACTAGAACTCAAAATCATAGCATTCACAGTTACCAAGTTATGCGGGAGAGCAGCTCTTAATGTGGCTACCAAAGCACATATGCAGAATGCATTTGATTGTTTCAGAGGAACAATATTCAAATGGAGTGAAGGAGTGTTGGAAAATATGAAGGGCCAACTGACTAGAGCTAAAAATGGGAAGTTGAAAAAATTGGGGTATGATGCCATTCTTATCTCTTTTTCTTTAGAGACAATCCCACTTCTTGTGCCTAAACAAACTCTAGGGGATCTTGGAAGTACTTAGGAACCTCGTATGGTGTGATGGGCATCATTGATGGCTCGCCATTGTGGTGAAGGTGGTGCAGTGGTTCGGTTCACTCCGCATTATTTTTCGTGGCTCACAAATCATATCTTCACAATTGAATATTTTCCTTATGCAGGGATGGATTATAGAGGTGATCCTGAAACATATCTACCACCAGGGGCATAGTGGGATGAGACAGGTTAGTGAATAATTTTGAATTTTTTAATCAAATTTTTATTTTATTTTTTATCGTCCAATACTGACAAAAATTTTAAATGCAGATGTCGGTCCGACATAACCAACAACGCTTCATCACTTTGACAAGCAAGAGCTAAAACCCATAGAATCCCCACAGGATGATGCAATAAAGATCCTGGCATATATGGAGCACCACCTTGAGAGGTTGACTAGTGATATTCATAAGATAGGAATCGATGATATACCTCTCATGCTCCAGATACATGTGACTGGTGTCCCAGGTCCACTCAGGAGATTTCTACCCAAGGTGGCGTGTGCCATAGTTTTCTATCATGATCATCATCCTGGATAGTTGAATGTCAATGTAGATTGACATTTTGTTTTTTTGTATCAGTATATTTTAGATCATAAGGTGTTTGAACCTATGATCATAGATGATGTAATATTTTTCGACACAAACTTATTTAACCTAATGATAATACTATCTTCGTTCTATGAGTATCTTGTTCAACATGGATTGAATTTTGTTTTGATTTAATTTTTTTATGTTGCAGATGTCTATTTAGAACTCAATTAGCTAATGCATTAGCCAATGTGTTTAAATTTCTTGAAATGTGTTGATATTTGATATAATCAAATTGTCTTTCTAAGAGACGAACCTTCAAAAATAATCTTAACAAAACTGGATTTATGATATCATAAACTCTATTTAAATGCAATACAATGAGTTGCGAATCTAACCTAACGATCAAACGTCAAATACCAAACTTTATGGCATCATATAATAACTAAATAGCTACGCTATATTCTGCAATATTGTTTGTTGTTTGACCAAGGCATATCCCATGAATAGAGACTAACTCATTGGTGGGTGAATAGATGACCCAAGCCATAAAAGATATGTTCTGTGTACTACAACATGTGCCGTCATCAAAACCAATGTAAGTTTGAATGAATGTTGACATTTTCAATTTCAAGATTAATCAAGATAAGCAATGAAAGTAGTAACATAAAAAATAACTAATTCTAAGGAAAAATTTCTAATCTACGGCACACTATTTTAAAATGTAACTAATGTACAAGGGAGATCTTCACAAGAAAAGTCATGCATAATATCTCTTGAGATAAAGACCATTTCTAGGTTTATCTAAAGAGACTCTGTCATAATCAATTAATCATAGGCTCCTTTTGCAAGCACACGCTTGATAATATAGGCACCATGCCACATCGATTCAAATTTACCAATGCCTAGTTTGTCGTTAGCTTGATCGTATACTAAAACTAGGTCACCTTTTGAATGAATGTGAGGGTTAACACATTGATCATATTGAGCTTTAACACATTTCTTCTGAGCTTTGGCAGCTAATGCAGCGGTGCAACAAGCCTTATCTAATTGTGCTAAGTATATAAAGCGTTACTCCTCTTTAGAGGTAGTTGGTAACAACTCAATGGCTAATTTGAGTGATGGTATTTCACATTCAATGGGTAACACAGCTTCTAAACCATAAAAAAGTTGAAAAGGAGTGAACCCTATAGCAGTTTTTGCAGAGGTACCGTATGCCCATAATTCCGAAAAAAACATAGTATGCCAATTAGAGTTATGATATATGACAATCCGTTTAATAATGGTTTTTAAAACCTTCATAATGATGTCAAATTGACCATTATCCTATGGGTAATATGGTTTAGAATTATCATGACGTAGGCCAACTTGATCAGAAATTTCGGTCATCATAATATTTCAAAAATGGCTCCCATGGTCCATAATGATAGCTTGAGGAACACCAAACTGAGAAATCACATGATTGAATATGAAAGTAGCTACAGTTTTTCCATCAGCCACAAATCTAGGCATCACCTCATCCCATTTGGTAAATTAATCTACAGAAATAATATTATACCCATGCCCCCCACCCAAGTGAGGGTTACATGTAATGAAATTGACGCCCAATTTGGCGAAAATACCAATAGAAATGTTTGGGTGAAGAGGAGTTGGAGGTGCACACATATTTCGATCAAAAAACTGGTAATTGTGGCATTTTAAGACCACAATAATACAATCTTTAAATAAATAGGGCCAAAAATAACCAGCCCGCAATATCTTTTGGGTTGTGGCAAACCCAGACATATGACCACTACATGCTCGAGAGTGGCAATCATTCAAAAATATTTCAGCCTCTTCCTGAGTTATACATCATCGAAACAGATAATCAGCACCACGAAGATAAAGAGAGTCCCCAAAAATATTGTATTGCTGGTATTGGTATCGGATTATCTGTCGATCTGATTGTGAAAGCTATGGGAGAAAAGTTTAGGTCTGAAGATATAGAATGATATCTCCATACCATGGATCTAAAGTACTGATTAGAAACAAAGATTCATTTGCAATAGGATTCTCTGTCATCATTTCAAATTCAATATTGGGAAAGTTTCACATACGTTCAGCAAACACTAGTGATTTCTTAGACTTGGACTTCTCAAAATCCAAATCAAACTCTTGCAAGATAACAATCCATTTGGAGTATTTTCCCATGAGAAAATTTTTTTCAATATGTACATCATCGGGTTGGAATTAGATATCACTGTGGTTTTTCGTAACAATATGTAATGACGAAAACGTTGCATAGCTTGAACTGTCGCCAAGGCCAATTTCTCCACATGTGAATACTTGATTTCTATTGGGTTATGATTCCGACTTAGGTAGTAGATCACATGTTCATTGTTAGATTCATCCTCCCGAACCAAAACCATTCCAATGGTGGAATTGGATGCAACTAAGTATAAAAAATAATCCCTGTGGTAATTGGGCGGATGCAATAATGGTGCATGGTTCAACGTGTTTTTAAGTGCATCAGAAGATTTATCGGCAATCTCATCCCAAATAAAAGGAACATATTGTTTCAAAAACTGGGTAAAACCTACTGTTAGCTTTGCATAGTTTGAGATAAACCTACATAAAATGTTTTCTTTCCCTTCCAAACTCTAGAGTTTGCGAAGAGTGGAAGGAGGAGGTAAGTTGATGATAGCCTCAACCTTTGATGGATCGACATGAATGCCTTCTTTGGAAACAACAAATCCAAGTAAAAGTCCCAATTGTACACAAAAAACACATTTGTGTGGATTCAAACTAATTTTGTGATGCATATTTCTCATTAATATAGTACATAAGTGCATAGGACGATCTTCTCTACGTAAAGAATGAGCAAGTAATTCATCCAAGCATTAGGGGAATTTTGAGGTCTAAAATGGGCCTCCTAAGAAAAATGTACAACAAAAATAAACTTTATAAGAACCAATAAGATTCAAGATGATGATTTCAACCACGGGGGATGATTCACCATTTTTTAAGTAAAAGGGTAAAAAAATTAAAAAATAATAAAATAATAAAACTACCTTTTCATCCCGTATTTTCAATTTATCCCCCAATTTTTTTACTCAAATTTAAAGCAAGAGGACTCGTTGGATGCAAAATTTAATTCCTCATCCAAGGAGTACACATGTTGCATACTTTTGATGGACCGTGCTACACGAAAAATGAGAAATACATGAAAAATGTGATTGCAATCACGTTTTTTATGTATTTATCATTTTTTTCTAGTAGGATCAATAGAAAGTATGCAACGTGGGTACTCCTTGGATGAGGAATTAAATTTTTCATTCAGCGAGTACTCTCGCTCAAAATTTGAGTAAAAAATTTGGGAGATAAGTTGAAAATACAAGTTGAAAAAATAGTTTTTCCTTTTTTCCCTCTAAAATTTGATGATTTAATCAAATCTTATTTTATTATTTCCACTATTATTTTACAATTTCCTTAGGAGGCCGATTTTAGACCTCAAAATTCCCCTAATGTAAGGTTTTACAATATGTTTGATGTCATGAAGCACATAATACATAGCTCTTTGAAAAGTTGCACCAATATTTTTTTAGTGCAAAAGGTAATTTACAATGCAAAAATGTGCCCCAAGGACATATAAAGGTTGTTTTAGGTTGATCGGTAGGGAGTATGTTCATTTGATTTTAGCTAGAGAAACCATCCATAAATGAAAATATTTCATTTCTGGCACAATCATCAACAATTTGATCGATATAGGGTGTAGGATAGTTGTCTTTTGGACAAGCCTTGTTAATATCCCGATAATCGACCCATACTATGATGGTCCCTTATTTTTTCATTACGGGAACTATGTTAGATACCTAATCTGTCAAAGGAATAGGATAAATAAATCTTGCTCGTATTAGTTTTTCAACTTCAACTTTGATTGTTGCAGCTTTCTACGGATGTATTGGACGTAATCTCTATCTAATAGGCTTAAGATCCGAGTATGTCTTGATTTCATGAATTACCATCTTAGGATCGATACTCGACATCTCTTCATAAGACGAGGCATAAATGTCTCAAAATTATTAAAATAGGACTTTGTAAGTTTTAATCTCTTCAATCAAACAAGGAAGCACGTATATGACTGTTTTAAATAATTCCAGGTTTAATTGATATGTCAATACGAACTGTTGTAGAAATATTTCCTAAATCTGTCTGAGAATCTGAATGTATGATTGATGTGGGATTATGAGGTTCCTTGACATAATCAATTGTAAAAATAGATGAAAAATAATTTTCAATTTTATCAAGATCGGGCAAAAAAGAAGATCGATGATGTAGATCATCCCATGGCAATTCATTCAGTGACAATATTTCGTGAATACTTTCATCGGCAGAAAATACATATTGAAAGGGATCTGGAAATGATGTCAAAGTTGATCTAGATATAGAAGATGAGTCTTCTATGATCAAATTCATTGGATCAATAGAAGTTGATGTGGTGTCAGAATAGGATTGTACTACTACATATGCTGATTTAAAAGGACTTAAAGGCATCTCGCCATTATAAGAGTCCAATTCTGATTCTAAAGGCACAATCCATGTGTCATAAAATGGCATTGTGCTTGATGTGATCATGATTGATATTGGAAATTGTTCGCAGTATGCTGGGAGAGGGCATAGTGAAATTTCCCATGATAGTGGAATCCTTCATTATTCCTACACCAACATCTTCGTATGGGATAATCGATTTCCTAACATGATGGATGTTATCTGTAGAAGTAGGGTCTGAAGAAAATTATAACAACTGATCAATTTTAAGAATATTTCCTTTGTGAGGAAAAATTCTCATCTGAAATACTGATGAAACAACAAAAATCATTGTGTCAGACCAACTGCAACCCAAAATAAGGTTATAATCAAGAGGGGCATCAACAACTTCCAACTCTAGGTTTACGGTTTTTCCTTCTACTTCTATATGCAGACCTTGGAGTATTCCACATGGATGAAATCCTCTTCCATCAAAGGCTTTAATAATTTTTGGTGATTGGTTGAGTGTTGTTGAACCATGGGTTTTCCAATAGTTTAACGACATTATACATGTAGATTCCCCCTCATCAATTACAGTACAAAAAACTCATCTTTATTTGACTAATACTGGAATCTGAAAAGCCATTTGATGTGGGAGTCTAGGTACAAAATTTTCGAGATCAAATACCATTAGGTTCGATTCTTGAGGATCAATAGCTTTGATGGCTGATAATAGTAATTTACTTTGTGTTGGACAATATTGAAACACTTCTAAGGCCGACATTTCTAAAGGGGATATCACCAAATATTCAAGAATGTTGTAATCCTGAGCATCTCTAGCATGTGGATTGAAAGATGATTTTCAAAGTACACCTTTATCAGGTAGTTTAATCACTAAATTAGGGTTATGTTCCTCGATTTGAATTGGTTTGAAAACTGAAGGTGTTTTTTCTGGTGTTTGAGTGGATGATTCAGTCTCTTTACCAGCTACAGGAATCTTAGATCCATAGTCTTGAGATCATGTCACAACCATGACTTGAGACATCATTAAAATATTTGTCGGTGAATTGGAAGAAGATCTGATCATTTTACGATCTTGAGGTGGAAAAGGATCCTTCAAGACAACATTTGTGGGTGAACCTTTGAAAAATTTGGATACCTCGGCCTGATGTGGACACTCTTTGGTATAGTGATCCTCGTCACAAATAAGACAAGGATAACGAGGTTTCCACTTTTCATTAGATGGTTTGGTTTTTTCTATTTTCTCTTTAGGAGTTGTGTTTTGTTTATTTTTATTCTTTCCTTTCTTCTTATTACCAGATTTAGGTTTAGTCATAGATGAATCTACAACGTGAAATTTGGCAGACGTTTCGAGGGAAGATTCTCCTTTAGGTGAATCTAATAGAGTTATTATGGGAGAAATAGGTTTAGATGACTTATTATTACTCTTTGTAGTATTAACTATACCAATTACACCGTCTGCAAAATGATAACCAGAAGGAGTTGCAGTAATTTGGCTTGGGCATGGTAAGTCAGGAATTTTTTCATATAGAGTACCAAACAGTGTGTATACAAGGTTTAAGTACTGCACTTGAGCTACGACCTATTCTTCTGTAATAACACCTCCTTTTACTATTTCTTCAGTGATCTTTGCAAGTAATGATTTTATGAACCATTATGCCAAAATTTGATCCAGAATGAAAACCTTCACTAAACGTCGTCTACATCTCCATTCGTGTATGTGATGTGAAATGTATGTGGACGTATTTTTTTTTAATGATTTTAAAAGTTTCGTTCCATTGTCATAATGGATTGGCAACTGGAAGTGAGTTAGGAAATTTGTTACTAAAGCGTTGAAATTATTGAAAGTTATACACCAATTTTTGGTTATCTAACCTGTTACTATTAGATGGACTAAAGTACACCATGTAAGACCAATTTCACCATAGTAAAATTTCTTTCACTATGAGAAATAATTTAATAACCCATATTTTATTAAATTATTTCTGGTCTAAACAGGAAACCCCATGAGGAATAATTAAACAAATCCTTATTTGTTTGATTTTTCTCTAGGGATAATTAACTAAACCACTGTTTCATTAATATTCCTGGTCATATTTAACCCAAAACATGAGAATTAATTAGATAAATGATTATTTATCTTATTATTCTCTAGGAATAATTATTTAAATCATTATTTAATAATATTCCTTGTTGAATTTGACTAAGTCATCTTTAAATAATTAAATAAATCATTTTTATTTAATTATTCCTTAACCTCATCCTTGAAATAATAAATCAATCATTTATTTATTTATTATTTATAAATAAAAATATTTAACCAATTCTAAATTCCTTTTCCCTCCACCAAAAATAATAAAATATTCCATGTAAGTTGGATCTAGATTTGGTTAATAATATTTTAATTATGCACAAATATCTAGACTAACTCAATATTTTGTTATAAATAGAAGGGTTTTTCCATTCATTCACTACCTTTTTTTATCACCTTTTGATCTATACTTTTGGTCCAACTTTGATCCTCCATCATTGTCATATGTTTTCTACTTTTTCTTGTGAGCTCCCTTTGAGTTTTATTTTGTTTCGGCTTTCTACACCATCAAGAGAGAGATATTGGATCTGAAGCATCGAGGACATACAAGAACCCATCCCATTGAGGGGGATTGGTAACATATTTCTGTGTTCCCTTCCTAGGTGTCATAATACAATAAATTCTTTATAAATTCTTGTCTTGTCTATTGGATGTATGGAGAAACTCTTGTTTATTTTCACTGTTTAATGGCTTTAACTGCATAGATCTGGATTTTTGTAGCATTTATTCTGATCATCTACTTCATTTCTAAGGAAATTGACATCCACATTTAATGTTAGGGTTGTTTTTTATGCACAACCAAAGTGATATTTTTTCATACACTTGTGATTAGAATTCACTCTAACAACTGGCGACTCCACAATGGTTTTCAATTACGACCATTGACGTTTTTCAGATCCCTGCATGACCAGCTGCTTCAGCCACAAGATTTTTTCTTCAGCTTCTTATTTTTCATTCGTTGATGTTGTTTTTAACCTTTTTTACCCTAAAACAGTAAAAATCCTAACTTTCGTGTGTTTCTGGGTCATTTGTGCAGGTGACAAGTATCAACCGCGATAGAGATGACAAATTTTTTTGAAACCTGCCTCTGAGACATCCGAAAGTGCAGGTCGCACTTTTCAGCCCAAAACCTGCAACCTCAGCTCTTAGGTAGCAGAAAAATGCACAACAATTGCGACCTCATCAGAAAACATGTCAGTACCTGCGAACTCAACTTTTTCGCGAGATTTTTTTGTTATTTTTCAAAGTTTTTCTAGGGCATTGTTCAGGTTTCTCTGACCTACATCTTTACACATATTGAACCTGTAATTTCTTTGGTTTACTCTGCAAAGTAGGAACCAAGCCCCTTAGGGCTTCAGTATGCTTCCACCTTTTCAGGAGGATTTTAGCAGAAGCAGGTCTTCTGAGATTTCAGTGTTTTTCAACCATTTTTTAAGATCTAAACCTGTCTTTTCAAATCCATTTTAGATTAGCTATTTTCCCATCCAAATCACCTCTTTTTAATTTTGTTTGGTTCTCTTTTTATGGTCCCCTACATTTCCCTTTAGGTTGTAGCCTTTCACCACCAATTTTTTATCATTTTTCCCTATGGTTTCTTGCTGTTTTAGCACCTCTTTTTAGCAGATCTGACCTTTGGATCGCTGTCCCTCTTGACCTCAGATATATTAGCCATATTTTGTGTTTTGAGTAGATTTCACCCACCCTTATATTAGTTGTTGGGAGGCCCTCCTTTTTGGGATTAAATTTATGCATGTTTAGCTGTTTATTTTACTGTCGCTTTCAATTTTATTTATAGTCATATAGCATTTCTTTTCTTTTCTCTATACAAAATTATCACACACATGCACACCTAAAGTGAAGAGCGACTGGTTTACAGCGCGAGGCCAAGAATAAAACATTGTAATTAATTAATTAATCTGCACCTTCGTGCCCTTGTTTACTTCTCTTCTTTTTTGGGTTCTGTGTATCTTTTCCATCATTACGCACCCAAGGCGTTCATCCCAGAGACTCCAAGGACTTCATCCTCAGTTTTCATTAGGAATACTTACTCCACCACGTAGGGTTCGAGTTATTCCTCCACCAAGTCCCCATTCTGACTCTGATTCTGGTTCATTGGGTTCTCCTTGTGTTCCTATCCTTGGATATCCTCCACCTTTCACCTTCATCATGTCTAGTGTAGGACCTATTGCTGGTGGTGGCCCTGGCTCTAATGCTAGATCCGATAATAGTGGAGCCACAATAGGAACAGTCCCCGGTACTCCCTTGCTTCCTTATATGGCAAGCATAAGCCTTCCCAAGTTTAGCTAGTTGATTAATGACCCTATACACCATGATCTAGGTTGGCCTTCTATGCCAACCAAGCTTCCTTCAGACATCTCTAAGTTTGAAGGAAATGCTTGAGAGGATCCTACCAACCATGTTCGTTCTTTTCACAGTTGGTGTTCATCCAACTATATCATTGATGACTCTATCTGTTGGGGTTCCCATGTTTTGGCCAGGTTGACAAGACCAAAAGATGAGACAACATAGAACCACTTTCAGACCTTAGGATCTAGCCCTCCTAGGTCCAGAGAGGGATCTCTCTATGATTGTCAAAGTGTGTGTCTTCGAAGTTCTAAGTTATGATTTTAGGCTAGTTATAGGCTCAGGGTTGTTTGCTTGATTGTTTGTGTTTGGTTGTTGGGCATCAGGAAAGGAAGGTCCAGTATAAGACAAGGATGAGAAAAGAGGAATTTAGGCAAAGATAGATAACTCAGAGAACATCAAGGCCATTGGGAAATGGAGTCAAGAAAGGATTTACTTGTGTTCAATGTGCAAGCTTTCAGTTGGGCTAGTCATCTAGAGCATTTGGATCTTAAAGATGACAGTAGGAATGAAACATTAAGGACTGAAGATGAAAGGAGAAGAACCGTCCAATTCTGTCTATAGATCAGGTCAGAGGTCATTTAACTCCAAACCTTCTTGGACAAAATCGGAGGCAATACAAGGGATCTTAGAAAGGCTAATTGAGATGGAAAGATCCTAGTGGGGAAAAACAGAGTCCTATACCCCCCAGTGTTCTCAAATCATCCAACTAAATCCTATCAAGAACATTCAAACATAGATTTCATTAATTCATACATCAGAGAGCAGGCAATGACATCCACTACACTGGTTAAATCAATTGAAATCAATTTTCAGATACACACGTAAGAAGAAAACATAGAAGGCTGGGAGAGCAGCAACATAAGGTACCTATCAAGGGTAAATCTTATGCCAAACTTCTGATGTGAGCCAACAGAAATGGAATGAAATGAAATCAAACACAGAGAGTAGGAAAACATCACCAGCTGCCTTAGATCAGGATCCAAAGAAACATGCTTGTCATATTAAAAACAATGCCAATCAGGTACATCAATTCCCACAGCTTGAACATTCAGTCTGAATACATCAATGCTCAGCCTATCTTACAATGTTACACAGAGAACTTGTCTCAAGAGGAAAATTCTTGCATTTCTCTGATAACTCACCAACAACCTTTACAATAATTCCTTTCCGTGTTTTATAGTGGAAGAGACACAGAAGGTCGACTTGAGGTGGTAGGTGAACACTGAATGTTACATTAAACACCGAAAAGAAATGAGGGCGGAAGCCCATTTTGTTTTAAATCTCTGCATTTATCTCTGGTATGGTCTATGTGTTAGGACTGCAGTACTGAGTGGCACTGTAACAAAAATAAAATAATGAACAGTAAGGTCTTCCCTACTTGAAACATCAATGCGTGTTTGATCATGTAGGAGTGCCGTCTGGGAGGAAAGAACTCTAGAGCATGATGTGCAATAAAGGCAGCATGGGCACTTTGTCCATCTAATGAAGAAAACCTTATGATGCTATAGAAACCCCGATAGTACGATCTCTTGCGCATTAACTTCTGATTGACCCCTGGGGCTTTCAAAATGGTGCTCTGCCCCTTGAACTGTTGCATGAATGCCTTGATTTTCCAAGATCTGGGTTTTAATGGCGCCCGGATAGGGTTGCAGATCTTTAAAAACCTGTACTCTGATGAAATTAATGCCTCCGCCACCTTCTTTGACATTTTGATGGCGTACCAGACCCCATATCAGTTCCCTGTCTGCGCAACCCGCCATTGGAATGGTACATATGCATCATGGCGGTTATCTGCCTATGAAAACTTTGTGAGACACGAAACCTGCGAAGAAACTCATGGACGGGGTGGCAAATGAGGCGGACGGAGGAAATGGACGCATTTGGTGACATGGCGGAAGAAATTGCAGAGGAAACGGTGAACACTCGCTCTGGTCGGTGGTTAATGGAACACAGAGCTAAAACGGATGAAAAACATTACAAAACATGAAAAGAACCCAATATACATGAGGGAATAGGAGAAAATACAGAGGGAACACGTGGGATGACGTGGCAAGACCCATAGGCGATCGCAAATCGCAGTGGCGGAAAATGCGATGGCAGATAGAAATGCGATGGGGGAAAAAGCGATGGGCGATCGCATTGCAACTATTTGCGACGCGCTCAAATCACATCGCAAATATTCGCGATGGATCATTTGGACACAAACAATGAAACTGCGATCATGTGATTATGCGATTATGCGATAAGCGCCTTAAAGCGCAGCGCGCGGTCACAGCACTCAGTTACATGGGGACGGGGCTGACGAAAAAGGGCTGAGGCCTATTATATGGTCAGAAGTGGGTTTTTAACCCATTTTCAATTTATTTTGAAGCCTCCAAGGGGTAATGATATTGAGTTAAAGGGCGAAAAAGGCCGAACAAGGGTAAGGGTAGGGATCAAAGGGGATTTTGGAGGGGATTTAAGGGAT
This sequence comes from Pinus albicaulis, assembly GCA_034641835.2. NCBI lineage: Eukaryota > Viridiplantae > Streptophyta > Pinopsida > Pinales > Pinaceae > Pinus > Pinus albicaulis. The sequence continues at coordinate 141,525 of JAXQQM020079986.1, read as the reverse complement.
TGATGGGGGGAAATAGAGGGGAACAAAAACACTTTAACAGAGAGAGGAAAAAGGGAAAAAGGGACATTTTGAAGGGATACAGGGGTGAATGCAGGCTCGGGGATAGGAAATCGGCAGAGAGGATTTGTACAAGGCAAAGCACAGAGAGACCTCAAAGAAGATGGGTCTTCAGGGGAGATGCATTCTTTGAAGGTCTCCAAAATGATATAGCCCCTAGCTTGCTTGTCAATAATTTCAAAGGGGGGCTAACACTATCCATCTTCGGTTATTCTAGTGTATACTTACTGGAGAAGCTTCCAAGTGGTATGTCGACCAGGCCGCTACCTCTCATGCTACTTTTTTTACCCTTGCAAGGGCATTTCTATCATACTTCCACCTTCCCCTTTGCTATGAAAATGGTACAGAACTTTTGACTGCTTTCTGTCAAACTTCTACCACCCGCCTATCTGACCATGTTCGAGAATGTTGCAGAAGGAAGAGCTTATGTGAAGCTCAATTTTTCGAAGACTGTATCTACATGGGCTGGTTTCTCAGATCTCGTTTGCCCTCTATTTGTAAATATGTCATCTCACTTTCCTTAGTCAGAGGAAGAATCCCTCGAAGTTTCTTTGATATATCACTTGATCTATGTGCAATATGGTTATGTTTATACCGTCTTACCTGATCTCCCTAGACCTGGTGGTGCCAATGCACCAGGGGCATATCATGCCACCGACGATATTGTTGGATCCCTTTCACATCCATACACTCATCCTCCTATGGGTTATGGTTTCCCTTAGGGAGGGGCTAGCTCCTCTAACACTTTTCCCCCTCCTGATAGCATGTATCCAGGACACAACATGCCTCACATCTTTTCCCAACCGCATCCTCCGATGTCAGGGCCTACTATTTCCCAACCTGTTTACCCCAATTTTGCTCAAAATCCTTACTATCCGTATCCATAGCCAAGTGCTCCATCTTCTCTAGCACAAGCACCTCTGCCTCCCATGCCTTATCAAGCTCTGTAGTAGCAGCCAACCCACCCTTAGGGTCAGGTGTATGCGTAGTAGAGTGTGACTAATCCTCCCACTGACAAAAAGAAGAGGAAAGGAAAGAAGAACCAAACTGCTCAAGGTAATCAAGGAAATAATCCCCAATGGAATACATCTAACACTACAAATCAACAATAGGGCAGCCATCCCAAGCAGAACATGCCTCTTCATACGAATAAGCCTTGTTCTTGTTGTGGTGTCCATGGTCACTATACCCATGATTTTCCCCTTTTACCTCAGATACATCAACTGTGGGAAGCTCAAGCAACATCTTGAGGACAACAAGCCTCTGCTTTGGTTCCTCCAAATGTTGTGCCTACTCAACCAACTGTGTTTACTTATCCTTTCCCCTAGCAAGGATATGTGGCTGCCCAACCCCCTGAAGGTTAGGCGACTGCACAACCTCCTCCATATGGTACCTTTGATTACCAGATCCTTATGATGCAATCTAACCAGGCCAATATCGTCGATCTCAACCTTTAGACTCGGTCGTGCCAGTACACCAAACCTCCAGCTACATCCGCAACCAAGCCCCAGTCCTCAAGTCCCATGGAGAAAATTTTGACACACAATGGTCCTTTACATATCCCTCAGCCTAAGGCAGAGGTACATACCAAGATCCCCAAAGGACTGTTACACTGAAACACTACTTCCAGTAAAGCCACCCACACCTACAGTATAGTAGATGACTTGGCACAATCCCTTGCCACCCTGTCAATGTTGGAAGTCCTCTAGTCGTTCCCTTCACAAACTAAAGCTCTACTAACTACCATGGGAACTGTGGATCTTTCATATGATCGTTTTATTTTCTTTGATGTTGACAAGTCAGAGCATCCACCCCTACCTATATCTGTCGCCTTCCAAATACCTGTCAAGATCCGGAATTCCAACGTCTCCTGATGTATAATTAACGAGTGGGCATCCACCTGCATGATGTCTTATTTTGTTTGGAAAAATCTAGGATCACCCGAGTGAGACCCTTCCACTATCACCCTCCTTGTATGGGATGGCCACTCTTCCTAGCCCCTTGGTATGTTTCACAATTGTCCTATTACTCTTGTAGGAAAAAATATTTTTGTTGACGTTCAAGTAATTGATGCCCCCTTAGACTATAACATTCTATTGGGTTGTCCCATCTACGATTCACCGTAAGATGTGATTTCCTCACAACTGAAATATCGTCACTATAGATCAGCCGACATATTATGACTGAAGTCTCAGACATCTCCAGAGTCCATTATTTCTTCGGTGGCCAATAAAAAAACAATCTAACCTCCAACCAGTGTCTCACCCAGACTCTATAAAGATTTCTCTTTGTTTGGTTCACTCCCTAGTCTCCCCCCTCTTATCCCTGACCCTAACTCATCGAATGTTTGCATGATGCAATCGTCTCAGTCCGACCTCAAATGGTCTAATTCAACTAGTCAGCTGCCTAGCCGTTTAGAACCTGCTCCTAGTACTTAGACTCTGTCTTCGGGACCTCCTCCTCAAGGCCCTTCATCTGTATCTAGTGTCGCTGATCCTATTTTTCCTCATGGACCGGTTCCCCCTAGCCTTAATCATATGTGAGTTATTCCACTTGGCCATTACCCCTCTGGCTAGATACCATTTCTTGATCCCCCTTATGGAGTATTTTCGGTACCTATTATGGCTACCTTGACCCTTCCCAACATGAACCTGGGGATCCTAGTTCGGTACATTGATCCCCCAACCAACACTCCACCTGGTCAGCTCAAACCTTACACTACTTTTACCCCAGTCCAATCGGTCGCTATGACCCCTTGCTTCGCTTATGTGCCTCAGCCACCTCAACAATAGTCTACTCCTGTTGCAAAAGCTTGAGGTGAGGGGGGGAAAGTGCATCAAAAGGAACCTAAGGACAAGGTTTCCCAGACAACACATGCTCCTCCTAAGGCTCCAAATCATACACCTCTATGTGCTTTGTGTGATGTTGTCGGTCATGCTACCCACAATTGTCCCGAATTTCCTCATCTCAAACCCATGGTCAATGAAGCATTTCCTGAGTCCGATATTCCAGAATTCCATGTTACATTACCATCTTTAGCCAAGAAACTCAAGACTTTGCACACAAATAAACCTTGTGCTCTATGTGATTTCCATGGCCACTATACTCACCTCTGTCCCCACCTTGAAGATTTCCACACCTCCTTGGAAGCAGTTCACCAATTTGAGGCCAAGCGCAACAAGTACGCCTCTTCCTTACTTGTTAGTTTTTCTTTGGAAGAACTAGAGGACACATCCACTCCCATTGGCACACCCCCTCCCGATGTCGAGATGATGGAGTCATCGTCCACTATCCTCTACCTATCATCATCTATGAGATCTATGGTGGAAGACTCATCTGGGGCATCCCCTTCTATTTCACTTGACCTCCCTTCAGCAATCACCTTGGGTTCAACATCAATAGATTCTTCATCAACTTGTTATTTTCTCACCCTCCATGATGATGTGCATGTGAACCTCATTTCCCAAGATGATTAGTCAGGTAGCATCGCCGCACTAGGTGGAATTTCTTCCACCATTCACCCCATCTTCTATTGCGATGATGACATTATGGAAGCATTTACCACCCTTGACTTTATCTATCACCCCTTACATCAAAATGATGGATTCAAACCATATTCACCTTGTGGTCATTGCATTGACACCCAATGTTTTGGTAAGGGGCACCCATATTTGAGATTCTAGGAGAAGCAATTCTCCACAACCCTCCTGGTGCTTTTGGTAGTGAAGACTCTAGTACCATTATTCTTCCCCATTGAAAATAACCTCTAGAGTTCCATATCACTTTAGATCACTCTAGGGATGATCCACTTCATCATTCCTTCATCTAACATCAACAACCCAGTCCCTTAAACATTGTTGTTGACCAACATCTATATTTTCTCAGTGAGAACCAGTTCATTATCTCCAAAGGCACTCTTTGGTATAGTGACACCATGTATGGCACTCCATAAACTCCTCTTTCTAGGGGCACCATTCCCACCTTTGCATACCAGATCAGTACCCTCCATCACATATGCTTCGGGGCAGTATGTCATGCTTGGAGGCATGATGGCACCCTTGGCCACCTTCTCACTTTATTAATCAAAGTCTTGGCCTAGACACACCCGATATATGTATGGTCAATTATCCTCCCATTCCTTGGATAATTGGACCTACTGGCCTCTCCAACGAGCCATATATCGTAGATTTTTGATACCATATCTTTAAATATTCTACTTTGTGTGATACCATACATACCACTTGGTCCCTCTATTTGACTTGGTGGGCGGTGATGATTCTAGACCTTCTCTATCAGTTCATTCTTGTATTCTTTTCTTACCTTGATTCTTCACCAGGAACATCCTTCCAAGAAGCATTAAGGCCACCTTTAGAAAAGTAAGGTCACCTACGTAAAATTCATGGATCTCGATTCCAATGGTTGGTTTTTCTGCTATGATCACCACAATATTTATGGAATTTTCCTCCTCCCCGCATTCACCATAGCTACACTTGCCAATGAATCAAATTAGAGGGAAAGTGTCTTATTAAAAGAAAAAACCCAATTTTTCTTTTGCCAAATGCAACCAAACCGTAGCTCTATTTCAAAAACCATTAGCATTGTTGGAAAGCTCTCGCAGAGAAATCAAATGGGTATCCTTTCGCTTTTTGTGATTTGATACTTCACCCAAAAGCCTTTTTTCCAAGAAGGGCCACTTCGCTGCTTCTCAAAATTGAATTTATTCATGTGCGACACTTGTACTTGGGGCACCATTTCATATTCATACTTGTCGATTCTCATGTTGATTTTCATCATGAGTGACCACCTTTTACTCATGTTTTTATGGTCCCCACCGGGCCTATTCTATGTGGCAGCATCATCAATTTTCCCTTGTTTAGAGCATTCACGTTGAGTCATCATTGTATCCATGGAGTCTATCCCAAGTTCCTTTTGTATCCCGTCACGATCTTCCATCCTTCATTTCTTTGTACCTCCCTCGTGTCGCACATTTTTGCCTCCAGTCATGCTGTCCCCTATCCCCTCTGGAGGTGAGTCAGTAGCTTCTAGGTCATCCATGCCCTTTATGCTCTAACAAGGGAAGTTGCCAGCCCGCTTCTCAGTATCCCCCATTCCACCATCATCCCTGGTGTCATTCTATCAGTCGCTCTACTATTATCCCTCATGCCTTATTTTATGATTCCTCATTGCCTCACCTATGACGGACCTCCTTCTGTCGACATCTGTGTATTCATTCGAGTAGATAGGTCTAGAGGGCAGTGTACCTTGGTTCCAACTTCCACTCTTGTTTGGTGCCTCAAATCAGGCAAAGGGACCCTTTATTGCCCTTTGAATTTATTGTTTCTCAGTTCTAGCTCCAGGGAAAATTTTAGGGGCTAATATTCGCAAGTGGGCTAATTTTCTATACTTTTTCAAAAAAAATATTTGCCAATTTCCATTTTTTTCTAAAAATAATTCGCCCAAGTTTTATAGTATAAAATTATTTTACCTTAATAATCGCCAAGATCTTATATAGAATAATATAATATAATCAGTAATTTAGATATTTTTATAAAAATATCATCAAAATTTTTACAAAATTTCTATTAGATATTACTAAGATTCACCAACATTTCTAAACTTTCAAATAAATATCCATCCTTAAAATTTTCCTGTGGACCAGCAACTTATGGCATGATCAAGATCCATATACTTGATGGTTCATTGATGCAGCAAATTGTACCAGTGATTCCCGGGTGTGTGTGAGAAGTTTTAGACCTCATGAGGGGTTGGCCCTTCAGGTAGCCCCCCACATTCCCGGATGACCTCTTTACTACAACCTTGGATGCAGCTCTGCAGATTTTATGGTTTTGGCCTTAGCCGTGTGCAATGCCTTTTTAGTTTGCATGTATCATTCAGATTTTCAGAGCCCTTTCCTATTTTACAGTGCCTCTTTGGGTGTTATTATATCTCATGTACTCAAATATTATTGTATAAGCCCTGGTTGTTGTCCCATGCATAGTATGTATGTGGGATCCATTATGATTTTTATCTGGCCCATGTTTATGCCATCATGTACTATATAGCTCAGTCCCATGTTTCCTGGGTGCACCATTATTCATTGTGCTTTGTCATCTTGGGGGGCATAGGTATGCCTCCCCCGCCTCATTGAGAATAATTACTCACTCATAAAAGAGACTTGTCGCACTTGTAAGTCTCGCCTACTCAGGGTATTGTCCCCTCTCACTTCAATCTGTCTTATATTTCTCTCTCTCTGACTCCGCTTCGGTATCTAGTCATTGTGTTCTTACAATGTACTTCGGTCATACGATTCTCTCCTAATGCTCACACGTTGGGGGAAAATCTGTTACACCAATTTTTGTTTATCTAACCTGTTACTATTAGATGGACTAAAGTACACCATTTAAAACCAATTTTACCATAATACAATTGCTTTCACTATGAGAAATAATTTAATAACTCATAGTTTATTAAATTATTTCTGGTCTAAACATGAAACCCCATGAGGAATAATTAAATAAATCCTTATTTGTTTGATTTTCCTCTAGGGATAATTAACTAAACCACTATTTAATTAATATTCCTAGTCATATTTAACCCAAGACATGAGAATTAATTAGATACAATATTATTTATCTTATTATTCTATAGGAATAATTATTTAAATCATTATTTAATAATATTCCTTGTTGAATTTGAGTAAGTCATTTTTAAATAATTAAATAAATCATTATTTATTTAATTATTTCTTAACGTCATCCTTAAAATGATAAATAAATCATTTATTTATTTATTATTTCTAAATGAAGGTATTTAACCAATTCTAAATTCCTTTTCCCTCCACCAAAAATAATAAAATATTCCAAGTAATTTGGATCTAGATTTGGTTAATAATATTTTAATTATGCACTAATATCTAGACTAAATCAATATTTTGTTATAAATTAAAGGGTTTGTCCATTCATTCACTACCTTTTTTTATCACCTTTTGATCTATACTTTTGATCTGACTTTGATCCTCCTTCATTGTCATATTTTTTCTACTTTTGCTTGTGAGCTCCCTTTGAGTTCTATTTTGTCTGGGTTTTCTACACCATCAAGAGAGAGATCTTGGATCTAAAGGGTTGAGGACATACAAGAACCCATCTCATTGAGGGGGGCTGGTAACATATTTTTGTATTCCCTTCCCAGGTGTCATAATACAATTTTTTTTTATAAATTCCTATCTTGTCTATTGGATGTATGGAGAAACTCTTGTTTATTTTCATTGTTTAATGTCTTTAACTGCATAGATCTATATTTTTGTAGAATTTATTCTGATCACCTAGTAAATATCTATGGAAATTGACAGCCACATTTGATGTTAGGGCGGTTTGTTATGTATGGCTAAAGTGAGATTTTTTCATATGCTTGTGATTAGAATTCACTCTAATAGAAAGAGCCATGTGGTAATTTGATATACCACTTTGCAGCCAAGCCTATCAATTTTCTTTGAAAATGTCTCAATCGAATGGAATCATCGATTAAAGAGTTGGATGCACACCAAAGATGATAATTCATCACATGATTCGAGGGGTCTTCTCCTGATTTTCCTTCAAACTTGGGTATATCACTGGGTGACTTTTTTGGCATTTCCAGCCATAATGGAATATAATAAATTGGATCATTTTTGAGGTGAGACAACACTGGTAAGTCTAAAGTTGCAATGAATGGTAATTGTTGGTTAGGATCTTGTTGATCAAGTTGATAACCTCGAGGAAGAATACCAGTACCTGGAGGATGATATCCAGGATAACCTAGAATAGCTTGAGGAGATGCAGATTGAATTCCTTCAGGGTATCCAGGGTTAGCCATACCAAACTGAGTTTGAGCTGGTATTTGATATGTATAACCAGGGTATGGTTCACCTTGGTAGACCAGATTTTGTCCTGTTGGTCCATATTGAAACTGCCATTGAAATGGTTAATTCACAAACTAACCTACAAAAGGTTGGATTTTTTGAATTTTAGTTGCACTAGGTTTTACAACAGAGGTTTGAATAGTAGACTGAACGTTAGGTCCAGTTTGATGAGAAGTGACTTGAGGGATTTCCTCTGTAACAGCTGTTGCAGTCGTTTGAATGGTTGTTGCAACAGGGACATGAGAAAATCCAGGGATAGGTGTACTTGGTTGTTGAACATAAGTTTGCAAAAAAAATTGGATAGGGGTACCTGGAGTACTCAGACCAGCTTGCTGACTACTAGGTAAAGATACCTGAGGTTTAATTTTAAGTGCGGGCTGAAGAGGCTGCTGGACTTGGGTTAACCAAATTGTCTGGTTGGATGACCAGGTTGATTATAAGGTACTTGTACAGTAGGTTGAATTTTTTTTTTATTCAATGATGGGTTCCACACAGTATTAACGTGTGGGTAAGGAGCTCTCATTAAATTTTGCGGTGGATAAGTTTGACCATAACCAGTTTGAGATATCGGAACGTAAGCTTGATATTTTGTCGGATAAGTTCTAGTAAAAGGTTGACCTCCTTGAAAGGATGGTTTCTCTTGATAAAATTGTTTCCCTTGAGGAGGTTTGTGTCCTTGAATAGGCTATGGCCCTAGCATAGGGTACTTCCCTTGAATAGGTTGTGGGCCTGGAATAGGATACTGCACTTGAAGAGACCATCCTTGAAGAGTATATTGCACCCCCCAAGCGGTAAATTGCCACCCTGAGAACTAGTTTGAGGAATATTTCCATACATCATATAGACATGTTCCATTGTCAAATTTTCAGTATTAGATTCATTAAGACCAGTTTATTGCATAATATTTTTAGAAGAGGGAGATGCTCCTAAGAAATCAACAGACAACGACTGGTATCCAACAAGAACAGATGGACCACCATACAAAAAAAAAATTGTCGATGAAGAAAACATGGATGACTCACGTGACATGCTTGATGAGGACATGTAACTACCTTTGGAGATAGAGTAAAAAGGAATGCGCCGTGGTGAATAATTGAGACCAGTGCTATGTAGAAAGTAGGTAAATTTTTGATACCAAGGATCTCGTTTAAAAGGAATGTAAGGGTAAATCAATTCACTATACCTTAGATCTAAATATTCTTGATGCGAAGGAATTGTGATCTCTTCTTCCATGTCAGTAATCTCTTCAATACTAATTGGGCCAAGAGGAATATTCTTAGTAATGCGGATCTTCACTCGAGGTCAATGAGGAAGACCAGGAGTTAGGGCTATGAACTTCAAAGTTGACTCAGACAAATTAGATTCAGATTTGGGTTCAGATATTTCAGGTTCAATGAGTTAAGTATATTGTAATTCACCGGTAGTAGACTCAACTGTAATTACTTCAAAAAAATTTGGTTGTTCCTGATTTCTTCCTAATGTTTAAGGTTGATTAAATTCGAAATCAGGATGTATTATTAGAGATGTTTCCCCTTGTTCAGTAGACCTGGTTCCTGATTGTTGACCTCTTTCATATTTAATCTTGTCCAATTGACTCGGTGTATACTAAGTGGGTTTCCCTTGCATTCTACGAGAGTGTCTCGGGAATTAATCCATGGTTAATGTTTAACACACAAAATCAAAAAATATTTGAACAAAATACACCTAATGTCACTAATAAAACAAGAAATTGAACACACACCTACAAAATCTAAGAGAAAAACCACACACAAACAATATGTTTCCACACAAAAAACACTAGTTGGTGATGAAATCCAACATCATAGAATTTAATGTGGAAAACGTGGCAGTTGGAACAATTACCCCGATAAACTGCTTAATGAAACAGTCTAGTGCAAGTCCCTCCACTAGGCCATCTCAAAGTGAAGAGTACCCTCCAGAAAGTCCAAGTGAGTCTAGCCGACATCTCATCTAGGTACAATGGGACCTTCCCTCTACCGTCACCTTGGGAAAAAACCTAAATATTTTGGCCAATAAGGTCACCAAAAAAGACAAATGCACCTGGGGGAGCAGTCTACAATCCAATATACACGCAAGGGAAAAGTATCAAGCTCAATCCCCTTGAAGGTTCTTCGACATGGTAAAATCGAGGTTTGCCAACAAGTGACCCTAGGATCCTTGACAATGGCTAATCTGAGGTTTAATGTTTTTATTACATGCACATCTTCTACATTCTCCAATGGGATAGGTATGATTACCTCAATGGGACCGACATGACCTCGTGCTTGAATATTTTAAGAAGAGATTCCCAGAGTACAAATACAACAATTGGATTTCCCTACCGCAAGATTCTACTTGTTTGTTTTAACTATTTTGGAATTTGTATTACAACCTATTCCAAAACACTAGCCTAATCTATATTGGTGGAATGAGCCCTAGAAAATGTGAAAATGTCTATTTTGATTTTATTAGGCATTGTATTGATTCAATTGTTATTTAACACAAAGGGTATGGAGTTGAAAATATGACTATGTTGTGACCCGACACAAAATACTCTAAATGCATCAATATGAAAAATGCAACTCTTTATTTTCAATGAATTCTATTTAGGAGAAAGTTGAGAGATTTATTGAATTTAAAACCCAAACTTCCTCATTTGTAAACAAAATCCTTTTTGAAAAGAAAACAATTTCATTAAGAAATAAATTTCTAAATAAGATCAATTTATCTTTTCGAATAAAATTCCATTGACATCCAAGTTAAAAACTATAATCTCAACAAACAGTTCAATTCCCAAAAGAAAGAAATTCCTAAAAAACCCTAAAAAGTATAAATTTAAAAATTAAATCAAAATTCTAATTCTGAATCCTAAATAGGATGCCTATGAATGTTTTGTTCATGATTTCATTCAGTTTTTATGAGACTAAGAATATTTCTACTTATCCCAATAGAAATGAAATCACGAAAGTGTGTTTAGTGGTGAATCAGGCTTCAGTGATCTAGAATCTTTTCTGGTTTGTGTTACACCATTTTTTGGTCATCTAACCTACTATCATTAGATGGACCCAAGTACACCATGTAAGACCAATTTTACCCTAAGTAAAATTGCCTTCACTATGTAAAATAACTTAATAAAACACATTTATTAGGTTGTTTATGCTCTAAACAGGAAGCCCCAAAAGGAAATATTAAACAAACCTATATTTGTTTGATTTTCCTGGTCATGTTTAACCCAAAACAAAGAAATTAATTAGATAAATCTTTATTTATCTTATTATTTTCTAGGAATAATTATTTAAACCTTATTTAAACAATATTCCTTGTTAAATATGACTAAATCACCCATAAATAATTAAATAAATCATTATTTATTTGATTATCCTTCAACCACTTCCTTAAAATGATAAATAAATCATTTATTTATTTATTATTCACAAATAAAGGGATTTGACCCAAGTCAAATACCTTTTCCCTCCAACAAATATAATAAAATATCCCATAAATGGTGGATCTAGATTTGGTTAATGTTATTTTAATCATGCACCAAGATCTAGAATGACCCAATATTTTGTTATAAATAGGAGGGTTTTTCCTACCATTCTTCACCTTTTGTTGCCTATTAGATCACTCTGGATCTAAACTCTTGGTCCGACTTTGAGCCATTATCATTGTCATATTTTCCATTATTTGCTGTGTGAGCTCCCTTTGAGTTCTATCTTTGTCTAGGTTTTCTACACCAACAGGAGAGAGAAATGCTAGATTTGAAGTGCCAAGGACCTCCAAGAACCCATCCCATTGAGGAGAATTGGAAACACCTTCTTGTTTTCCTCCCAGGTGCCCTTAATACAAAAAATTCTTTCAAAAATTGTTCTTGTCTTGTCTATTGGATGTATGGAGAAAAACCTCATTTTTACTGCTTAATGTCTCTATATGCATAGATCTGGTTTTTTGCAGCACTTGTCTTGATCAACTAACTGCAGATCTGAAGATATTGGCAGCCATATTTGATGTTAGGGCTATAAGTTATGTGTAGCTAAAGTGGTATTTTTTCGTACACTTCGAAAAAAGATCCATACTAACAATTGGCGACTCCACACGGGTTTTCAATTACGACCGCTGTCGTTTTTCATATTCCTGCATATCCAGCTACTTCAGACCCTAGGGTTTCTTTTCAAATTTTTTTTTTCTTCCTATTTTTATGTTGTTTTTCTCACATAAAACCCTAAAACATTAAAATTTCTAACTTCAGCGTGTTTCTGGCCCTATTGCGTAGGTGACAGACATCAGCCGCAACTGAGACGACAACTTTTCCGTAACTGCCGGGACACCTCCGGAACTTGTGTCGCACTTTTAGCCTGTAACCTCGCGATCTAGACCCTCCGTGTCGCACTTTTCACCCATTATTCGCGGACCGCACAGAAATAGGTCGAACCTCGCGACCTCGCCAATTTTTCTCTCGCTCTTTTTTCTGCTATTTTTTTGGGTTTTTCTGAAGCTTCTGTCAGGGTTTTCCAGCCTCTGTCTCAGCACGTTTCGATCTGTTTCTGATCTGTTTTTCTCATCTAAGTGGGAACATAGCCCCCTAGGGCTTCAGTACCCTCCACTTTTGGTGGAAGAGTTTTTATCCATTTCAGGTGTCTGTTTTTTCAGAGTTTCAGCTCCCCCTTTTCCAGATCTGATACCTCCTTTTCCGATCTCTTTTAATCAACTCTTCTCCCTTTCAAATCACCTCCTGAAGATTTGTTTGGATCTACCTTTAGGGACTCCTCCTTTCCCCATCTGATTTTTGCTAATTTCCTCCTTTTTCCAGCCACCTTGCCTCTGCCTTCGCTTCTGATCTCACCCCAAGAAATTTTCCTAGATCCCTGTCCCTTTCGACCCTAGATCTATTGGCCTCTTTTTAGTGTTTTTTGACTAGATTTTTTCCCTCTTTTAGATTATTTTTGAGAGACCCACCTTCTTGGGTTCAATCGATGCACTAGTAACTGTTAATTTTATGTTATTTCAGCATTATATACTGTTTTTGCAGCATTATTTTCAGTTACGCATCACACTTTTTCTCTTACTCTCAAAATGAAAAGGGTTTAAAAATTAAAATTAACGCACGCCACACACTCACCCTGAACGAAGAAGAGCCTGGTTTACACCGCCAAGCAAAGACTTTAAAATCAATTGACACTGCACCTTTTTTCCCTTGTTTCGACATTGTAATCACTTGATTCTGCACCTCCCTGCCTTTTTTGGTCATTCTTCTTCCCCTCGTGCCATGTTTGTGTTGTCACCATTGCACCCCCAAAGCGCACATCTCGGAGACTTCTTGGCCTTCACCCTCAGTTTCCAGTCGGTCGACCTACTCCTTCCCGCCGTCGTCGAGTTAGTCCTCCTCCGAGTCCGCACTCCGACTCCTCTTCTGATTCTTTGGGTTCTCCTTTTACTTCTAGTTCCCCCCCTGTCACCTTCACTATGTCTGGTCCAGGGCCTAATGCTAGTGGTAATCCCGGACCTAATGCCAGGACTACTACTAGCGGAACCACCACAGGAACTACCTCGGTTGCACCTTTGCTCCCTTACATGGCAGGCCTCAGCCTCCCCGATTTCAATCATTTGATCAATGACCCTATCCGCCACGATGTTGGTTGGCCTGCTATGCCAACCAAGCTCCCCTCCAACATCCCTAAGTTCGAAGGCCTTGCTAGAGAAGATCCAACCAACCATGTCCGATCTTTCCACATGTGGTGTTCCTCCAATTCCATTACCGATGATTCCATCCGTCTTCGGTTGTTCCAACGCACGCTTACCGGCGAAGCTTCCAAATGGTATGTTGACAAAGCCACCTCTTCCCATACCACCTTTGCGACCTTTGCCCAAGCCTTTTTATCTTATTTCCATCTCTCTCTCCGATACGATACTGGTATAGAGCTTTTGACTTCTTTCAAGCAAACCTCTTCGACCCGCCTTTCCACTCATGTCCAGGAATGGCGGAGAAGACAGAGCTTATGTCGCGCTCCCTCCTTTGAATATCGGGTTTATATGGACTGGTTCCTTCACACTCTCTTACCTCCCATTGGCAAAGATGTCGCCTCCCATTTCCCTCAAACCGAAGAAGCCGCCCTCCAAGTAGCCTTGAAATACGACCTGATCTACGCTCAGTCTGGTTATGTTTATACCCTCCTTCCTGACCTCCCCAGGCCCAGTGGCGCTAACGCCCCAGGGGCATCTCATTCCGCCGACGGTATCGTTGGAGCCCTTTCTCATCCGTATGCTAAACCTCCTATGGGCTATGGTCTCCCTCCGGGAGGGGCCAGCACCTCTAGCACTTTTCCCCCTCTAGGTAGCATGTATCCAGGATATGAAATGCCTCATCCTTTTGCCCAACCTCCTGCTTACCTCAATGTTTCCCAACCTAACCATTATCCTTATCCGCAGCCTGGTGCTCCAGCTCCTCCAGCATATGCGTTTCCACCTCCTTTGCCTCCTCCACCCCCGCAACAGCACCTACAGCCCCCTCCAGGGCAAGTCTTTGCACAACAGGGCGCGACTAATCCCCCTTCTTCTCAAAGAAGGCGGAGAGGCAATCCAAATCAACCCGCCCCTGGTATTCGTGGACCCAATCCTCAAGGTACTGACTCTAACACTGCTAACCAGCAACAGGGCACTCAGCCCAAGCCGGATAGGCCTCTTCGCACCAATAAGCCTTGTTCATGTTGCGGTGTTTACGGTCATTACACCCATGATTGTCCCCTCTTACCACAGATGTGGCAGATGTGGGAGTCTCAAGCCACATTGCGAGGACAACATGCCTCCCCTCATGCTCCCCCTAATGTGACCACTACTCAACCAGCTGTGATTATCGATCCTTTCCCCCAGCAAGGATTCGTGGCTGCCCAACCACCTGACGGACAGGTCGCCACTCAACCTTCCCATTCTAGCTCCTCTGATTACCATATCCTCATGATGACCTCTGATCCATCCCCCACCGTCAACCTTAACCTTCAAACTCGGTCTCGCCAGTACCCCAAGCCTTCCGCTCAGTCTATCCCCGAGTCCCCTTCTCCAGGTTCTACAAAGCCTCTTTCGACATCCAATGGTCCCTTACATATCCTTCAACCCAAATTTGAGGTTCATACCAAGATTCCTAAAGGACCGTTACGCCGAAATGCTGCTTCTCATCGAGCCGCTCATTCGTATAGCATAGTAGATGATTTGGCGCAATCTCCTGTTGCCATTTCCACATTGGAACTCCTCAAGTCATGCCCTTCCCAAAAGAAGGCTCTGCTATCTGTCGTGGGCACTGTAGATCCTACCGATGACCAAATGATTGTTTTCAACCCCCATCAATCAGACCATCCTCCTCTTCCTACTTCTGTCGCCTTCCAAATCCCAGTCAAAATCCGGAATGCCAATGTTTCTTGGTGTATAATTGATGAGGGGGAATCCACCTATGTGATGTCCGCTTCGGTTTGGAAGCAACTCGGATGTCCTGAGTTGGCCCCTTCCATGATCACCCTTCGAGCGTGGGACGGCCACGCCTCCCAGCCCATTGGCCTTTTCCGTAATTTTCCTATCACCCTTGCAGGCAAGACTATTTTCGTTGACGTCGAAGTCATCGACGCCCCTCTAGACTACAACATTCTATTGGGGCGAAGCTACACCTATGCCATGTCTGCTGTCCCATCCGTTATTTTTCGCAAGATGTCTTTTCCTCACAATGGAAATATAGTCACCATCGATCAGTTGACTTATCATGAGCCGACGTCTCAGACCTCCCCTGAGACGACCATATCTTCTGTAGCCAATAAGAAAATTGGTGATTCCTTGACCAGCGTCTCTCCAGGCGTCTATAAAGACTCCTCTTTGCTTGGAAATTTTCCTGGTCTCCCTCCTCCTCCTATCTCTGATCCTAGCTTTTTGAATGTTTGCATGATGCAATCATCTCAGGCAGCCCTTACGCAGCCCGATGCGGCTAGTCAGCCACCTCAACCTTAACCTCGCCCACCGCAACCCGCTCCTAGCTATTCATCTCAGCCAGCCAGACCTCCTCCTTCTGGCCCCTCTTCTACAGTTGGTATCCATGATCCCCTCTATACTCCTGAATCGGTTCCTCCAGGCCTTAGCCACCTTGGAGTCATTCCGCCCGGCCATTACCCCTCCGGTCAGATACCATTTTTTATCCCACCTCCTGGAGTGTACTCGGTTCCTATTATGGCTACCCTCTCTCTCCCCAACCTGACCCTGGGTATCCTCGTCTGGTACCTTGATCCTCCAGCCACCACCCCGCCTGGTCACCCCAAACCCTACCTAGCTTTGACTCCAGTTCAACCGATCCCCGTCACTCCTCCCGCTACCATGGTACCTCACACCCCTCAGCCCGCACCATCGCCAGTTACAGCGGTATCAGGAAAAGGGGGCAAAGCTCACCCAAAAACCAATCAAGACCAAGCTGCCCCGATGAACCCTACCCCTCCTCGACCACCAAAGCGCACTATCCAGTGTGCTTTGTGCGATATTGTCGGTCACGCCACCCATACGTGTCCTAAATTGCCACATCTCAAGACCCTGGTCAACGAGACGTTTCCCGAATCTGATATCCCTAAAGTATACGTCACTATCCCGGATTCTATCCCCAAACTCAAAACCTTGCACACAAATCACCCTTGTGCTTTGTGCGATTTCCATGGCCATTACACCCACCTCTGTCCCGGCCTTGACGAGTATCGTTCCTTCTTAGACACATACCGCCAATTCAAGGCTACGCATGATAAGATACCTTCTCACTTGTCTGTGAGTTCTACTTCGATAGGACCAGAGGATATTCCTACTCCCATTCACTTTCCTCCTCCCACTGTCGAATCGACAGAGCCATTGACCACCATTTTTTACCTATCGTCATTCTTGAGAGATGATTCACCTAACCTCTGACTTGTGGACACTCTCGGCTCCCCCTCAGTAGACCTTGGATCTGCTGATGTTGCGCATGTGAGCCCTTCTCCACAAGATGACCAGTCACACATTACTACATCATCAGGTGATCCTCCTTCCTCCAATCTTCCCATCTTCCAGTCCGATGAAGACATTATGGAAGCCCTGACCAACCCTGACTTTCCGTGGGATGATATGCACCATCACGCATACTTCCTCCCACAGCAGTCCCATGACCAATATGCTATGGAAACTAAAGACTTTATTCCCAATGCAGTCGATTGGTTCAAAAATCCCATCCCCGCACCTGATGCTTTCGAAGAAGGAAACATGGCCAATATCTCTCCTACCATTAAAATTGACATTTCGATCAAATCGGGAATCGAAGAATATATCACCTTGGGTGCCCAATGCACCCTGGAAGAAATTGAAGCTTACACCAAGCTTTTCAAAGAATTCCATGATATTTTCGCCTGGTCCTACTCCGAAATGCCTGGACTCGATCCCACCATCGTCGAACATCATATCGACACATGGCCCGATGCCAACCCAGTCCGTAAAAAATTGAGACCCACTAATCCTTCCAGACGCAATGCCATCAAAGCCGAAATCGATAAGCTCAAGCAGGTTGGTTTCATTTATCCCATTGAATACACCACTTGGGTGTCCAACCCAGTTCCCGTCCTCAAGAAACAAGGCACCATCCATGTCCGTATGGAATTTCGCGACTTGAACAAAGCTTGTCCCAAAGACAACTTCCCCACACCATTTATTGACCAAATCATTGATGAGTGTGCAGGGCATGAGGTTCTATCCTTTATGGATGGTTTCTCCAGATACAACCAAATTGTTATCCATCCTGCTGATCAACTTAAAGCCACGTTCATCAGTCCGTGGGGAACTTTCGCTTACCAAGTCATGCCATTCGGCCTTAAAAACGCCGGCGCCACTTTTCAACGGGCCATGTCTTATTGTTTCCATGACTTAGCTCATATTATCCTTTCTTATTTAGATGACCTCACTGCGCGTTCTAAGCATCGGGCGTAACACCTCCACGTTCTGCGTACCGTCTTTCTCCGATGTCGCAAGTATAATATCCGCCTTAACTCGTTGAAATGCGTCTTCTGCGTTCCTACCTGTTGAGGAGGTAAATCCCCTCTGTGGACAGAGGCGATCCCTACTAGCCCAGTAGGGGTCTAGCAACAAACAAACAATGCTATGACGCAAGCTCCTAGTTACGAAATGAAAGACTTGGGATAAGAGCCTACCTGGATTCCAACGCTAGATCTGAAGAAGAAGATGTCCCCGTCCTTCAGCCCTGGCAGATCACAATCCTTCCACGATCTCCGTGAATGAACACCTGCACACAGAAGAAACGAACAGATACATGCATAGGAACCAGCATACGTAACTAAACATCGGTCAGAAAAGATATTACTCGCATTAACATGATAGAAAAAGGAGTGGAACCATAATCATAGTCATCTATTAAAGTGATAAACGAATATAAGTTACAACCAAGTTCTGACGTCGCAGCTTCCTTCGAACGGGTCTCCGGTTGTCCACGTCTCGCAAAGCTCGCCAAGGAAAGGGAAACCTCTCCAGAGTCTCGTAACAATGGTCTCCTCGCTTGAATGGGCCTTAAGGGAAAGAAGGGATTCTTTACAGCACAAAGGCACTTGGGAATAAGGAGATGCAAAGCTTCAGCACTTCAAGACTAGCTTGCCATGGATCTGAGCAAGCTTTTATAGATGGGGAAGGAGGGAGTTGGGATCCCTATTATTATGGGATTGGCCCTATCAACAAGGAAGGTTCCATATAAGGTGGCAAAACTACTTCCCTTCCATGGAACTCCCGTAGCCAAACCTCCCAACTCAAGATAGGCAGTGGTTGTGAGTTTGTTTGAACTCAACTTCCGCCATCCATATATAAAAAACAGTCCCTAAAATGGGTGGCGCGATTGCTGCTCTATGACAGAGCGCCAAGTGGCGCGACCTCTTTACAGGATTTCCCTGAGTGGCGCGAGTACTGAACTGTCTACTCGCGCCAATGCAAAAAGAGCTGTTTCTCATGGATTTTGCAAGGAGATGTCTCAAGGGAAAATGAAGCTCATACTCAGAGGGATGCAATGATGATGTTTTCAGTGCATGACAGTGTTCACAGGTCACATTATGGGTCCTCCATTGTGCGGGACGGGGAATGGTAGGGACGGTGACAAATTACTGTGTAACACTACCGGCTGTCTCCTAGGCTTCATAGTGTCTAAGAACGGTATCACTCTTGACCCTTTGAAAGTTCAAGCCATTCTTGAACTTCCCATTCCGCGTACCTTACGCCAACTACAAAGTCTCCAAGGCAAAGCTAATTTTCTTCGTCGGTTCGTTCCTGACTACGCCACCACCACACATGGGTTCCTTCGACTCCTCCACTCTAACATCCCATTTGTATGGGATACCTATGCTCATGAGTCTTTCAATGCCCTCAAGCAGGCTCTCACATCCGCTCCCTTGATCCGCCCTCTCGACTTTGATAGGGACTTCATCCTGTACATCTCCGCTTCCACCTATTCGGTCATTGGAGTTCTTATCCAGGAAGATGACAACGGTATCGAGCATGTGATCTAATACGTTAGCAAGAACCTCGTAGGGCCTCCTGTTTCCTACTCTTATGAAGAAAAACTAGCACTCGCTGTTGTGTTCTCAGTCCAAAAACTCCGTCATTACATCCTCATGTGTTCCACCAAGGTCGTGACTAATTCCAACCCCATGGCTTTCCTATTGATTCACCGCATCCTCACTGGGAAGTACACCCATTGGGTCTTCATCCTCCAAGAATTCGACCTCGAATTTGTCACACCAAAAAGTAAGAAAGTTTTAGCCCTTGCTGAACTCATTTCTGAATTACCTACTGGAACACAGGATCCCCCAGTTAATGATGATTTTCCTGATGAGCACTTATTCGCCATTACTTCAGACGATCCTTGGTACGACGATGTCCTCACTTACTTGCGAACCCAAAAGTTCACTCTTCACCTTGATCGTGACGCTCGACGACGTATCCGACACTAGGCTCCCCGCTACCTTCTTATCTGTGATGACCTCTATCGCCGCGGTATAGATACTGTCCTTCGTCGTTGTCTCACACACGCTGAAGCTGAACAAGTCCTCAATGCCTGCCATAGTGGCGCTTGCGGTGGCCACCTCTCTGATCTTGCTACTGCCCAAAAATTCATGCGCGCTGGGTATTTTTGGCCTTCCCTCTTCAGTGATTACATTGAAGCAGTCAAACACTGTTCCAATTGCCAACATTTCGCCCCTAAGGCGCGAGCTCCCCCAGCTCCCCTCCATCCTATCGTCTCAACTGGTAACTTTTGTAAATGGGCCATCGACTTTATGGAGTGTCACCCGCCATCCGCTGGTAACCATAAATATATCATCGTGGCGGTCGACTATTTCACAAAATGGGCCGAGGCTATGCCAACATTTAACAACACGGCAGCTACCGCAGCCCTATTTTTCTTTAACCACGTTATCGCTCGATTCGGGGTTCCGAAAAAACTGGTCTCTGACCACGGCCAACATTTTGAAGATGAGATATGGCGTGAGCTATCCTCACTGTTGGGTTTTGAGCACCAATATTCCTCCTCCTATTACCCCCAAGGTAATGGCCAAGTTGAAGCAGTCAACAAAATCCTCAAGACTATGCTTCAACGAATGGTGAATAAGCACAAAACCAACTGGCATCTTATGCTCTTCCCTGATTTGTGGGCCTATCGAACTTCTGTTAAAACCGCCACCAGGTTTACTCCTTTCCACCTTGTTTTTGGAGAGGAGGTAGTCTTATCGATCGAGTGTGAAATCCCTTCCCTTCATCTGTCCATTTAACTTCTCCCTGATACCCAACCTCTAGAACAACGACTTATCATGCTTGAGTGAGCCTCCGAAGACCGTCGTGTTGCATTGTAAACCCTTGAAGCGGCTAAGAAACGCACCAAAGCTCAGTATGACCGAAAATTCCACCCTCGTACTTTTCACGAAGGCGATCTTGTTCTACTATATGACCAGGCCCATGTTGTTCTTGGTCATGGAAAGTTCAACTCATTATGGCTAGGCCCTTACATCATCAGTAAGGATCTCGGTAAGGGGGCATACCTCTTAGAGGACTTTTAAGGCAACCCCCTTCCTAATCCTCGCAATGCACTCTATCTTAAGAAATATTACCCTTAGAATTTCCCTTCTGAAATGCATGTTTTATTTTATTTTAGATAGCCAGCATCTTTTTCATTTTCATACTTTGATACTTCACCATGACATACTTTGTCCAGAAGGGTCACTTCACCCCAAAATCGAATTTCCTCACTTAGAACACTTGTACTTGGGGCACCACTTTGCCTCCTTACTTGTCTTTGTTCGTGTCGATTTTCTTCATGAGATACCATCTTGTACTCATGTTTTCATGGTCCCCCATGGGACCTTTACTGTGTGGTAGCACCATTGAGTCTCCCTTGTTTAGAGCATCCAAGTTGAGTCATCATCGCATTCATGGAGTCTATCCCGAGTCCCTTTATACCCCGCTATAATCCTCCATCCTTCATTGCTTGATCCCTCTCTTGTGTTGCACATTATGGCCTTCAATCCCACTGTCCCCTATCCCTCATGATATTGTGTCAGTCACTACCATGTCATTCATGCCCTTTATGCTCTAACAAGGGAAGTCGTCCATTCGCTACTCAGTCCCCTCCATTTCATCATCATCATTGGTATTAGTCTATCAGTCGCTCGACTATTTTCTCTCATGCCTTAGTTGAGGATCTCTCATTGCCTCACCTATGGCGGACCTCCTTCTGTCGACATCAGCTCATTCATTCCAAAAGACTGGCGTAGAGGGCGGTGTACCTTGGTTCCAGCTTCCACTCTTGTTCGGTGCCTCGGATTAGGCAAAGGGCTTTCTCATTACCCTTTGACTTGATTGTTTCTCAGCTCCAGCTCCTTTCAGCATGATCGAGATCCATATACTTGATGGTTCAGTGATGCAACAACAGCTCTTGGTGATTCCCGGGTGTGTGTGAGATGTCTCAACCCTCATGAGGGGGTGGCCCTGCAGGTAGCCCCCCACATGCCCGGATGACCTCTTCCTTGCAGCCTTCGATGCATCTCCAGATATTTGATGATGTTGGCCGTAGCCACTTGCAACGCCTCTTTGATTTGCATGTATCAGTCAGATTTTGTGAGCCCTTCCCCATTTACAGGGGGCATTTGGGTTGTATTTGTATCTCATGTACTCAGATATTATTGTATAAGTCCTGGCTGTTATCCCAGGCACAGCATGTATGTGGGATCCCTCATTGTATTTTTATTTGGCTCATGTTTATGCCGGCTGTACTTTATGGTTCGGTCCCTTGTTTACTGGACACACTATTCTTTTGTACTTTGTCTCGGCGGGCATAGGTATGCCTCCCCCGCCGCCTTTAGCACAGGTACCCTCTCATAAAAAGAGACTTGTTGCACCTGTAAGTCTCGTCTCCTCAGGGTCTAGTTCTTCAGCACATTAGTCTACCTTACATCTCTCTCTCCGACTTCCCTTTTGCTGTCTGGTGATTGAGTTCTTACAACGTACTTCGGTCATACGATTTTCTCCTAACACTCGCACGCTGGGGGGCAATCTGTTACACCATTTTTTGGTCATCTAACCTACTATCATTATATGGACCCAAGTGCACCATGTAAGACCAATTTTACCCTAAGTAAAATTGCCTTCACTATGTAAAATAATATAATAAAACACATTTATTAGGTTGTTTAGGGTCTAAACAGGAAACCCCAAAAGGAAATATTAAACAAACCTATATTTTTTTGATTTTCTTGGTCATGTTTAACCCAAAACAAAGAAATTAATTAGATAAATCTTTATTTATCTTATTATTTTCTAGGAATAATTATTTTAACCTTATTTAAACAATATTCCTTGTTAAATATGACTAAATCACCCATAAATAATTAAATAAATCATTATTTATTTGATTATCTTTTAACCACCTCCTTAAAATGATAAATAAATCATTTATTTATTTATTATTCAAAAATAAAGGGATTTGACCCAAGTCAAATACTTTTTCCCTCCAACAAATATAATAAAATATTCCATAAAAGGTGGATCTAGAGTTGGTTAATGTTATTTTAATCATGCACCAAGATCTAGAATGACCCAATATTTTGTTATAAATAGGAGGTTTTCTCCTACCATTCTTCACCTTTTTTTGCCTATTAGATCACTCTGGATCTATACTCTTGGTCTGACTTTGAGCCATTATCATTGTCATATTTTCCATTGTTTGCTGTGTGAGCTCCCTTTGAGTTCTATCTTTGTCTGGGTTTTCTACACCAACAGGAGAGAGAAATGCTAGATCTGAAGTGCTGAGGACTTCCAAGAACCCATCCCATTGAGGAGAATTGGAAACACCTTCCTGTTTTCCTCCCAGTGCCCTTAATACAAAAAATTATTTCAAAAATTGTTTTTGTCTTGTCTATTGGATGTATGGAGAAAAACCTCATTTTTACTGCTTAATGTCTCTATATGCATAGATCTGGTTTTTGCAGCACTTGTCTTGATCAACTAACTGCAGATCTGAAGATATTGGCAGCCATATTTGATGTTAGGGCTATAATTTATGCGTAGCTAATGTGGTATTTTTTCGTACACTTCGAAAAAAGATTCATACTAACAGTTTGCAAAATGAATAGAGAAGAAATATTCATAAAAATAAGGTTCACAATAATTTTGATGGCTCGGGAAGAAAAAATCATAAAACTAGTGATCTGAGGCAAACGAAGGTATCTTCCATACAGAGAAATAGTAAAACATGGTATACCCTAACTTGTAAAATGCAAATAGGATGATAATCCACACAAGACTCAAATTTGTTGAAAAGGAGTTCTCAAACAGGATCTGACAACTAGAATAGATCATGGAAAACTTCAAGAATTTGGTTATCTGGCTCTGAAAGAGAAAATTATTTTTTTCAAAATTTTCCACGGGGTGCGCGGCTTATCAGTTGACAACAATGTGCATGTGCACTAGATTGAACTAAAAAGTCGCGCAGGTTTCCACTCTATCTTCCAAATAAAACCACACAGGAAATCAAAAATTTTGGAAAAATACAATATAAGCTCTCTTTCTTAGAGATTCTAAAAAGTTATCTACCCAAACACACTCAAATAAGTCAAAATCGGAAAACTAAAGTTTCGAAATGATCATAAAAAAATAAACATAAGCTTTATTCCCTAGTGGGGTCACCAATTTGTTACCAGGATTAATCCCTCTTGCAGACAAGAGTGATCTCCCTAGTACTCCAATGAGTATGTAAAAATAAAGATCCAATTGAATACCTCTTTCTCTAGATTATTTGTATTTTTAGATCATTATAATAGTAAAGTAGAGAGGACATGCTCCTACCTTGAAATCCAAACGTCTGATGTAGCCCTTTGTCCCATCACTCCAATATGGTTCTCTAATGATGAGTAGAACCTGCAATCAAAGACAAGATAAATAATCAAAGCATCTGCAATATATAATAATCAAAAGTACTAATCCAACTTAGTCATCAAGGAATATAAGTATTGACATCATTCCCATAAATTTAGAAACAAGACAATGAGAAAAATAGATCCATATGTATTATCATAAATTAGGAAGAGAAATCTTACAACTGGATGCCTTGATGTTGTATAGATTTCTCCCAGGGTCTGAGCAATCATTCTCCTTCAGTTTGATAAGTCTTCCTCTATAGAACAACCAGCATGAAGTCATAGACACAAAGGTGTGATATTCAGTGTGTCAACATCAACTCACTAGTATAGAAAGTATGCACTTTATGAACTCTCTTCATCTTAGAAATTATACCGATCAGTTTGTATCATTCATAATCTACCCTTGGAACCGAAACTTGAGCTCAATTTATGGGGAGATTGAAGTAGTTTCAATTCCATAAAGAGGGATGGATTCCTCCCATGAAGGGTTTGAGTTCCTTGGATCAAGGGATAACTCCATGAGTGGAGGGATAAAGCTTGAACTGGCGTGACTCTAGAGGCTTCTAGTTGGGAGAATATTCGACCAACTAGGCTTCTAGAAGTTACTTTTTCTTTTTAATTTCTTTTCATGGTGGTGCACAGGTTTTAGCGGTAAAGAGAGTGGTCATTGTCGTGGCTAATGGAAGGATCATCAACACATGCACAGGGAAGGCTAGTAAAACTATGCAGGCAAACTTTTAAGGGTTTTAAAGAGATTTTTTCCAATTTTCAAGCCTTGATTCAGGAACATACGTGTTTTTTACCTCTAAGGGAACATGATATGGATGGTGATAGACCCATATGAACAGTCAAATGTCATGGTCACAAAATGACGTGTAATAGAAACAAGGGGACCCTAAGGAAAAGGCCAAAAAAATCAAGAGGGGGTTTTGGATGGAATAATAACCTATCAAAAAGGATCTGAAAAAAATATAGATCAGACCCTTAAACTATGGCTAAAAGCGCTGAAAATCTCAGATTGCCTACTTAGCTTAGCCCCTCGTAAACAAGTGAAGTGTACTGAAAACTTAGGGGGCTTGGTTTTACTTCAAGGTGAAAAAATAAGAATATCTAGGCCTAATATGGGTTGAAACATAGGTCAGGAAACCCAAAACAATGCTCTTGGCAAACCCTGACGGTTGCAAAAAAAATTCAAAAAAAAAATTCCAGATCACATTTTATGACATGTGGATAGGTGAAATCATATTTTATGGTCAGGAAAGTGCGATTTCAGGGGTAAATCACACTATCTAAGCTGAAATGTGCAAGTTGTAGTTCCTAGGTTCTTGGACGACAGGTTGCGGAAAAGTTGTCATCCCTTGCACGACTGATACCTGTTACCGACGGAAAACACCAGAAAACATCAGGAAGTTAGAATTTTGACTGAATTAGGGCATAAAAAAAAAAAAACATCAAGAGACTGAAAACAACTGAATAAAACCCCTTGTCGCTAAAGCTGATGGTCACACAGAAATATGAATTACAACAGTGGAGTCGCCATTTGTTGACGCCAATGTGTAATTAAATCCCCAATGAAGTCGACCTTTGTTAGCATAAATTCTTAATGCAAGTGTTCAAAAAGATCTTACTTTAGCTATGTGTGAAAAACAACCCTAACAAAATAAATGACTACTTAACTCTTTATATCTGCAATGAATAGTTAGAAAAAATGCTGCAAAAAACCAGATCTATGCAGTAAAAGTAGTTAAACAGTAAAAAGAAATAGTAATTGCTCCACGCATCCAATAGATAAGACAAGATTTCATGAATGATTTCATATATTATTACACCTTGTGAATGGAACAAATAGATATTACCAGTCCCCCTCAATGGGAAGGGCTCTTTCTTGTCCTCAACACTTCTGTTCCAGAAGTTTCTCTCTCTCGATGGTGCAAAAAACCCAAAATTTATGTTGAACTCAAGTGGGAGCTCAAGAAGCCAAAGAAAATAGTAGAAACAATGAGAATGATCAAAGTGCGATAATGAAAGGGATCAAAGTGAAGAATGAATGGAAAAACACTCCTATTTATAACAAAATATTGAGTTATCCTTGATAATGGCGAATAATAAAATATTATCAACCAAGATCTATATCTAACCGCTTGGAATATTTAATTATATTTTGTTGGAGGGAAATGGTATTTAAATTGGCTAAATACCTTTATTTAGAAATAATAAACAAATAAATGGTCTATTTATCATTTCAAGAATGTGGTTAAAGAATAATAAACAAATAATGATTTGTTTAATTATTCTTAGGTGATTTAGTCAAATTTAACAAGGCTTAATAGGTAAATAGTGATTTAATTAATTATTCCAAAAGAAAAATAAGAAAAATAATGATTTATCTAATTATTTCTCATAATTGGGTTAAATATGACCAGGAGTATTATTTAAACAATGGTTTAATTGCTTATTCTTAGAGGAAAATCAAATAAATAAGGATTTATTTAATTATTCCTCATGGAGTTTCTTGTTTTAACCAGAAATAACTTAATAAAATATGGTTTATTAAATTATTTCTTTTAGTGAAAGAAATTTTACTATGGTAAAAATGGTCCTACAAGGTGTACTTTGATCTTTCTAATTATAAATTGTTAGATGACCAATTTTACATGATTAAAACTAGGTTGACATCATTGCCAACTAACACCACTACACATTCCAACACCATGCTATTAGGTTGACATCAATTCCAACCAAAATACTCATCATTGCATCAATGCCAACACAAACAACTGATGACACTAGGGGTCTTGAAATAACAGTTCATGTAGGCTGCAAAATTTAATTGGGAAAATTTTGGAGGGTCATTGTCGCAACGAAAACAATTCTGTATATGTATCCGAGGATTATTTCACCCTTAAAGTATTTGAAATCAAGAATTTATTTTCCCTCTTCAGGGTCATTATAATTTTCCGTTAATAGTTTTCCTATATTTCTCCATGTTTTATTACTTCAAAATTTTCATTGGTTATACTTTGTGTTCCAATTTTGAGGGTATTTAATTTTTTGAACCTAGAATTTCTAGTCCACAGTGGAACCAATTCTCAATTTTCTTCAATCGAGGAGGTCACAATATTATTTATCTATTCCTTGGTAATATATTATCAGTTCCTTCATAAATCATATTAATCTACTGAAAAACCATGTCCAATACATCCCTTTGGTTTGATTCATGGCTATAAGGGTATAACCTTTACTGTCATTTAGCTTCAGTTATGTTGTTAGCATCTATTTTCTTAATAGATTTTTTTTTATGTGCCAATTTTAATATTGAATAGGCTCAAGAATACTATTATATTTTGATACAAATTATTAGCCTATAAGAATTTCCTATGCCTTTTACAATGAGATGGTCTACATTTCCCTTCCACAGTATCTCTTTCTAGAATAGAATATAAGTACACATGATGAGTATGTGCAGTTTTGCATCTCACTTTCCCTACAATTTTAAATACATGGTTAGTTATTAAGTTTATTTTTGGCATTCCTTCACCATTATATGCTTAATTCATGTAATAAACACAATTTAAAACTTACTACTTTTATTATTAGATAACAATATTCCTCCTTGGATATGCTTGAATATTAATTACTCCATGTAATTTGTAACAACTAATTATTCAATATTTGTTCTATTCTTACTCTTCTAATATTTCATTTTTATATTTGTATTATATAATTTAAGGTTCACCACCAAGTAAATAATGAAAAGTTAATATTTATGCTTTCCTTATTTTATTTTATAAGTACTTGTTCTACACAAGTGTTACCTCTTGTACAACATTCTTAGGTAACAATCCGATGCTACATAAATATATACATCTATTTCTTTTGTTATTTTTTTAGGGAAAGTTAGACCTCCCATCCTTTTTTATGTAGTACTTACCTTTAACTATTATATATCTCTCTCTATCGCAATCAATTTTTCGTTCACATCATTTCTTTGTATAGGCTTCGTTTTGACATCTAAGAGATCATTTTTCTCCCATGAGTTCTTTATATATGGTAAAAATTTATCAAATCCTATAAATATATTTTATAACAAAGTAGTCAGAGGATAAATTATTATTGTATATGTATCTCCCCTTTTCTTCGATATAATAACCTACTAGAACACAAATTCATATATGATCGTGGGTCTTAAAGTATTTACAACTTATAGTCTAATAGATACTTTAGTTTATAATAACTTATTTTTATACCTTTTTTATATTTCCTTTATAATAGTTTCTTCTACCCTCTTGTATTCACCTTGTTCAAATTCATGTTTGCCTCATTCAATATTCTATTATTGCCAACTTATATTACCTTCCTTGATCTTTTTGTAACAACCTTTATTCGACTACTCTTTGTATTATATTTCCATTTAGAGCCAAGAATGGAATCACTTCTTATGTTATTATACTTTATTGACCTCAGTTGCAAGTTGAAAAGGGTCGAGAAGAGGTTATCTCTCTCTATAGAATGTTGGTGTATGGGGTAACATTATTGAATATGTAGTACTTAACACTAATGAAAAAAAATCTACGCATAATCTTTGGACAATACCAGTACACTCATTACATCTCTAATTTAATGTATAATGATGTTTCATTCTTTTTAGATCTGAGAAGGTACAACTATACTAGTAACTTGTTTTTTCCTATTTTCTTTGTATAACTTCTCTTTCTAGCTATCACCAGCACATGCCTTTTCCACTAGCCTCATCCCATTTCTTTAAATCTTATTAATTGAGTAGTTTGTTATTACTGCGTATTTTGTCAATTTTAGTTTTCTTATTGCATCTCACCTTACTAAGGGTATTTTTGAGTATACACTTGAGCTCTTAATATAAATTTGTTTTTAAATAGTCAACCCTTAATACATTTCTCATATCCTAGTTGTAATGCTAGCAACTTTCATGTTACTAGTATCTCTCGTCCTCACAATTTTCATGACTTGGTTTACTACTAGTTAGTTTGAGTTTTCAAGTATTTTACTCCTTCCAACAATTATCTTGTTTAAGGTGAAAATTATTCTCATTTCCACACCTAATTCTGATCTAGTTGGTGCTCACTCCTATCTTCCCTCTATGGGTTGGCCCCTAGGCCTCAATATTGAACCTACAACTCTCATACCATATGTCACTTACCTAGGTTCTACATAATATTTTTTGTTTTCTAAAAATCTTGTACAATGAAATGGTTTTGTTGCAATACACACATTATTTTATTTAGTATGAATGAGTCTAATCTAGGTGATCAAATTTATGCTCAAAATTCAAATTTCTTAGAATGGAATGAAACATGGGTGCTTCCATAGATCTCATCATTCTAAATTTGGCGCAAATCGTTCGAGAAAAACTGACTCCATACGATCCTGCAATCACGCTTTGTCCATTTTTGGAAATAGCTAAAAAAATTGTTTTTGGGATGTACAGGGCTACTAAGTTAGTAGTCTGTCCTGCTGACTAGACCCTAACTATGCATGGTTGACTGGACCTCTTTCGCTTATAGAATATCGCCACTTGTCACATTTTAGTTGGTTTGATATGAAGTGTTTTCATTGGTTGTTGGTTGGACCAACCAGGGAATGCCACATGAGCCAACCAGAGGTCGCCATGTGGCACCCTTGTGGCCGACCAAAATTTTTGTAATGATAGAAATCACTCCAATGGAATTGAACAAACAGCCTCTGTGTAGCAAGACTGACAAACAAAAAATGTGGCACACATCAATAATTAACCTATATATTTCAATGCATGCACTTAAAGGTTATGTATGTGACAATTGGGGGGTGGGTCAGGGCTAGCCCCAGCCCTGGTCACTGCACCCATGGGAAACAAGGGGTGGGACCAGGGGCCAGGGCTTAGGCTGTTAGGTCCCTATAATACTAGTGTAGTCCCTTATTGTTATTGTTGTGCCATTATAACCCCCATATTGTTATTATTGTGCCCTTACATTATTATTGTTAGGTCACCTAGGATTATATTACAACCCCATGGACTCCTATATATAGAAAGGAGGTTTTTTCATTTGTATCATATAATAATTATTCATTTACATAATGTAAAGTAGGTTTCCCCCTCGAAGAGGCTTATTTCTAAGGCGTTTATCTCTCTTTTATTCTATTTTTGGAGTTGGTTTCATAACATTTGGTATCACATCTTTGGATTCTAGGGTTTCGCTGCTCCAAACATGTCATCATGGAAATTTTGCTATAACATTTTTTCTACGAAGATTCAAAAGCTGAAATTGTTACCACAAGAATCCAAAATTCTGATGAACTTCATGTAAAAATTTCAGATCTTGGTTCGTAATATTTTCGGAGATATGAGCTGTGGAAGTTAGGGTTTTTGTAGGCTCCTGAATTTCATATAAAAGAGGTGACCTTTGGAAAATCGTCATAACTCTCTCTCTCTGAGAATCAGATTGGAATTCTGTAAAAGGTGGCCAGAAGTACACGGCTATAGTTTCCGGTGTATCAATTTCAGATCCGAAGGAGGAAATAGTGACACGTGGAACATTGTATAATTTAGCTCTACTAAACCAGTACATAATTAGGTCATTGTGGGAGATTGAGCATAGATTTTTCTTGAAGAACCCAAATCAAGCTAGACCTATGGCATTCCAAATAAGCTTTAGAGCGCTACTATAGGACCGAATTTCAAATGTTGAAGATCCGATCACTGAGATGATTCAGTTTAAATATCGAGCTCCTCAAAAGCAAGAAAAAGGTGTGTGTTGTTTTTAAAATTGCATAATTCTTGTTAGAAAAATCAGTTTGAAGTGATTCCAAGGGCATATTGAAGCATAGATGTCAGTATTGGGTTCTAAAATTTCCCCTAAAAAGAATTCAACACCCATTAAGCCCTCATAAAACTCTACTATGACGCATGAAGAGGAAGAATTGCAGTATGAGATATCAAAATTATGGTACCAAGTGCAACAAATTTCGATCTTACAAAGAGAAATCAAAGATGACATAGATGGTTTAAAAGTAAAACTAGAGGCTAAGTTGTATAGTTTCAAGGATCAAATGAAAGCTAATATGGATGATAAAGTAGTGGAAGATCACATCGAGAATAAAAAACAAGTTCTCCAACTCTCAAAGTATAACCTAAGTTTGGTGCAGAATCAAATGAAACAACAGGAAGATCAACATCACAGTGAAAGAAGTTTTGAAGCAGTCACAGAAACAAAAACTCGACAACTACCAAATTTATCAATTTCATAGTATCTCAGTAAGTGGAATAACTTACCGTTAAAGATTCCACATGGGAGGATGAGAATTTTATACAGAAGCATCCATAAATAATAAAGCGTTGAGGGAAACACTTGTTTGAAGGAGAGGGGCATGTTAGGTCCCTATAATACTAGTGTATTCCCTTATTGTTGTTAGTGTAGCCCCTTTATTTTTATTGTTGTACCCCTGTAACACCCATATTTTTATTATTGTGCCCTTGCATTATTATCGTTAGGTCAGCTAGGATTATATTGTGACCCCATGGAATCCTATATATAGAAATGAGGTTTTGTCATTTGTATCATCCAAGAATTGTTCATTAATGTAATGTAATGGAGGTTGCCCCCTTGAAGTGGCTTATTTATAAGGCATTGATCTCTCTTTTATTCTATTTTTGGAGATGGTTTCATAATAGCTACAGTTGTGATAGAAAATACACTAAAGGTCATAAGTGTGCTCAAAATAAATTATTTTACATAGATTGTGAAGAGGAGGAATAAAATTAACAAGAAGATGATATACATAAGGAATCGACCCTAGAGAAAGAAGAAATGAGTATGACCATATCCTATAATGCATTGGCATTAATTACCACTCCTCAAAATCTCAATATAGAAGGACATATCAAGAAGAAAATGGTAATAATGTTGATTGATTTGGGTACTAATAGGAGTACACTGGTTATAATATTTGGGGACGGTAGCTTTTAATTTTCAATAACTTTCTTGAATTTTTTTTTTGGAGGGAAATGAAGTTGAATTACGGGGTATCGCAGGGAAGACGGGAAATATAATAAGCTCTAATTTCATGACAAATATTTTTAATAAATAACAATGAGGTGTAATTGTACAATTATGCTAACTAGAAGTTCCAACATAGAAATCATCTATTTCTCCATCTCTCCAAAAAGTCTTGGAAAATCATTCCAAGGTTTTTGAAACTCCCAAAGGACTCCCACCTATTCATGATCATGATCATGCTGTTCATTTGATTCTAGGAAGTGTTCCTCCAAACATCACGCCTTACAAATATCGTTATTTCCAAAAGAGATAAATTGAACATATGATTGCAGAAATGTTAGAGGCTGGTATAATTCAACCTAGTCAAAGTTATTTCTCTTCTCCAGTAGTATTGGTGCACAAGAAGGATGGATCATGGAACATGTGTCCGGATTATATGGAGCTCAATAAACTCACAATTAAAGATAAATTTACCATTCCTATGATTGATGAATTATTGGATGATTTACATGAAGAAATTTATTTTACCAAGTTGGATCTTCATTCAGGATATCATCAAATTAGAATGAAGACAGAAGATATTCTGAAAACAACATTTAGAACACATGAGGGTCATTATGAAATTTTGGTCATGCATTTTGGCCTTACTAATGCACCTTATACATTTCAAGGGTTGATGAATTCCATTTTCAAACCTTTCCTTAAAAAATTTATGTTAGTATTTTTTGATGATATACTAATCTACAACAAGTCTTCGAAGGATCATGTTCAACATGTTGACAAGGTGCTCAAACTATTAGAGGAGAAACAATTATATGCAAAAACCTTCAAATGTTTCTTTGGAGTAAAATAGGTAGAATATCTAGGTCATATTGTATCTCATGAGGGTGTTAAGGTAGACCCTAACAAAATTAAAACCATTAAGGAATGGAAAGTCCCCACAACGATAAAGCAGTTGCGAGGATGGAATGTGATGCCTTAGGAAATGGAATTGGTGTTGTTTTAATGCAAGAAGGAAGACCCATTTCCTTTTAAAGCCGTCCAATCAAAGGAAAGTATTTACAGAAATCTATTTATGAGAAGGAAATGCTGGCAATACTACATGCACTAAAGAAATGGTGACCTTACCTAATGGGAAGACACTTCAAAGTAAAAATTGATCATGATAGTCTTAAATATTGTTTAGTATAAATATTATCATCAGAAGAGCAGTAAAAATGGGTCACAAAGATGTTGGGTTATGACTTTGAAATCATCTACAAAAAAGGGGAAGCTAAATGTTGTTGCATATGCACTCTCAAAAAGGATGAAGAGGTGGAAGAATTTCTTTGTGCCATTTCTATTATCCAACCAGATTAGATAATTGAGGCAACGGATGAATGGAATAATGATGAAGAAGTGTGGACACTCATTCAAAATTTGCAGCAAGATCCTAGTACATCATATACATTTAGTTGGAAAAATGATTTCTTATGTTACAAAGATCGCTTATATCTTTGTAAGAATTCCCAACTAAAAAAAAGATTCTTTTGGAATTTCACACTTCTCCCTTAGGAGGACACTCAGGATTTTTAAAAACTTACCACAGGGTTAAGAAATATTTTTTTGGGGATGGCCTTAAATTTGATATTCAAAATTTTTTGGTGGAATGTTTTGTTTGCCAGAAAAATTAGGTTGATATAATTAAGACCCCAGGTATTCTACATCCTTTATCCATTCCAATTCAACGTTGGGATGAGGTTTCATTTTATTTTATCACGGGTTTACCTAAGTCCAAAGGAAAGAGTGTCATCATGGTGGTAGTTGATAGAATTACCAAGTATGCGCACTTTTGTGCATTATCTCATCCATTTAAAGCAAGTACAGTTGCTACTGAATTTATGGAAATAATTCAAAAGCTGCATGGAAACCCAAATATTATTGTAAGTGACATTGATCCAATTTTTACTGGAAATGTTTAGACAGAATTATTTTCTTGTTTGGGTACATAACTAGCTCACATCTCATCTTATCATCCTCAGTCTGATGGGAAAAATGAGATAGTGAACAAATGTTTAGAAGGATATATTCGTTTTTTTTTATCTGATAAACAAACACAATGGGTCAAGAGGTTACCTCTAGATGAATGGTGGTATAACATTTCCTTCCATATAGCAGCAAAAATGACCCCATTTAGGGAACTTTATGGATATCATCCATCGTCCATCACATCATATTTAAGAGAAAATTCTAAGGTTCAAGCAGTGGAAGATCACATCGAGCATCATCAACAAGTTCTCCATATCTTAAAGGATAACCTAAATTTGGCACAAAATAAAATGAAACAAAAGGAAAATAAACATCCCAGCGAGAGAAGTTTTGATGTAGGAGACTGAGTATTTTTGCAGCTACAACTGTACAAGAAAATGTCCCTCAAGCAAGATAATAGGGATAATAAATTATTTCCAAAGTACTATGGTCCTTACAAGGTGTTACAAAAAATTGGTACTATGGAATACAAATTGGATCTTGCTAATTCTTCTCAAGTGCACATAGTTTTCCATGTTCCATGCTTAAATAAGCTTATAGGTGACAAACCTCTAGTTCAAACAATATTGGAAAAACTTGATGAGGAAGGAAAAATCATATTGGAACCTAAAGAAGTCATGGAAACAAGAACTCGACAGCTATGCAATCGATCAATTTCAGATTGTCTCATCAAGTGGAAGAACTTACCCACTAAAGATTCCACATGGGAGGATGATAATTTTATACAGAAGCATCCAAAGCTACTCAAGCATTGAGGAAAAAACTTTTTTGAAGGAGAGGGGCATGTTGGGTCCCTATATTACTACTGTAATCCCTTATTTTTGTTAGTGTGTCCCCCTTATTGTTATTGTTATACCCCTGTAGCCCCCATATTGTTATTATTGTGCCCCATAAAAGCCACTAAAGTTATTGTTGTGCCCTTAAATTATTATTGTTAGGTCAGTTAGGATTATATTGTGAACCCATGGACTCCTCTATATAGAAACAGGTTTTTTCATTTGTATCATCCAAGAATTGTTCATGTATGTAATGTAAAGGAGGTTTCCCCCTCGAAGTGGCTAATTTCTAAGGCGTTGATCTCTCTTTTCTTCTATTTTTGCAGTTGGTTTCATAACATATTGGTACACAGGAAGGATGGATCATGGCATATGTGTATGGATTATAGGGAGCTCAACAAGCTCACTATTAAAGGTAAATTTCCCATTCCTTTCACTGATGAATTTTTGTATGAATTACATGGAAAAATTTACTTCACCAAGTTGGATATTCGTTCAACATATCATCAAATTAGAGTAAATACTGAAGACATTCTGAAAACAACATTCATAATTCATGGGGGACATTATGAATTTTTCGTCATGCCTTTTGGCATTACTAATGCACCTTCCACATTTCAAGCCTTGATGAATTCCATTTTCAAACCCTTCCTTAGAAAATTTGTGTTAGTATTTTTTTATCATATAGTAATCTACAATGTGTTGGAAGGATCATGTTCAACATGTTAACAAGATGCTAGAACTATTAGAGGAGAAATAATTATATGCAAAAAACACCAAATGTTTCTTTGGAGGA
Source organism: Pinus albicaulis (assembly GCA_034641835.2). Taxonomy (NCBI): domain Eukaryota; kingdom Viridiplantae; phylum Streptophyta; class Pinopsida; order Pinales; family Pinaceae; genus Pinus; species Pinus albicaulis. The sequence goes on along the minus strand of JAXQQM020079986.1, from coordinate 105,517 downwards.
CAAGAGGTGGAATATTTGGTCATATTATATCTCATGAGGGTGTTAAGGTAGACCTTAAAAAATTTAAATCCATTAAGGAATGAAAAATCCCCACAACCATAAAGGATCTTCTAGGATCTCTCAAGTTCACAAGGTATTATCACAAGTTTGTTAAAAATTATGGGAGAATATTGACACCTCTAACATCATAACTAAATGAAGATGCATTTCCTTGGACTCAAGAAACAACTAAGGCATTTGAACACCTTAAAGAGGCAATGTGCCAAGCACAAGTCTTAGCTATGTTAGACTTCACAAAGCACTTTATTGTAGAATGTGATGCCTCGAGAAATGGAATTGGTGCATTTTTAATGTAGGAAGGAAGAACCATTTCCTTTGAAAGTCATCCAATCAAAGGAAATTATTTCCACACACCTATTTATGAGAAGGAAATGTTGGCAATACTACATGCACTAAATAAATGGTGACCTTACCTAATGGGAAGACACTTCAAGGTAAAAACATATCATGGTATTCTTAAATACTCTTTGGAGAATATATTATCTTTAGAAGAGAAACAAAAATTGGTCACAAAGATGTTGAGTTATGAATTTTAATTAATATACAAAAAAGGGAAGAAAATTTTTGTTGCAGATCCACTTTCAAGAAAGGATGAGGATGTGGGAGAATTTCTTTGTACCATTTTTATTATCCAACATGAGGGGATAACCGAAGTAAGGGATGAATTGAATAATAATGAAGAAGTGTGTACATTCATTCAAAAGCTGCAACAAGATCCCGGTACATCTAATACATTTATCTGGAAAATTGATTCCTTATGGTACAAAGATCGCTTATATCTTTGTAAGAATTCCCAACTCAAAAAAAGATTATTTTTGAATTTCACACCTCTCCCTTTCGAGGGAGCTCAAGATTTTTTAAAACTTGCCACAGGGTGAAGAAGGGATTTTTTTGTGATGGCCTTAAATCTAATATTCAAATTTTGTGGTAAAATGTTTAGTTTTGCATTGAAATAAAGTTTAGACAATTAAGAACCTGGGTCTCTTACAACCTTTAGTCATTCCAAGTTAGCATTGGGAGGAGGTCTCAATGTATTTTATCATAGGTTACCCATGTTTGAAGCAAAGAGTTTCATCATGGTGGTAGTTGATATAATTAGAAAGTATGTACACTTTTGTGCATTATCGCATCCTTTTAAAGATAATAAAATCGATGTTGCATTTATGGAAATAATTCAGAAGCTTCATGGAAACCTAAATATTATATTAAGTGACAGAGATCCAATTTTCAATCGAAATTTTTGGGTGGAATTAATTTCTTGACTTGGTACTCAATTAGTTCATATCTCATCTTAAAGCATCCTCAATCTGATGGGAAAACTGAGATAGTGAACAGATGTTTGGAAGGATATATTTTTTGCTTTGTATCTGATAAACAAACACAATGGTTCAAGTGGCCACCTATAGTTGAATGGTGGTATAGCACTTGCCTCCATACTGCAACAAAAATGACCCCATTTATGACATTTTATGGAATCATTCACCATCCATCACATCATCTTTAAGAGAAAATTCTATGTTTCAAGCAATGGAATATCACATCGAGCATCAATTATGGCAAAATTATATGAGTTATAATTCCAAAATTAAATTGTCAATGTTAGGTCATAAGACCTAGAGGCATAAGCACAGTTAACACAGGATCAGAGCATCTAACCTAAACTATAGTGAGAATATCAATTTACTATTTAAGTACAGAATCATTGTTCAAACTATTTTCAATGAAACTAAATCCTTATTCTATTTGAACCTTAATCACTACCTTATTTGGATCATAACCGAACTATTTCAAAGCTTACTTAATAGTAAAGGAATCAAACAAATAATATTTAAGCCACTCAAAATTAAAATATAGACAATGTAACTCATCAATCATAGGTGATATAAGTCATTGTATAAATTTTTCAGTGATTGTTCATATAAAATGAGTCACAACAATAGTCATACTATTAATTACTACAAAAACAATACTAATCATTGTTCAACCAAACTCATGACCTAAGACATACTTTATCATAACTTAGGCACTATGATTCAATACTTAAAAAAACTTGAATTAAAATCTAAAACTCAAAACAAATCATTTTATTATCTACTCTCGCTCAAATCAATGATGAGATCTACTTAAAATCAATTGAAACTAACTCAAAAGGAAACTAAATTTCGAACACTTCAAACTATGTCAAGCTAAGGCAATAAAAAATTCAAAAAAAATTGAAACTAATCTAATTCTTGGGACATGAGAAACTAATTAGCATAAAAATGAAATGCAACTCTCTTTAAACTAATTGTATTATGTACCTAAATCAGAAATCCAATATTATAATTAAAATGATTAAACTTAAGAAATATCGATTCCTATCAGCTTTCAATCATAACAAAAATCCACTCCTATTCCAATCATGCTAACTTTAACATACTCAATTCGCAACCTGCATTTTCTTTCTATTTTCCTTAGCAATTTTCACATAATCATAATGCCACAAAATTTGGTAATGTATGGAAAATAAGCATAGCATAATAAATTTGTTTCTACTCTTGTAACACGGTGATTAACCGTTGTATGTTTTCAAATTAACACTTTATTCTTCACGGTTCCATGTTATGCAACCATACCTAAAGAATAATTTATATATCACACATAATTTCTCAATGAAATCCTTGTTGATTTTTTGATGACTAAGTAATGAAATCTGTAGCATTCAACTTCAAATTACAAAACAGACTAAGAGTATTGATTGCAGAAATGAAATGATTCAAAGATATAAGAAATTTTAAAAAAAAATTCACTCTAAAAATCTAATTCCTATGATTTAAATGAATTACAAAACTTTATTCAGGGTAGTGGTGGGCCCTTGCCACTCCTGGAGCAATCTTAAACCAAATCAATGTCATTTAGAAATCAACAGACACCATAATACCTACAGAGATGCTTGTTGAATAAATTTTTGTATTAAGTTTCAAAAATAATTGCCAATGTCATATCCAATATTGTGTGATATATAACTTCTTACAGAAATACCATTTTCTTGTTCGCCTTCAGCATACATGCAGAGCATCGACTTTATATAGAGTTGTAGATGAAAACAAAACATAACTATTTGACTATAAAAATAAAATGCAATAGGACGCTAAAAGAGGCCACATCAAATCATCTGTAGAGCCTTCGATTGGGTGATGGTTGGTTTCATATTGATCATTTCATGGATTTAGGAACCTTTTCCATGTTTAGCATAGAGAAACTTATCCAAACCGTGGATGTGGCCGAAACAGTGAAATCCGAATTTGACCCCTATTCTGTACTTAAGATTGTTTTGGAATTTTCCCCTACCATAAATTCCTCATAATGACAAATTATCCAAATAGTTTCTAGGTTACCTGAATGAGGGTACTCTAAAAAATACTCGTGTGGAATAATTTCAAGATTCATCCACATTTTATCATAAATTTGATATTTTAACCTACGGGAATTTATTCTGTAGTGAACCTGTAGCAACTAGTTTAATTCACTTGTGAAGAATTTTGGCAATGGAACCCTGTGACAAATTAACTTCGAAAAAATTCCATTATAAAATCATAAATAAATCATCTCTAATCATATAAAATGTAAGAAAAATAATGATAATCAACCAGGAGGCGTAAGACATGAATTGGCAGCAAGTCGTGGAATTATGGTACGAAATGAGTTAAAAATTTCGTAACTTAGGTTATGGATAGTGGTGTTATACGGTGGAAAATTACATATTCGAGGCCCAACATCCCCCCATGCCTGAGGATTTGCATGTTCTCATGCAAATAAATCCCGTTCTCATTAACAAATTCTTAACATTGCTTGAATACTTGAAGGTGTTGGTTCTAGTGGAGCATAACTACTTGAATACTTAGAGGTGTTAGTTTTTATGGAGAAGCACTCTTGAATATTTGGAGGTGTTGGTTCTTTTGGAGCAACACTCTTCACATTTAACATATCATACTGATTCTTTAGAGCAATGCAAATCGATGACAAGAAATGGATGGATGAGGAAAAGATGATGCATGAAATTTGGTGGCGATGGAGATGGTAGGTGGGTGCTTACATACTCTGTCATTGTAAGGCCAATGTATATAGGTGGTTTCCTTTATCATTTCATGGTAGTAATGACTTCATCCTATGAATATAATTCTTGTTATCATTGGGGGAGGACACTACATAAACGTTTTTTATTACACTACATAAACTTTTTTTATTAATGCACTATAAGGTTTTTTCTTTTAACATGGTCTTGTAATGAGAGTATATGCATAATTAATGGAAGGAAATAGAAGGATAATGTTTTATGAAATATGAAATGCATGGAATGAGAATTGGTGAAGCAATAAGATTATTTAACTTTCTAATGAATTGGAGAATCATAATCTAAATTTACCTCAAATGTTACCTTTGTTGTTGATGTGCTCGGTGTTGCAAAATGAAGTGTAGGATGGACTGGCTGGATTTGATCTGACTGTTGATCTGATCTACTGAAGAGGGTTGAAGGATGAGCTAACGAGATGAAGGATGAATTGAAGGTCCCCATCTCCCCCATTCTTGGGGATTTGTATGTCCCCAAAAAACTAAGGAAATGTGATTGTTGTTGCAAATGACAATGGAAATGCGGATACAAGAATCCAAACTACTACAAATATGTGTTGAGATCAAAAAACCATATAGTATTCAACCGCTACACACCCATGTGAAATATTTCATATGTCAACAAATGGTCTCAATGTCAAACATAAGCAATAATCATTGTATTTCTGACCGTTAAGGAGGGTTGTTAATGCAAGATATCCCACCTTTGATGTCAATGGGAATCAAGGCTCTAGGTACATTATACTAGCCATGAAAGGATTTGTCAAAGTCGAATGGACTGAAGAGTTCATCCACCAAGAAGCATTGATGTATTTCCTTAGTGGATGACAAGGATACCTGCCATTAAGGCATGAAGGCTCCCAGGTACCTTATTTAACCCTAACCTTGATCCCAGATAATGTGTTGATGCCGATGGGACAAGGCTTGTTGGCAGGTGGGCCTTAAGGAATCCCACATCAACCAAATTGAGTACAAAAATAATGAGTTGAAAGATACATGATTTGAAGAACTCATACAAATTTACAAAATTTATTGGGAACCTTGCCTACCAATTACCTGGTTTTCAAACAAAGTACCTACCGAGTTGCGCCAGACAAGTTGGTTTTCACAAAAGGACTTATTTTTCTCTTCACTATTTTCATTTATTTATTTATTACAATACTAAATTCCACACTACACTAGATAAAATACGTCCACCTTCAAGTGAAAGAGAACTTCCAATGAAGCGATGTGTGGATCATGTACAAATATATATTCATGCCTAGATTTAACATATAAACTTTAAAAAGTACATGAGCATGAAAAATCAACAGTTTTGAAAGATGTGATGCAAATATTATTTGAAGATGAGAGTGGTACTTTGACTGGATTGTGATCTGAAACCAATGCTTGATTTAATCATCATGGTATTGGCTCATTTCTTCTTCTGAACCACTCTGAAAGTCCTCCTCGTTCGTTCCAGGAAACTTGGCTAATTGTTCTCTGGAATGCATACAGGGCCTTTTGCTAGGCATGGTGAAATTTCTTCGATATCTAGTTCAGGTGGATGATCCCCATCATATTTCGTACATGATTGCTTGATCTCCTAGGTAAATAGGCCAGAGGAATCAATGGAGAGTTCCAAATTTTTTTCTGGTCATGGAGAGATATATATTTTCTTGAATGCAGTCAGGATGAACTCTGCCTAAGAGGAAGATACCCTAACTACTACTAGGATTTCAGAAAGTGCTTCAAGAGACATTCTTCAAGCTCGCAATCATTCTTGAATTTCTCCTCTTGGTTGATGATCCCTATCTCACAACAAGTATTAGTACCAAGGGGTTCTTACAACTCCCCAAAAATATTTTACCTTGAAAGAGCTTGGAATTTGAATCTAAATGGATAAAAACTACTAATTGCAATAAAACTCACCAAACTTGAAATCCTCGCTTATTTGGACAACCAAAATTTGGAGCAACCCCACTATAGTGGATGCGTATCTCTTCACTCACGTCTTACCGTATACTCTTCAACCTCTGATTTCCCTACAACTAAGATCACATAAAAAAATGTGTGAAAGAAAATATGCTCCAATCCCTTTAGCACCTCCCGACAACGACACCAAAAAATGTTGGGGAAATTATATGAGTTATAATTCCAACATTAAATTATCAATCCGAGGTCATAAGACTTAGAGGCAAAAACATAGGTAACGCAAGATTAGATCATCTAACCTAAACTAGAGTAACAAAATCAATTTATTTTTTAAGTAAAGAATTATTATTCAAATTATTTCCAATGAAACTAAATCCTTATTCTATTTGAACCTTAATTACTACCTTATTTGTATCATAACCTCACTAATTCAAAGCTTACTTAATAGTAAATCAAACAAACAACTAATCTTCAAGCTACTCAAAATTAAAATATAGACAATGTAACTCATCAATCATAGGTGGTTCATATAGAATGAGTCACAACTTTAGTCACACTATTAATTACTATGAAAAAAATACTAATCATTGTTCAAACAAACTCATGACCTAACACATACTTTATCATAACTTAGTCACTCTGATTCGAAACTTAAAAAAACTTGAATTAAACTCTACAACTCAAAACAAATCATTTTATTATCTACTCTCGCTCAAATCAATGATAAGATCTACTTAAAATCAATTGAAACTAATTCAAAAGGAAACTAACCTTCAATCACTTCAAACAATGTCAAGCTAAGGAAATAAACAATTCAAACAAAATTTTAACTAATCTAATTCCCGAGACATGAGAAATCAACAAGCATAAAAATGAAATGAAACTCTCTTTAAATTAATTTTATTATGTACCGAACTCAAAAATTCAATCTTATAACTAAAATGATTAAACTTAAGAAATATCGATTCCTATCAGCTTTCAATTGTAACAAAAATCCAATCCTATTCTAATCATGCTAACTTTAACATACTCAATTCACAACCAACATTTGTTTTTCTATTTTCCTGAGCAATTTTCACATAATCATAATGCTGCAAAATTTGGTAATGTATGCCAAAAATAAACATAGCATAATAAATTCATTTCTACTCTTGTAACATGATGATTAACCCCTGTATGTTTCCGAATTAACACTTTCTTCTTCATGGTTCCATGTTATGAAACCATACCTAAAGAATCATTTATATATCACACATCATTTCTCAGTGCAATCCTTGCTGATTGTTTGATGACTAAGTAATGAATTCTATAGCGTTCAACTTCAAATTACAAAACAGACTAAGAGCATTGAGTGCAAAAATGAAAGCATTCAAAGATATAATAAATGTTCAAAACAAAATTCACTCTGCAAATCTAATTCCTATGATTGAAATGAATTAAAAAAAATTTCTTCAAGGTAGTGGTGGGCCCTTTCCACTCCTGGAGCAAGCTTAAACCAACTCAATGCTATTTATAAATCAACAGACACCATAATACTTACAGAAATGATTGTTGAATAAATTTTTGTATTAAGTTTCAAAAATCATTTCCAATGTCATATGCCGATGTTGTCTGATATAGAACTTCTCACAGAAATAATATCTTCTCGTTCCCCTTCAGCGTACATGAAAAGCATCGGCTTTATACAAAGTTGTCGATGAAAACAAAACATAACTATTTGACTATAAAAATAAAATGCAACAGCATGCTAAATGAGGCCGAACGAAATCATCTGGAGAGCCTTCGATTGGGTGATGGTTGGTTTCATCTTGATCATTGCATGGATGTAGGAATTGTTTCCATGTTTAGCGTAAAGAAACTTATCCAAACTGTGGATGTGGCCGAAGAGAAATCCTAATTTGACCCCTATTATGTACTTAAGATTGTGCTGGAATATTCCCATGACCATAACTTCCTCATAATGTTGAATTTTTCGAAACACTTTTTAGGTTACCTGAATGAGGGTACTCTTAAAAAAACTTGTGTGGAATAATTTCAAGATTCATCCACATTTTATCCAAAAATTTTATATTTTAACCTACAGGAATGTATTCTGTACTGAACCTGTAGTGACTAGTTTAATTCGTTTGTGAATAATTTTGGAAATGGAACCTTGCAACAAATGAACTTAGAAAAAATTCCCTTAAAAATCATGAATAAATCATCTCTAATCATATAAAATATAAGAAAACTAATGATAATCAACCACAAGGCGTAAGACATGAATTGGCGACAAGTCATGGAATTATGGTACGGAATGAGTTAAAAATGTCATAATTTAGGTTATGGATAGTGGTGTTATACGGTGGAAAATTACATATTCGAGGCTGAACATCCCCCCATGCCTAAGGATTTTCATGTTCTCATGCAAATAAATCCATTTCTCATTAACAAATTCTTAACATTGCTTGAATATTTGAAGGTGTTGGTTCTAGTGGAGCAACACTACATGAATACTTAGAGGTTTCAGTTTTTTATGGAGAAGCACTCTTAAATATTTGGAGTTTTTGGTTCTTTTGGAGCAACACTCTTCACATTTAAAATATCATACTGATTCTTTAGAGAAATGCAAATCGAGGACAAGAAAGGGATGGATGAGGAAAAGATGATGCATGAAATTTGGTGGCGACGAAGATGATAGGCGGGTGCTTACATACTCTGTCATTGTAAGGCCAATGTCTATAGGTGGTTTCCTTTATCATTTCATGGCAGTAATTAATTCATCCCATGAATAGAATGCTTTTTATCATGGGGGAGAAGACACTATAGAAACTTCTTTTATTAATGTACTATAAGGTTTTTTCTTTTAACATGGTATTGTAATGAGAGTATATGCATAATGAATGGAAGGAAATAGAAGGATAATGGTTTATGAGATATGAAATGAATGGAATGAGAAGTGGTGAATCATTAAGATTATTTAACCTTCTAATGAATTGGATAATCATAAGCTAAATTTACCTAAAATTTTACCTTTGTTGTTGATGTGCTTGGTGTTGCAAAATGAAGTGGAGGATGGCCTGGTTGGAGCTAATGTGATTGTTGATCTAATCTATTAAAGAAGTCTGAAGGATGAGCTAAAGAGATGAAGGATGAACTGAAGGTACCCTTCTCCCCCATTATTGAGGAGTTGTATGTCCCCAAAAAACTGAGGAAAAAATCCAAACTGTTGCAAATCTGTGTTGAGATCAAAAAACCATATAGTATTCAATCGTTACACGCCCATGTGAAATATTGCATATGTAAATAAATGGTTTCGATGTAAAACATAAGCAAGAATCATTGGATTTCTGACCATTAAGGAGGGTCATTAACCAATTCAAGATATCCCACCTTTGATGTCAATGGGAATCAAGGCACTAGGTACATAGCTCTAGCCATGAAAGGATTTGTCGAAGTCGAATGGACTGAAGAATTCATCCACCAAGAAACATTGATGTATTTCCTTAGTAGATGACAAGGATACCTAACATTAAGGCATGAAGGCTCCTAGATACCTTATTTAACCCTAACCTTGATCCCAGGTAATGTGTTGATGTCGATGGGACAAGGCTTCTTGGCAGGTGGGCCTTAAGGAATCCCACATCAACCAAATTGTGTACAAAAATAATTACTTGAAAGATACATGATTTGAAGAACTCATAAAAATTTACAAAATTTATTGGGAACCTTGCCTGCAAATTACTTGGTTTTCAAGAAAAGTACCTACCGAGTTGTGCCAGACAAGATGGTTTTCACAAAAGGACTTATTTTTCTCTTCACTATTTTCATTTATTTATTTATTACAATACTAAATTTCACACTACACTGGAGAAAATATGTCCTCCTTCAAGTGAAAGAGAACTTCCAATGAAGCGATGTGTGGATCAGGTACAAATATATATTCATGCCTAGATTTAACATATAAACTTTAAAAGGTACACGAGCATGAAAAATAAATAGTTTTGAAAGATGTGTTGCAAATATTATTTGAATATGAGAGTGTTACTTTGACTGGATTGTGATCTGAAACCAATTCTTGATGTAATCCTCATGGTATTGGCTCAGTTCTTCTTCTGAAGCACTCTGAAAGTCCTCCTTGATCGTTCCAGATAAACTTGGGTAATTGGTCTCTGGAATGCATACAAGGCTTGTTGCTGGGCATCGTGAAATTTTTTCGATATCAGGTTCAGTTGGATGATCCTGATCATATTTCGTACATTATTTCTTGATCTCCTAGGTAAAAGGGCAAGAGGAATCAAGGGAGAGTTTCAAATCTTTTTCTGGTCATGGAGAGATAGATATTTTCTTGAATGCAGTCAGGATGAACTCTTCCTAAGAGGCAGATACCCCAGCTACTACTAGGATTTGAGAAAGTGCCTTGAGGGACATTCTTCAATCTAGCAATCATTCTTGAATTTCTCTTGTTGTTTGATGATCCCTATCTTGCAACAAGGATTAGTACCAAGGGGTTCTTACAACACCCCAAAATATTTTACCTTGAAAAAGCTTGGAATTTTAATCTAAATGAATACAAACTACTAATTGCAATAAAAATCACCAAACTTGAAATCATTGCTTATTTGGAAAACCAAACTTTAGAGAAACCCAACTATAGTGGATGCGTAGCTCTTCACTCACGTCTTACCGTATACTCTCTGCCCTCTGATTTCCCTAGAATTAAGATCACATAAAAAAATATGTGAAAGAAACTATGCTCCAATCCCTTTAGCACCTCCCTACATCGACGCCAATAAATGTTAGGGAAATTATATGAGTTATAATTCCAAAATTAAATTATCAATCTAAGGTCATAAGAATTAGAGGAAAAAACACATGTAACACGAGATTAGAGCATCTAACCTAAACTAGAGTGATAAAATAAATTTATTTTTTAAGTATAGAATTATTATTCAAACTATTTCCAATGAAACTAAATCCTTATTCTTTTTAACCTTAATCACTACCTTATTTGGATCATAACCTGACTAATTCAAAGCTTACTTAATATTAAATCAAACAAACAACTAATCTTCAAGCCGCTCAAAATTAAAATATAGACAATGTAACTCATCAATCATAGGTGGTGCATATAAAATGAGACACAACATTAGTCACACTATTAATTACTTTGAAAATAGTACTAATGCTAGGTCCCTATATTACTAGTATAGTCCCTTATTGTTGCTAGTGTAACCCCCTTATTATTATTGTTGTACCCTTGTAACCCCCATATTGTTATTATTGTGCCCTTACATTATTATTGTTAGGTCGGCTAGGATTACATTGTGGCCCCATGGACACCTATATATAGAAAGGAGGTTTTGGTCATTTGAATAATCCAAGAATTGTTCATTTATGTAATTTATTGGGGGTTTCCCCCTCATAGTGGCTTATTTCTAAGGCGTTGATCTCTCTTTTCTTCTATTTTTGGAGCTGGTTTCATAACATTTGGTATCAGAGCTTTGGATTCCAGGGTTTCGTTGCTCCAAACAGGTCATCATGGATCTTTCGCTGAAATTTTTACAGAGTGGATCCGCAATCCTAAGGAACATCATGGAAATATTTCAAGCTTGATTCTCAATATTTTCAGAGATAGGGTCTGTGGAAGTTAGGGATTTTTCATGCTGCCCAATTTAATATCAAAGAGGTGATCGTTGGAAAATAGTCATAACTCTCTCACTGAGCATTGGATTGGAATTATGTAAAAAGTGGCCATAATTACACATAATTTAGTTTCTTATGCATCAATTACAGAGTCAAAGGAGGAAACAGTAACACGTGGCAATTCGTACAAGTTCGCTCTACTGAACCAATCCATAATTAGGTCATCGTAGGAGATTGGGCATAAATTTGACTTCAAGAATCCAAATCAGGACATACCTATGGCATTTGAAAGAAGATTCAGAGGGCTAATTCAGGGCCAAATTTCATATATTGAAGATCTGAAATTGCAGAGATAATTCATTTTCAATATCAAGCTCCTCAAAATCAAGAAAAAGGTGTGTATTGTTTTTTCAAATTGCATAAGTCTTGTTTCGAAAATCAGTTTTAAGTGATTTCGAAGGCCTATTGAGCATAGATATCAGTATTGGGTTCTAAAACGCCTCCTAAAAATAATGGAACACCCACTAAGCCCTTAGAGTAATCTACTATGACTCATGAAGATGAAGAATTGCAACATGATCTATCAAAATTACAAGAGAAAGTGCACCAAATTCCACTCTCGCAAAAAGCAACAAAAACTGAAATGGAAGTTTTCAAGAAAGGCGTGGAAGCGAAGATGGATGGTTTGAAGAATAATATGGATGATTTGAATAAAGGTGTGGAAGCTAAGATGGATGGCATGGAAGCTAAGATGGATGACATGGAATAAAAAATGAAAGACAACATGGAAAACATAAAGAATGATCTAAAAGAAGACATGGAAATTTTGACAAAATTGATACAAGAAATGTTTCCTAATGGCGAAAAGATAGTAGAGGAAACTCATGATGAGAACAAAATAAATGTTAATCGTGATTTCATAAACTCTAATGTTGGATTGAAGAACCACCATATTCCAAAGATGGATATGAAGAATTTTGATGGCAAGGATCCCGTAACATGGATACTACAAATGGAGCAATATTTTGATCTCAATAATGTGAAAAACACACAAAAGGTACGCATTGAAACTTTACATTTAGAAAAAAATACATTTCCATGGTATCGATGGCTTTTCTCTCGTAAAAAAATTGTCACTTGGTCAATTTTTACAGAGGAAATGATAGTACAGTATGAGAATACAAAAAGAAACACCATTTTTTGAGAGTGCATCTGCAACAACATTTAGCTTCCCTTTTTTGTATATTATTTCAAAGTTATAACCTAACATCTTTGTGACTAATTTTTGATACTTTTCTAAAGATAATCTTTGTTCCAAAAAGTGTTTAAGACTACCACGATCAGTTTTTACCTAGAAGTGTCTTCCCACTAGGTAAGGTCACCATTTATTTAGTGCATGTAGTATTGCTAACATTTCCTTCTCATAAATAAATTTATGTAAATACTTTCCTTTGATTGGATGACTTTCAAAAATAAATGGGTCTTTCTTATTGCATTAAAACAACACCAATTCCATTTCCTGAGGCATCACATTCCACAATAAATGTTTTCGTGAAGTCTAGCGTAGCTAAAACTGGTGCTAGGCACATTGCCTCTTTAAGATGTTCAAAGGCCTTAGTTTCTTCAGGAGTCCATGAAAATTCATCTTTCTTCAATAAGGTTGTTATAGGTGCTGCTATTCTCCCGTAATTCTTAATAAACTTGCAATAATACCCTGTTAACCCGAGAAATCCTCGCAACTGCTTTATGGTTGTGGGGACTTTCCATTCCTTAGAGATGAATTCTGAGTAATATATATGAACACCACTGCAATTGAGATATATAAGAAATACAAATAGAATAGGAAAACACTAAAAACCCCTTAAGAATCTCAAGTTGGTCAAGTAGAAGATCTGTGTATTAGCTGAAATAGTTAATTCACAACAAGCTCAGTTTTTGCCAAAAATGTCCAACACTTGACTAATTCGACCTCTTGGCCTTTAATAGAAATCTTACAACATGAGATGATCAGCTTCTAGGCTAGATACATTTAATTTTTGTCCACTGACACCTTGCATAACCATAAAGCATGGAATTTTTTACAAAAATACACCTATCCTACTTAACAGTCCTATTTCAAAAAGGACTCAAACTCCTTATCACTATCTATAGCAACCTTATCTATTTGAAATTAAATTACTGACAAGTGTATCATCACATAGTAAAATTTGGATAATGATATTCAGTTCTTCATGACCACTTTGCTGACCTTCACAAAAGCAGGAAACCATACCCTGTTTTTTAGGCATAGGATCTGTTTCCTTCTTTGAACATTCTGACCATCATTTAATCTTCATTTCATGGTCATTGGCTATTGGAGATTATCTTAACATGTCCCATCACTCTTCCCTAGCCTCCAGTTGTCCAAAACCGCTTCAGAAACCTTTCAAAAAGTTGTAATGTATTTCACTATTTCAAACCTTTATTCTTCAAAACTTTGACTCCTTCCTCCTGCATTCTTTTAATTACCCTTCAACACCTTTTTCATAGCAATGAAAGCTCTTGACTCACCCTTTAACTCCTTACATACTGATAAAAGGAAAAAAAAAGGCAGCTACAGCAGTTTCTTAGCGCTTTTCTACTTTTTTACATTGAATGCGCTACGAAACTGTCGAGTATCCAGATTTTTTATAAATATTCCAAGTGAAAACTACAGTTTTCCCCAAAAACTCAAAATATACCTGTCTTCATCATCTAAAAACCATACCAACTGTAAACCCACTTCATTCTAGCTTCCTTGAGGCATTCCTTCTTCATTTTCACTTGGTTGGCCTATTTGTTCTTCTATGACTGTCATTTTAATGCCTCTGCTTTGTAACTCATCATGAATTAACTCTAGTTGCTACTCCAAATCCTTCACCTGATCTTTAAGTCTTCTGTTAGTATCTCTCATATGAGTGTTTATTATTCTGACAAACTTAGCTTCTTTTATTGTTGGAACTGTCCATTTGAAAAATTTCTCTGTATTATTTAAAGTTTCAGAAATAGAATCAACTTGTCCTTCCCACATTGCCTTCATTCTTTTATACTGTACTTTCTCGACACTGTGTTTTCTAGCTTTCTTTTTCATGACAGAAATTTCCTGATTTTCCAACTTTAACTTTTCCTCAAGGCACTGAAAATCTATTTTCTCTATTACTTTCTCTTTTCCCCTTTTTAATTTTTTGATTGTATCCTTCACTGTGGGTGATGAATATCAACAATTTCTTTAGGAGATTTAGTAGTCTCAGTGGAGTTTTGAACTTCTTTGTTGCCTTCCATTAATTTCCTAGCATGCCTTGTCATAGGCTTTCTTGCTTGAAAAATGAAACCTGCGTCTTCCCCCTCAAACTCTAGCCTCTTTTAAGACTTAGCCTTTTTCAACTTATGCTCATCTTCCCCAATGAACTCGGCTTGGACAATAGGTGTTTCCTCTATGTCAATGGCATGGAGAATATCCTCCAGATTCCCCTTTGTTACTGGGTTGTCTTCTGTAGCAACTGTCTTTCCTTTCAAAACCACTACTTGGCTTTTAGTTATTATTTTGGTCCCTTTTTTCTGACATCTTGTTCCTGTCTTGCATATTTGACAACCTTTGATCTCTGTTTTTCAGGTGGGAGAGTTGGTGTATCAAGAATTTTCATTTGCTCTGGCCTTCTTTTAGTTTTCTTACTTGGCTTCACTCTTGCAGTTTATTTATTTTTTTGCAACCATAATTTGGCTTGGTTCTGCTAGTGGTGGTGATGGAACTCCT
This sequence comes from Pinus albicaulis, assembly GCA_034641835.2. Classification (NCBI taxonomy): domain Eukaryota; kingdom Viridiplantae; phylum Streptophyta; class Pinopsida; order Pinales; family Pinaceae; genus Pinus; species Pinus albicaulis. Next base: position 90,036 of record JAXQQM020079986.1, on the reverse strand, counting down.
TTAGCTTTATGGTTTCTTGCAGGAGTTAGGGTTTTCAACTCAAAACCATTTATAAAAAAGAATGATGACCAATCTCTTCCTATCTTTTGAAGTTCATCTAAAATTAATAATTTCATTAATCCATGATGAAATAAGGATGTTTCACTCCCTTCATACTTTGCTTGCACCTTATCAGCCATCTTTGCAAGACTTCTATGTAGATAAAAAGGTAAATCAAGCGAAATCTTACCAATGAAGTGTAGAATAAATTTGAAATGATATGAATAAACCTTGTGATATCTACCTTCATAGGTAAAATATTTCTGAATGTTGAGCAAAATTTTTGAATAATTATCTTTGATGCAGCTTCTAGGGATAACATTTTTAAGATCCATGTCTATGTGCTTAGGTTTCATGAACTCTTTACACTACTCCATATCAAATTTGAACCCTTTGAACCAGGTTTCTTGACCTCTTGGTATCTCTATAATGACAGCAATGACCTCTGGTGTGATAGATACACTTAGCATCCCGACTTTAGTGGATGTTCCATTGAAATTCATAGCAAATTGCTTGGAAACCTGTGTGTGACAACCCTAAAACTTCTCACAAAACTGTAGGCAACCTGATCTTCTAATTGCTTCCATCACTATTGGGTCTTCAGTTATTGCCTTCATATCTTCAGGTTCATGCCTTAAGCACTGTCCTCCTCTGTGTATTTTTCTTTCTTCTACCTTATTTTTTAGAGAACCTGTCAGCCTCGCTTGAATAAATATTTCAGCCTCAATTGATATGGATGTATCAGCCTCACTTTAAAGGATATAATAAACCTTTGTAAGAACCAGCCACGGGTTTGTCTTGACACTCAGAGCTCAGACATTACGAATGAAGGCAAAAGATAATGAGAAATAATAATTAGGAAAGAATTTGAATTTCAAATGTCCTTTCATAACTGAAAATGATGAGTCACTCATGCCTAAACTAACCATGATGACTGCAAACGTGGGTGTGTACTTTGATTTCATCATTACATGACTCAACATGCCACTATCCTACCCTTTCCCAACAGTTTCTAACATTTTCCAACTCAACTAACAAGATAGTTACAAAACCGCGTTTTCATAGCAGCTGTAGTGTAATTTTTGTTGTTTGTGCTACGAAACTATCAGCGCTTTCGTAGCGCAAAGTGACTTTTTTCAATGGGTGGCGTTACAAAACTGTGTTTTCTTGGCTAATTAGGCAGTTTTGATTAAAAAACATTGGGAAATGAAATGAATCCTAAAATGATGAAAGACTTGACATGAAAGACCTTAAAAATGAGTTTATTTAAACACTAGGGTAGGCTCAAACTTAAAAATTTAATACTTCCCATGGTAAAAATCAAGAAATGACTCTTAAGACCCTATTTTGGCCCATGATCATAAGTAATCTTGTCATAATGATGTTTTGAAAAATTTTAAGTGATAACACACTACATCACCAAGAGCCAACTTGGGGGTGCAAGATGGGCTCTGTGAAGAGTTATAATCTTTACCAAGGGGTTGCATACCCTTCATCCACCTATATCCACCTTCATGCCACCTCTCATACCCCTTTTGTCACCATTTCTAGCCTCAAACTACCCTCTCTTGTCTCCTGTAGCATTTTAGGACATCTTGAAGCACTATAAGAAATCCTATAATAGCGCCAACCACTCACTCCTTAATCCAAAAAACTCTCTTTCACCTTATCTAAGCCTGGCACAACCTCCAATACACCTTTATCTCTAAAACCTTGAGTCAGGGACCCTCTTAGGTCACCTCAGCGCCTCCTTCTCTTGCTGCAAAACAGAGTCATTTATAAGTATAATCAGCTCATTTATAGATGCATTGTTAAGCACAGTAGTTAAGCATAAAATAAATATAATTAAATTAGTCATTTGGCTCAGCATGTGTGCCTATATTAGTTTCCCTTTCCACAATTTCAATTCAACAATTCAAATTATGAATGCCACTTAGTTTAATTTCCTTCCTTACATTAGCCTGGGTGTGGAGTTCTCTCTCTTGTAGATATCTAGATGAGTGATTATGATCTAGAGTAGCTTCTTTCCAGTTGATAGAGCAATGGAAATGATGTATTTCCAGTCTTATATTTCATTCAGAAGTGTGACAGGCTTCCTTTCCTAGAAGTAACCCTAGCAGTAACACCTCATTGTAGAACTGAGAAGAGGATGGCATCAGTAGAAATCATCTGTTGTGCATATAGCACTGTCACCTCAAAGTTTTTACAAACCCCAGGTCGATAAAGTAAAGTTGAGTAGCCTCTAGGAGTTGCAACACTCTTGGTGCAATACTAGGGCTCACCATTTTTTGGCGCCATTTCCGAGGAGATGTCGAACTAGATGTTTTGATTCTTATTTACCATTAGTTTATGCTTTTATTTTAAATTTAGTTCCAAAATAGTGTAAAATACAAAAAAAATTAACCTTCATGCCTCGTAGGAGTAGGGATAACCAAGGCACATTCTTGCCAAAAACCCCCACATCCCCACATAGTCACCCTTCACTCTTATTCAATGACTATGAGGTTGAACACACCAAAGGTGAGTCACTTGAAAACTTTGAAGAACATATTGGATAAGAAGAGGAAATTTCTTCACATGAGGAAACTGCTTCACCAATTCAAGTTATGGTTAAAACTAGGACCCAAGGAGTCTTTCCCATTAGGGAAACAAATGGAGAAACTAGAATGAAGAATATTACTGCCTGAGCCCTTCCACATTTCCATGGCCTTACTTTTGAGGATCATAACACATTCATGTTCGAGTTTGTTGTTTTCTGCATAACCTGTGAGTATGCCTCAGATGGCCAAAAGCTAAAACTATTCCCATCCACCCTAAAGGATGCATCCTTGTGCTGGCTCATGGGTTTTCCTGGAAACAACATCACTACCTAGGCACATATGCAAGAGTCTTTCAACAAAAAATATAGAGACTACAGAAAATCCAAAGAAACCAAATTGGAGACATTTAGGATGACTTTGGGACCTGATGAATCTCTGGAGGATTATGAAGAAAGGTTTCAACTAAACTATAAAAGAGCCAACTGCACCCTGGATCCCAGATCACTTAAATTGATACTTCTCGAAGGGATCAGGGAAGAGGTGATATAAACCTTCACTATGCTATCTTGAGGAGGTATCTACCAGCTCCCTTATGAGGAAATAAAAATTTTATTTATAAACCACTCTAGGGAAGCTATGAAGAAAGGTAGAACTATCCAAAGCATAACCAACACCATTTCCTCTTCCACCTCCATCAAGCATGATATTGGAAATATGTTGGAGGACTTCAAAAGTGAGATGCTACAAAACTTTCCTTTGCAAATGGACACAATGAAGATTAAGAGGAAGTAAGAGGAAGCAGAGAGGGACTTCGCTATCTTCTTCCCTAGATGTACCAGAAAATACCCTTGAAATGAATGTCCACTAAATGTCATAGAGGTTTTCTTAGTACCTGAAAAGAATCATGCCACAATTAAGTGTCCCTCCTTACCTGGGATCAAAGTTGTATATCAAGTCGGCGAAGGAGGACCCAAGCAACTCTGTATCATAAATCATATGAGGAATCAAGGGCCTTGGTCATATCAGCAGGGCATGTGAGGTGCACCTTACTCCTACTGTCATACAAACAAAAAATGCACCTATGCAATATTGGCACACATCCACTCCTCCATCATGGCCTATGTTGGCTTGTGACTTCCATGAGGAAAAATATAGCGCGAAGAGCTATCTAATGAAGGAATACAAAAGGGAAAAGTGGGAGACTAAAGGTAGGCGATGTAGCTCTTTCAGCCATTAATAGTACAAATGTGCCTCCGCGATTGCACCTCCCCAGATACACAATGCAGCCCGCGGCATCTATGGCACCACCCACCAAGGATGGCTATCTAAATCCAATTCTGATGACATTCGAGGGAGCGAGGGTTGCTGAGACTAGCCCTCCAGAGGAGATTACGTCAGCTCCCCTCGCGACCAATCAAAGCAGTTCCGGTGGGGGAAGACGGGAGATGGATATCAGCGTTCAACGCCTCGAAAACCGGAGGGCCCCACCTACACACATCTGGTGTAGGTATGCTCAAAGGTAAGTTAATTTCATTTGGGGTATGAAGGCCAGTAATCCTATGTCTAGCACGTGGTCCCTCAACTACCCGCCCACTGTCGACCAACCACCGTGTGCCACGTGCCTCTCTGCCAACATCCTCATGACGCCAGCCCTACAATTGTCGTCCTTCACTATTACCCAGTAAAATCCCTATTTCCACAGTGATTTTTACTCTCATCTGTTTGAATTTCTGGTCACTTACCAATGTTTCACTCTATCAGGTGTCTGGGTAAAATCACAAGTATTGGCTGCCTTTCACCCTCGCGTCGCTTTCCCTACTACCTCAAGTATTTGGTTGTGTCCCTTTCATTATTTCCCGTTTACTGTTTGTTCGAAATGATATGGAAAAAATGAAATGCACCGCCCCCAAAACACTGCAAGCTCATGAGGTTAGGAGTGCTCCTGGCCCTGAATCACTCACAGATGACAACTCTTAGCTCTCCAACCCTGTTTACCCTTTCAATGTGGCCCATACTAAGGCTGAGCTCCTATAATTTCAACGACGAGGGGAATATGTGTTCAAAGTCATTGATTCAGGGCTCTATTACCAAATTTCCCCAACAATCCATCTATTCTCGAAGTTTATTGCCTGGCTTTCCGATGCCTACATCGAGAAGAAGGACATTTTCCTCTCCGTTCGGGGGGTCAATATTCTCAAAATTAATCCTCATATCATTATAAAATCCCTATGTTATCCCTCTGCCCAAGGCAGCGTCAATTTCACCGAAGTCACTCTCTCCTTCCACTTCTCGAATCTACCCTTGGAGAAGCAGAGTAGTTTCCTCAAACTCATTTCTGATTCGCACCTATCTAATCTCCCTCCCACAGAGGCTATTGCACTTTCCTTATTCTGTGATACCATACAGCCTATTCTAGCATTCATCTCGAAAATCATGTGGTTAGAAAATGCCGATAGGGTGACTAAAGCAGGTTTAGGGGGTCTTTGGCTCATGATGTAATCAGGGACTCTAATAGATATCCCCACCTTCCTGGCCTTGGCTATGAAATCCCAGTTCCAAGGTATGTCATCCTTTTGTTCTTTACTATACTACTCCCTAGTTTTCTACTTTTTTTTTTTAGCATGCGGACAAGTTCGATGGTTTAGGCCTGAACAGGTTCTCCATGAGAAACGTTGAACCCAAATCTATTTTTGAATGGACTTCGGAAGTTATCCTGCATTCAAATGGGAAGGGGTACGTCAAATTCATCACGGATTTCATGTCCAGGGACTATACAATCATACATGACAACCCCCTGCCCAGAATATTTTCTGAGAAAAAGGAGTGGCTCCAGTTCAGTGAAACAGATTGTACTGGAGATTGGTACTTGTTTGAATATCACACTGAGATTAGGGTCTATGGTGCTGAAGTGCCTCCTTACCACTTTCCAGTGTTCCTGTAAATGAGGATTTTCTCCCTTGAGTTCATCCTCCAAGTCCCTAAGTGTCGATCAAGCCCACTTCGTGCTCGCGAAAAAGGGATATATCTTTAGGCTCCCAAATACTAGAGGCACTTTCACTGTCAATTCAAGGCTCCTCTGTGGAAGGGATGTTGCGGAAGATGAATTTCCTGCGGGGAGATGCTTGGCACTATGATCCTAAAGGATTTATCACGTAGGAAGAATAATATTAAGTCCACAACATATGAGCATGAACCTAGGCCTCTTATTGAATGGAAAGATAATTGTGATTCATGGCCTTTGGATACATAAATGGAGGCCGAATCCTTAGCCACCGAAGGAAAAGAAGGCAGTGTACTCGGTGATGTAGAGGTGCTGAAACAGGAAAATCCCTAGACTAACTAAGGATTCACGGACGAGGAGGAAGAAGGTTGCCTCAGCAAGAGACAGAGCACCTAAGGCCCTGAGCATCAGGGCATTGAGATTCCCGACGATGAGGCCTCAATGCTCATGGGTCATGAAAAAGACAGGCCAAGATTTCAACTCTCCTATGATTCCACTTCTTCTTCGGCACCTTCATAACTTTCACAAGCTGTCACATTGGGTAAAGAATAAACAAGGGATCAGATTGAGGCCAAGAATCAATCTGCAAGGGAGAAACTGAGAGCAGAATTATTTCAGTTCGTAGACAAGAATCATAGTAGGCTTACCTCAGCCATAGATCCTGAGAAAAACCAACTTGTATTTATTGTCCAACATTCATCCTCTCATCACTTACCCTCGAGATACAAGTACAAATCCCTGGAAATAATTCTGAATTTGGCTTCCATACCCTTGCCTGATAAGTTAAATTTGCACAAGTCCATTGGGGACATGCTTCAAACTAAAGTATTAAATCATACCATATCCCTAGAGAAATCATAAAGGAGATTGGCTCAAATGAATATCACTCAGAAAAGGGAAAGAGAAAGTGCTAAAGCTCTTGTTCGACAGCTGGAGGACTGAAAAATGCTGATAATAGGTAAGGGAGTCGATCCCAACTCAGCGGTACAGGCCCTTCTAAGAAAAAATAATTTGGAGGTACAGGAGTTAAGACGCAAACACTCGTTTGGAACATATCCAAATAGAGGAACTAGCCAGAGTGGAAAAGTAAAAATACACCCTCACTGAGGCTCTCACTCAGAGGGATGAGGAGATCGCAGGATTAAGGGAGAAGTTGTCGTAGCTACAACAAGCTCAGGATAATCATGTTTGTGTAGTACCTCTACTGGAGGACCTGCACAGTGCTCCAGAATAGTTAACCAAGGCTCTGGTGGACCTAAAGATGTCAAAGGATGAGACACGCACCACTCGAAGACTCTTGGATAAGGCCAAGGCGACTTACTCAGAGAACCAAAAGGCAGTCTCATCCCTTTAGAAGGAGGTAGAGACCCTTCATGGGGAGGCCCAGGGATAGGAGAATTCTATCAAGGATTTGAAGGCATAGATTAAAGGGAATATGTCATTAGTAGAAGCTAGGAAAATAGTCTGGGTAGAGATCATAACAGAGGTGAAAGATCATTGGGAGCTCATCGTGTTGGCCAATCACAAGAAGAATGCTATCCGAGACTATAAGCTACAGCTGGAGGCAGGTGTAGAAATTATATGCACTTAGCATGCATATGTCCAAGATCCACCTGATCTCACACTATTTAACTTTATGAAAGATATTGAATCTATTCCACTTGTTAATCTTTTGTGGAAAAAATAATTGCACACACATGTGAAGCATAAACAAAAATTATCAATCGCACATAACACAATTTTTAACCGGGAAATCCTGAAGATGAAAACCCCAACTATATATTATGTAATATGGAGATCATATGAAAATCTCATACAAACATATAGAGCTTATCACAAGCCCTCACTACAGTACAATCGTCATACACTAATCAAGCCCAAACTTGCAAATCCATGCACCGATGTTTGCCACCTGCTAGCCTGCCTCCACTGCGCAATCTCTGCTGAAGAAATAGCTCTGAATGAATTCGAATTACTCTTGGATTGAATGCGCAATCCTCATTGGCATCTCCACTATGTGTTTGATGCAATCAATGCATCACTAATAGTCACAACAGATAGTCTATCTTGCCCTTTCACCTATCTCTCTAGTGGTCTCCACTGAAACTGCCATGCATTGTAGTTAACTGTTGTATTGTTCAGTTGATTAATGAGTTATTATTTATGAATTAATTAACTAATTAATTCACTCCACTCTCACTGGTGTATCAATCAGTTAGACTAGATACAACTAGCTCAACTGAGTCTAACTGAGTTAAATTAAATACAACTCGATAACTACTTCTTCCAACTGTGTCATAACTCTGCCACTTGAGTTCTAACTGAGTCCTCCATGCAAAAGCTCCAGTAAACCCTTAGGAATAGTGTAATTCCTTCTGTTAGCTGTTGTGCCACATCTGTGCACTAAACTGAAGTGCTCCAAGAGAATAAGTTGCTGCTTAGAGTCTGATTATTATTAAGATCTAATAATAATCGACATGCATCTATTTTTAGATTGACGATCTATAAATAGACTTCTCCCAATATTCTAAAAACAGAATTTCATCTATTTTTCCAGCTTGATCAACCATCCACAAATAACATCCTACAACTTCTGAAATATGATCGACATGTCTAAAAATAGACATAGTCTAAAAATAGACTTGCGCCAAAAATAGCCTGCGGTCCCACTTAGTGAAGGCGACTCTTTTCACTAAGCTCATCATCTTTTTGAATCTCAACACTCCCTCTCAACGAGATAGGGATTATCCTTCACCCTGATCCTGCCTCTATGGTATTCGAATTTGCTCCTAGTGAGCACCTTCATTAGAATATCTGCATCCTGATCCTTTGTAGGAATGTACTGAAGCAACATGATCTTCCGCTGCACACAATCTCTAATATGATGATACCGGATATCAATATGTTTAGATATATCATGAAACACAATATTAATTGAGAGTTTAATGCAACTCTGATTATCACAATGAATCACCGTGGGATCTAAATGTGAACTAAACAAACCAACCAGAATATTCCTCATCCAGATAGCCTCACATGCAAGCTAAACTTGCTGCCATGTATTCTGCTTCCGCTGAACTAAGTGCCACAGATCTTTGTTTCCTGTTGTATAAAGAAACTACCGTAGATTCGATACTGAAAATCCCTCCTGATGTGCTCTTTCTATCTGTTGGGCTTCCTCCCCAATCTGCATCTATGAAGCCATGCAACTTCACCTCATCCGTTTGTCTATACCATAAACCATACTCAGATGTTCCCCTGAGATATCTCAGGACACGCTTTCTTGCCTTCCAAAAGAGCTTGGTAGGCTTAACCATCACTTGTGAAAGCTGGTTCACCGCATAGCATATGTCCAGTCTTGTATTGACTAAATACATGAGCGAACCCACCAACTGTCAATAAACAGTGGCATCCACTACCTCTGCTAATGTAGCATCCTCTTTCTTCCAATTTCCTAGAAGAGGAGTGTCGATAGGCTTGCAGCCTTGCATGTGAAACTTCTCCAGTATCTCCCGAGCATACTTTCCTTGAGACACAAATAGTTCACCTTCCCGTTGCCATATTTCCAATCCAAGGAAATAGTGAAGGAGGCCCAAATCCTTCATCTCAAACTCCTTTGAAAGATCAGCCTTGCATGAGTGTATCAACTACTCATCACCTATTAGTATCAAATAATCAACATAAATTACAATAATAAAAAGCTTAACCTCAACCACAATCTGGTATATTTTTTCATCCACCTCACTCTTGGTGAAGCCAAGTCCAGTGAAATAGTTGTCGATCCGAGTGTACCAAGCACAGGGTGCTTGTTTCATCCCATATAGCGCTCTTTTGAGTCCGCACACATGCGACTCACTGCTGAAGATCTCAAATCCTTTAGGCTACTCAATGTACACCTCTTCCTCAATGATCCCATTAAGGAATGTAGTCTTCACATCCATCTGATGAATGTGCCAACCCATCTGCACTGAGAGAGCAAGGACGGTCCGTATGGAAGAATACTGTGCGACAGGTGCAAAGGTTTCTTCATATTCAATCCCCTCAATCTGTGAGAAGCCCCAGGCAACAAATCTTGCCTTATACTTCTCGACGCTCCCATCAGCAGCTTTCTTTACCTTGTAGATCCATCTTGATCCTACAACTGATTTTCTCACCGGCCTTGGAAAAATCTCCCAAGCACTGTTTCTGACAATGGATTCATACTCCTCCACCATGGAATCTACCCATATGGGCTCCTGCACTGCTTCTTAAAAAGAATATGGCTCTGTCACAATACACTTGCTCATAAGAGCCATGTATCTAGTATATCGGTCAGGTGACCGTCTCTGTCTGCGCTGTGATGCATGGACTCCTACATTCTATGCCGCATCCACCTTCAGTCTCTCAGCTTCTGTGGTATGCTTCCTGCCTTGTCTGATGTTTGGTTCTGCATGAGTGGACTCCTCGACTCCATGAATCTCCTCCTGTGGCTGATCCACATCCAAAGGCTCATCTTTGGGAACAAGAAGTTTCTCCTCTGCATGCAAGTGTAGCTCCCTCTCAAGCGACAACTTCATGGCTTTCACTTCATTGAATTTTATATCCTGTCACATAATAGTCATCCGACTGTTTGGAAAATACACATGATAGTTATGGGGTGTTTTTGTGTACCCCACAAACATCCCAACTTCTACAGTTAGCTCCAGCTTCTTCCTGGCATCCTTTGTCACATGAATGTAAACAGGTGAGCCAAAAATCTTCAAATGAGAAATATCAGGCTTCTTACCAGTAAAAGCTTCTTCGGGTGTACTCATTCCAAGTACTCTATGAGGACAATGGTTTTGCACATAAACCGCAGTGTTGCATGCTTCTACCCACAAGTGCATCGGTAGGCCCTGGTCATGCAACATCGCTTGTGCAGCACCCACGATCGTTCTATTCTTTCTCTCCGTGACCCCATTCTATTGTGGGTTATGAGGTGCTATGAGTTCTCTTCGAATTAATTCATTGCTACAGAAGTATTTGAATTTGCCAGAGATGTATTCACCACCATTATCACTTTGTAGAGCTTTCACCTACTTCCCTGACTCCTTCTCCACCAATTCCTTGAACTCACAGAACTTTGAGAACGTTTCACTCTTCTTTTGCATGAAGAAGATCCAGCATCTATGAGAAAATTCATCAACAAATATCACATAATACATGTGTTTCACTATTGAAGCAACTGAGAATGGTCCACACACGTCTGTGTGAATTCTCTCCAGGATCACCGAAGCATGGTTCTCCTTCTCATGAAAGGTGGTCTTCACAAAATTACCCATTTTACATCCTTTGCACTGATCTGATTGTGCAAGAGTACCCTTGGGAAGTCCAGTAGAAATTTGCTGCAAAATTTTCAAAGCGCCATGGTGAAGATGGCCCAAGATCCTGTGCCATAATTCGCCCTCATTGCGGCTCACCACTTCTTCTGCTTTACCCACCATTGCACCACAACCATCTACCTCCAGCTTGTAGAGATTATTAATTCAAACCCATATCTTCTTGGTTTGACCCATTTTTTTATGTCAAAGGAAAGATTTTCCCTCACTGAAAACAACATCATAACCCCTATCTTCCAGCATTGCGACTGAGACCAATTTCTTCTTGAGACCTGGAACATGCATGAGATTCTTCAACAAGAATGGATTATCGGACTCCCTCTCAAAGGTAATGGTCCCAATGCTAGTTGCACTATACCGACCATCGTCATCCATCTCTATATGCATATGGAGGTCCTTCTCCTCCAAGTCACTAAACAACTCTTTGTCTCCCATCATATGGAAAGACGCACCACTGTCAAGATACCACACCGATCCCATGAAACTTGAAACCAAGCATGCAATCAAGTAAAAATCCAGCTCAAATTGTGAGGCTAAGGCCTCTCCAGCTGCAGATCTAGCAGCTTGCTTATTCTTCTTCTTTTGTGGATAGTTACTGGCGAAATGTCCATGCTCGTGAAAGTGAAAACGCTTCACTTTGGACAAATCCTGCTTCTTGCCTTTCGCACCGGATTTATAAGGATTTTTCTTCCCCTTCCCTTTCCTTGCTTTTGTAGCCAAAGCATAATTCTCTTCATCTTCATTCTTCGATGAAGATCCATCCCTGGTACCCCGCCTTATCTCCTCCTACACAAGATCCGACCAAATTCGCTCCCATCCTCGCAGTTTCTCTCGTCCATTGACAGAGTCTTCGTATCTATGCCATCTCTTCGGAAGCCCAAGGAGAGCCAAGTTCACCAATTATTTTTCATCAATAGTAACCCCCACACTTCCCAGTTCATCCTTGCAGTGGACAAACTTCGTGAGGTATTTTGGAATACTATTGTCTTTCTCCATTTTTATTTTTCTGAGCTTGTCTTTAAGTGCCAATTTCCTCTGGTCACTTCTGCTTTGGAACAAATCTGTCAAAGCCTTCCACATTAAGAATGGAGTTTCTTTCCCATGAAGGCTGGACACAATGTGGTCCTTCACACCTTCCAACAGAATCCTCCTCGTCTTTTCAGTCTTGTTTTTCCATGCATCAAGTAATGCAGCATCGCTAGATCCTGGCTTATGAACATCGCTATCGATGAACTCCTTCAGCCCATTATCCTCTAGCACCACCTCCATCATGTCCTTCCATGCTATGTAATTCAAGCTCCCATCAAGTGCATACTCCAATCTCATCCCGTTGAAAGACATTTCAATGTATACTCGATTTCTGCACCACGAATCTTCTGTAACAAATTCGAATTGTCGACCACCACAAACTCACTTCACAATTGCAATCTTCAATAAAAAATGCTCTGATACCATGTAGAAATTATATGCACTCAGCATGCATATGTCCAAGATCCACCTGATCTCACACTATTTAACTTTATGCAAGATACTTAATCTATTCCACTTGTTAATCTTTTGCGGAAAAATTAATTGCACACACGTGTGAAGCATAAGAAAAAATTATCAATCGCACATAACACATTTTTTAACCGGGAAAGCCTGAAGCTAAAAACCCCAGCTATATATTATGTAACAAGGAGATCATATGAAAATCTCATACAAAAATACAAATATTATCACAAGCCCTTAGTACAGTACAATCATCATACACTAATCAAGCCCAATCTTGCAAATCCATGCACTGATCTTTGCCACCTACTAGCCTGCCTCCACTGCGCAATATCTGTTGAAGAAATAGCTCTGAATGAATTCGAATTACTCTTGGATTGACTACACAATCCTCATTGGCATCTCCACTGTGTGTTTGATGCAATCAATGCATCACTAATAGTCACAACAGATAGTCTATCTTGCCCTTTCACCTATCTCTCCACTAGTCTCCACTGAAACTGCCATGCATTGTAGTTAACTGTTGTATTTTTCAGTTGATTAATGAGTTATTATTTATGAATTAATTAACTAATTAATTCACTCCACTCTCACTGGTGTATCAATCAGTTAGACTATATACAACTAGCTCAACTGAGTGTAACTCCAAAACTACTTCTTCCAACTGTGTCATAACTCTGCCACTTGAGTTCTAACTGAATCCTCCATGCAATAGCTCCAATAAACCCTTAGGAATAGCATAATTCCTTCTGTCAGCTGTTGTGCCACATTTGTGCACTGAACTAAAGTGCTCCAAGAGAATAATTTGATGTTTAGAGTCTCATTATTATTAAGAGCTAATAATAGTCGACATGCATCTATTTTTAGATTAACGATCTATAAATAGACTTCGCCCAATATTATAAAAATAGAATTTCATCTATTTTTCCAACTTGATCAACCATCCACAAATAGCATCATGCAACTTCTGAAATATGATCGACATCTCTAAAAATAGACATAGTCTAAAAATAGAGTTGCACCAAAAATAGCCTGCGGGCCCACTTAGTGAAGGCGGCTCTTTTCACTAAGCTCATCATCTTGTTGAATCTCAACAGCCGGTCGTAGGGAAGGAGAAGAGAATGCAACAACAACACAGATATATATCAAGTATATGAATGAACTCCCATCTAAAGAACTCAGTATGCATGGAGTGGTCGACCATTTCAGGACCATCATGAAGGTTACTATGATGATACAGAAAGAGGAGGCATGGGTAAAATAATTGGTATATTTAGAAATCATGACAAAGGAAGTGGAGAGATTCGATCGGGATTGGTGTAAGTTATTGGAGGATGATCTTCCCCAATGCCGGGATCAATAGTTAGGGACATTGCTTCCCCTGACCACCTATGACCATTAAATGTCTGAGATCAAGTGCAAGCCAGATTTAATATTGGAGAAGACTCGTGAATGAAGGCACATAACTTAGTAGTAGAATTACGCAAGGAATTATTTCTCCTTGCCCAGGTCAAGAGATTCTTCACCACCCGCCTTGATTATTCTGAGCTTACTTAGTGTCAATCTATGTTCAAGTTCTTCAGCACAGCACATCTACCCGCAGGGGTCATCTGGCAAAGGTGTTATGAATATGAAAATCCTCCAGCTCATTTTTTATTTGGATAGGAAACTGTAAAATCACGAAAGAATATTTTGTCCAATAAAATATCTGGCTAAAAAGGTTTTGATTTCTCTAGAAGTTTTGAGTTCATCTTTTGTGTAGCACATTTTATAATGTTGGGGATAAGCTCTTAATGCATATGTGGAATAGTTGTTTTTAGAAGATAATATAATGATGACTTGTTGCAAAATGGATTCCTACTGGGCTTTTGAGCAGTATGTATGCCTCTTTTGTGTATTGGTTTAATCTTCTTAATCGATTTTTCCATATTTTCTTTCAAGTTATCATGTGTTCAGAATGTTGGTTGATAATGGTTAATTAATGAATTTACCTTACATGGTACTCATATACTAGTCATTCGGCTACCTTAATTAGGATTAACCCATGATTTCCGTCTCATAATTCTTATCTTGACTGTTCTCTTCTTCAAGTCCCTGGAGGGTAGATTCTTACATCTCAGTAGGCCTACCTCACTCTGACTTACCGTCCTTGTTATTCTTAGCATCCACCCACATTATCTCAAATATATGTTCACTGGTTCCATATCCAGCCCTATTGCAACAAATTGAGCTTCATTTCGGCCACAGGCCCATTCTAAGTTATTCTCCTCTTACAATCATAGTTAGAAGTTATTACTCTACTCCCATTGTTATCTATAATTGCCGCTCAAATAAATTCCACGAATTTTATATCCAGGATGCCCCCTCAAAGAACATAAATAAAACCGATATTACCTCCCGCTCACAAGATTTCCTAGGCACTAGTCTCCTGCAACTCAAGACTGTCTCTAGGAGCGACAACATATTTTTGGCGCCGTTTCCGGGGAACGAATTAGAAAATATTTTCCCTAGGATATGACATTATCTTCACCCTTCAATCAGGTGAGCATGAAGGGTTAAGAGTTGGAAAGCCCTCACCTTGGAGACTCTGCTATCATCAAAACCTCCTTGGTGACTCCACTATTATAAAAACATAAATCAGTTTCAATCCTAGCTTACACAAGACCTCACACTCGGTCAGATACCTCCCAACTGAGAAACCCTTCTGTATCTGATCCTGAAAATATTATATTCAAAAGAATCTGGAAAGAAAAGAAACCCATCCAAGCTGGCTTACCTTAATTCTCTCTAGAAGATTCAACATCCTCATCTCAGAAAGATGATTTCTATGGCCCTGGCTCCACAGCCCGTGTACTTGAGTATCCCATAGAGACCTCTACTTTAGCCAGTTCTAACATAAAATATGAAGCCGAATCCATTGATATTTGTTTTCCTCCCTTGCATCCTACTCTAGAGGTTGAGGAAGTCAAAGAAGTTACAGCACTCTAGAACTCATTACAGATAAATATCCAAACCTCCACTCAACATATACCTGTTGTACCACAGCCAAATCATCCTTAGAATTTACCACCACCACCCCTCATGGTTGTACCTAGCTTCCTCCTCAAAAAATACACCCCATTGGTTTTGCCTCAATTATTTCATGACATGCCTCAAGATCATCTAAAGTTCTTGCCTCGATTCACCGGGGAAGACAATACTTCTGCGCAGAAACATATTGAGGACTTCATCGCCTTTGCTAAAAATGTCAATGTAGAACACCTAGATGTGGTGCTAAGGCTTTTTATCCAATCCTTGGATGGAGAAGATTGACAGTGGTTCAAATCTCTTTCTAATAACATAGTCACCACTTGGGAGGAAATGGAGCATTTATTCACTCAAAAATGGGGAGAAAAGAGGAACCATGGTTACATCCTCACAAAGTTCAATGCCCTAAAGAAGAAACATAATTAAGATGTAACAAAATCTATAAAGAGGTTCAGTAATATTTACAATAATCTACCTGCTAAAATAAAGCCTCCTCAAGCAGCTGCCAAAGTGGTCTTTATAGGAGCGTTTGAACCTGAGTTTGGATTCACCTTAAGAGAAATAAATTCTACATCCCTAGACCAGATCCAGACTGATGCACTAGAGGTAGAATAAAACTTTTCTTCTACAGGAAAATTCAAAGGAATGATAGAGCATGAGGCGAGGAGAAGGGGTAGGGAGGAGGCTTCTACCTCTAATCAAGAAAGGGAATCACCGGAGTATAAAATTGAAGAGATGAATAAGCTGATCAAGAACCTCTTGAATAAGTTGGTGAAGCTTGAATTGGAGGCTAATAATTCCTCTCCTAGTCCCAACCATATGGTTCATAATCGAGGGTTTAATCTCTAGTATCAGAATCCCCCTCTACAGTTATTGCAGTGGGAAAGGAACAAACAACAATATCACAACCAACCTCCTCATACTTAGAAGGGAAAATAGAAGGAAAAATTGAGGAAGTCACCAACAGTCAAGAAGATCAATTCTTTCTTATTCATAAGATGAAGAAGGGAAACTCACCCTGCAAGAAGAACTCGAAGAGAAGGAAGTCACCCAGAGGACCGGGATATTGATAATTACTATAGGAACTTTGTGGAGTTCATGCAAGCTCAGCTCCATAAGAAGTATGACCTTAGGTCCTCTAGAAAGATAACCCGAGTGCAAGAACAAGATGAAGAGTCAATACCAAGAGAACAAACCCCTTCTAGTTCTGCCAGTAAGGGGGAAATGCCTTTAGAAGAGTCTGTACATCATAAGGCCACCATGTCCACTTCCACAAAGCTATTTTCTGATCCTCCTACTAACCACAATTCCTCTTACGTAGCCCCGAACCTACCTGATCACCTTAAAGAGTAGTTTAAAGAATTCATTACAGAAAGAGCTAGAGAAGGTCAAGATCTTAGTCCCCCTGATCGAGCTCCTAAAGAAGCCTTCATATAAAACCCAAGTATCTTAATTCATGTTTCCCCATAGCGTAGGCCCTCTCCCTGACAGCCTCAATATCCAAGAGGAAAGACCCATGGTAGTCTTTGGATCTCATGTAGAAGAGTTGGACTCACCCACTCCCCCATTCTATGTGTCTCTAGTTATTCACGACCTATTACTACACAATTGCATGCTAGATTCTGGGGCTTCACATAATCTATTGCCATTGTCTATTATGGAGCAGTTTGGGTTGCAGATTACTAGACCTTATAAAGATTTGTATTCTTTTGAATCCAAGAGGGTAAAGTGCCTGGTCATGATAAAAGTCCTGGTAGTAAACCTAGCCCAGATCCCAGCTAACAGCATGGTGATAGACATCGTGGTAGCTGATATCTCAGCTCGATTTAGAACGCTAGTGTCTGGATCCTGGGATTCTAATATTGGCGGGTCAATTAAGCTGGACCTCACCTACGTGACTATTCCAGTGTTCGATGGGCAGGAAAGGAGGCTATAACGTGAATCCAGGTTCGTGAAAATGATCACCCAATCTGATGGTTCGACCAACTCCCCGATATATGGTAAGGAGAGAGAATATTCTTGTCTCATTTTAAAGGAGGATGAGAATTTCTTGCAAGAAAATAAGTTTTTTCCTCTAAAACAGAAGGAGCTCATGAATAAAGACGAGGGAAAAATTTGTACTCTGCATTTTGATGGGGCTAATTCGCGAGAAGTAAATGGAGCTAGGGTGCTCTTGATCTCACCTGAAGGATTTTTAGTTCCTCTCTCCTTCAAACTGGAGTTTGAAGCCACAAATAACGTGGCCAAATATGAAGCCATGCTACTAGGACTACAGACAACACAGAACATGAACATACAAAATCTTAAGGTCTTCGGAGACTCAGAGCTAGAGGTAAGGAAAGTTAGGAATCAGTACCAAACAAAACATCCACGGCTCAAGGCTTATAGAAATGAGGTACAGGACCTGGTAGAAAAAAATTTCTCGCCTTTTAATATATAGTTCATGTCGAGGGACAAGAATTGGATGGCCGACTCGCTAGCCGTAGTAGCCAACAATTTTTTCTTGCCACAGAATCCCTTGCTCAGATATGATGTCAAAGTACGATACCTCCCTCCATTCCAGACAATGTAAATCACTGACAAGTCTTCGAGGATGAAGAACAGGTCAAGCGCTTTATGGAAATGATCGGTGAATTCTCAAATTTGGTGATCGATTTAGTCGGTGAAGGTCACAGTGAAGAGCCAAAAACCAAATGGGAGGAGACATTTGTCGGACACCACATTTAAAACTAAAGGTAAATGTCATTCCCAGAGGTCTTGTGCCATTGGAGAGGCTATTTGACAAAAACGATATTCCGATCAACCCCAAAAAGATGACCCTTGACGAGCCTATTAGGGATGTGAATATCAGGATAGAGGAAGATCCAAAGGTGGTAAAGCTATCGAAGCTGTTAGGGTCCCGTGATTTGGATGACTGGCAAGCCAAATGACAGTGTAACATCAAACCAGTCTTTAGAGCCCAAGGACCTAGCCTTCCTGGACTCAGAGAGGGCTCTCTCTATTTGTGTAAGGGATATATGTGTGTTTGCTTATTGTGTTATGATTTTAGGCTTGTTATGAAGTAGGTTTTTTGGTTTTGGTTTTTAAGTTGTGAGGGATGAAACTAATCAAAGATATAAGATAGGTAAAAAGATGTCAGATCAACTAGGCTATGGGGTCGAAAAGGTCAAGAAAGCTATCAGATGGTGATACAAGGTTGTTGAAGGGCCGATTTGATTCGAGGTAGAAAGGATCTTTGGGAAAAATGGAATAAAATGAACATCAAGTTTGGGAACAACAAATTATTTCAAGCATAACTAGTTTAATAGCTGACATAAACATGGTAGGGCAAACCATTAATTATGAGAAATGTAACTATAAGCTAGTCACTACATAGAAATAAACATTCAAGCCATGCATAGAGATATATAACTCTCTAACTTTGGGAAATGGCTATCAAAATTTGGGGAAATACACTTAAGACAGAAAAAAAACTTAAATCACTATGCGGGAACGCCTAAAAACAGTACTTCAAGTTATTGGGCACTTTGAAAACAAGATTGCATAGTCTTAGACAAAGAGCAAGATCAGAACAAGACCTCCTTGGTTCAAAAAATGACAATCTAATCAGCCAAAGAGAAATTTCATGGATGGAGCTATGGCTAGCCATGAGTAAGCAGGGCATACCATAAATCATACTTAGCTTGCATAAAACAATGAATGAAATAAGCAACAATATCCTTAAGTTATTAAAGAGAAATCAAGAATTCTTTAATGTGACTAAGGATGAAGAAAACATGGAAGCTATGAAGAAACAGGAAATTTGAGGTGCCTCCAAAGGCATGTCTCAAATTTGTTCTCTACTGTTCTATAGCAAGAAAGAAACTTGGATTCATGAATGAAAACTAGGAAACAAAACAAAGAGAGAGGCACTATACCATTCTACCAAGTCATGGAATCCAACAACAATCCTCTTTCATCATCCAAGAACATCCAAGAGACTATCCAAAAGCATGAGACAAGTATTTCTTCCAAAGCTTATATGACCATATATTGCTTCTATTCATCAAGTTTAGCCCTGTTTACAATGAAAGCCTTTGGAATATATAGGCCAAAGTGAGGAAAACCTCTTAGTTCAACTTGCAATCTCATTGGCCTATCCAAAATATCTTATTTTGTCCTTGAGGCTTTGCAAAGCCCAAGGCACAAAATATCTCATAAAATATCTAAAAAATGCTCAAAGAGGGAAATAAATTGACTTTTCATAACTTCTCATGTGCAAAAATAGCTAAACGCACATGAGGAAAAAGCAGTTTTTAAAGGTTCAATTTTTACAAAAAAACTCAAAAATTATATCAGCAAAAGGTCCCCTGACTTGCCGGAAACCTTTGGCAGCCTTCCTGATGTCGAAACGATGCTCATGATAGCTCGTTGGAAAGATCTAAGTGTCTACTTTCTGGAGAAACTAGAATTTTCCCAATCGGAGGACTATAAGTCCTCCAAAAATAGGCCTGTGTGTAAAAAACCAAAAAAAAAAAGAAGGCTTGCTGATAGACCGAGTAGAGTGTAGAAAAAGCGGGCATTTTTCGCCATTTCGGGGGAGAAAATGATCTTCAAATGTCCTGAAAATTGCTAAGTGTGTGATCCTAAAGTTATGGCATCCAATGATACCCTTATCCTCCTTTTTTGATCCCCAAACTGAAATGGCGAAACCCATGAGTTTTGACCAAAAACCCAAAAATGCCAAAAAACCAAAATATGTCGAAAAACGCCCAAAATTGGTGAGCATGACCCTCAAGGGTTCTCAGCAACATTTTGTGAAGCAGAGGCCAAAATATGAAGTCCTAATATGTCTTTCCTCACTTTCCGTGCCGGGCGCTTCCCTTTAGCCTCCTTGAGCTTTTCTTGAGCAGCCTTCAACTTGCGCCGGGCAAACTGATTTAAATTTTTTTAATGCATCATCATTCTCCTTTGAAGGTCTAAATCCCTATTTGCCTTCTCCAATTTCCTTTCCAAGTGGTCATTGACTCTCTCAAACCATGCCTCCTTATTGTTCTCTATCTCCTGCTCAAACAATGCAGTGAGAAGGGTATATTGGAGAAGGGCATTTTCCTCTTCTTTTTGCTTCTCAAGGGCCTTTTTAAGCCCCATGGTTCTAGGCCTCTTTCGCCTAGGCTGATCTTCGCCTTCACTTTCAAAAAACTCACCCATGAGTTCTTCCAACCTTGCTTGGGCTTTGGAGGCCTCCTTCTTGTACTTAGTCGCCCGTGTCTCATAAACAGCCATATGGACACTCATTTGCCTATTTTGGATTTGCAGAAATTGATTGAAATTCCTTGCCCTATGAAGATCATCCTTCAATGCATCAATTTGGCTTCCCCTAGGGATCAAGATTTTTTTTAGAATCCGGGCTTCATTATCACTATCATCGCTTTGGACTTGGATGATGTCGAATGCACTCTCATGTTCATGACTTCCTTCTACCTTGCCCTTCCCTTTGCTTTGGGTGGCTATTCTAGTGCTCTTCCTCATAGGAAAATCAATGATAGGCATCTTTGGCAATTTGCCTTTACTTCGAAGAGCCCTTGTCACATTTGGAGTGACCACTCTAGGCACTTTCTTCTTCGTTGTCCAGGGCTTGGCCTTTTTAGGAGAAGAGGGCATGGCCCCTTTACCTTTGTCACCTTGCTTGTCATCCTTTTGAGCTTGTTGTTCTTCTTGAGGAGGTTTTTGTTCTTCTTGAGACTACTCTTGCTCATCACTGTCATGCCCTTTTTCATCATCTTCATGCTACTGCTCTATCTCATAGGGCTGCTGTGTGTCCTCCTTAGGCTTCCCTTCCTCATCACTATCATGCTGCCCTTGCTGCTCTGTCTCACAAGACTGCCCCTATTCATCCCTTTCCTATCCTTGTTCATTATCTTCTTGTTGCTGCCCTGTCTCTCCCTCACTGTCATGTTGTTGTTCAACATTTTATTTCTCTTTCCCTTGCTGTTGTTCATCACCACTGTGATGTTTCTCTTCATGTTGCTGCCCTTCACCATAAGGTTTCTCACCCTCATCATGAGTCTGTTGTTCACCCTCATCATGTGTCTGTTGTTCAAGCTCATCACTGTCATGCTGCTGCCCTTCATCCTCTTCCTCATCATCATGATCATGCTCTTCCCCCTCTTCAGGCTCTTCTACTTTTTCTGTAGTGAGTTTGAGCTTTTTAGGAATAGGTCTGCTAGAGGAAGGCGAGGGATGATGAGTAGGAGATGTAGGGGATGTATGGACTGGAGGGACAGTGGAGAAATCCGGATGAGTGATGAAAACATCCCAAGAGACCTCTCTCTTTTCAAGTTGATGAAGAATGATGATTTTGATGAGAGAGTGATGGAAGAGACAGGCTATTTTCTGTGAAGGAGGCTTCTTCTGGACAGTGGAGGCCATTTTCTCAATGCTCTTGTGTAAGAAGAAAGGAATATTTAGCAATCTGGCCCTAGTGAAATGCATGAGCAGTCGAATGTGATATGCATAAATTCGGGAGAATCTTCCCTCACAAGTGAAGTACTTCATGATAATCTTCATGAGAGGGGCGTAGCTGGCTAAAAGATATGAGAAAGGGAAAATAGAAGGACATGATTCTCTGTGCTCAGGGTTTAGGAAAGGCTTGTAATCATCTGAGTCTAAATGGCTTTGTTTAAACCATTTCTCACCAATATAGGGGATTTTAGTGGCCTTGGAGATGGACCTTGGAGAAAATTTGAAGTCAAGGCCTGCTAGCTGGAAATGCTTGTCTCGAAACCTCAAAGCGCAAAGGTGTGTCAAAGGAGAAAAGCGATTCACCTATTGCACCCTTTGATAAAAATATAAACACCCGACCTCATGGAAATTGAACAAGACTGATGGGTGTGCATTCACTTCTTCAGTGGAAATAGGTTCATATCTCTTATGCAATCCACTCCTACTATCCTTCCTGGGAGGAATCTTGTTATGGATGTTCTCTGCAAAACCAAACTGCCTGAAAAAGGATTTCAAGAATGTTTTCTCAAAAAAAATTTTGTCTTCTTTGTCAATCACTATTTGATTAAGGAAAATCTGCCTCAAATGCTGTGTAAAATGTTTTCTTTGATCCTAGGTCCTTGCTCCTCCCGAAACACTGCCTTTCCCCTTTGTATGCCAATCAAAAAATAATTTTTAAAATAGGTACACAGTCAATAAAAGATACACACAGTCAAAGGGTCACTGTGTTTGGGTAAGGTTACCAAACTCTTTGTGTTTTGGTGTGAGCACAAACAGCCCTGTAGCAGGCAAAAAGCAAAAACGCCTCACAATCAACACACCCTCCTTGTACTTCACTGTTTTCTCACACAGATTTTGACAAACACCTCCAAATGGTAATGACAACTTCACACCCTAAAGTTTGTTTTATGGTCAAAGAGGCAGCCCTGACTTTTGTTTTCACCATACCGAGGAAAATTTTTGAAATGACAAAACATTTATAGAGGGATCACTGCTGTTTGAAATCAGACTCCTTGTTTCACTTTTCAACACTTAGTTTCCATTTCTAAAACTGCTCCACCTTCTAACATTGTTTTTGTGGACAGTTTATCTGGCTTTTGACACAAAAAAAAACTCACCATTCTCACTATGTTCATCTTGAGCAAACATAACCACAAAATATCTCGAGTTTCAAACAGAAAACACAACCCTCCTTAACATACTCAACACTGTGATCTATATAATGAGTTTCAGCTTTTCACCATCACTTAACAGTCTTGAAAAGAGCAAGGAGGCACATAAAATACCTTTAAAATCGATAATGGGCTTTGTTTGAGGGTTTTGAGAAACCTCGAGACTTGTTGGAGGTGCTTTGAGCGTTTAAAATGTGCGCGGCACGTTCAACCGAAAGAACGCCACGCAATAGAACGGTTGCCGGGTCACTGTTGGGCGGTCGTGACCGACGCCTATAGGTGCACTGCGCGCCGTGCAGCAGTGCAATCCTTTGGAAATCTTTCGCCTGAACGCGCCGCGCAACTCTATAGGCGCGCCGCGTAGCCTAAAAGCCCGAAAACTCTGGTTTTTGCCCAAAACTCCTTCGTCGGTCTCGTGGATATCCAAAGGGGAGTACTTGCCTTGTGTTTTGAGAAATTTGAAAAGGCTTGCAACGGTACTTTTACTCCCTTTGAACTTGAATAGATCAATCACCCTTGATTTTGAATTTGTGAATGTTTTGAAAACTTATTTCTTTAAAACCACTACCTTTGTTCATTTGAAAAGAAAACAAAATCATTTTGAACGTGTTATAAAGGGCCCACATTTCGAATAGCGTTGGCAAAAAGGTCTGTGCATGCTATCTGGCCAACTTTGGTAGATATGCGTCTTTTCCTCTTATAATAAAATCATTCAACGGTCAAACTCTTTTCACTATGTTTTAATATTAGAAAAGGAAACTCTGCCACTGCTGACCCTTTAATGACACCTTCAAAATGGGAAAACTGCTCAAACCATATCAATGAGTGGTGAAGCCTCTTTTGCCATTTTGCAAGGAGATGACTTATCTCTTTAAACTTGGTTGACAGTTTTTGCTTCTAGGTGTTTTTTAAGCTCCTCTTTTGACTGTGGGTGCCAAAAACTTAGTTTCATTCACTCATGCTTTACCATTCTCTGTTCATAAAAAGGGGAATTCTTTTAAACCTCTCCTTTTATTTGGAATGCAAAAGTGAGGTGCCTTTGACCTTTTTCATAAGGAAAATACCTTCATTCGAAATAGTGACATGCCTTATTGGCTTTTGAAAGTTTTTCCAGCATCTAAAATACATACCATAATCCTTCTGGCACCTTTATGACCCGATGTGTCTATTTGCAGTGCCTTTTTTGGGAAAACTAAACTCAAACTACATTTGTATATTATGATGAGTTTTTTAAAGAAATTTTTCATGAACAGGAAGAAAGGACCATTTGAAAAACAATTATCATTCTTTGGCCATGTGTCATGACCCATCTCTTCAACCATTAGCAAAGTTGTTCTATTTGGGCTCCAGACTATCTTTTGAAAGAAACTTTGATAAGAGATAAGATCAACCTCTTGGATTACAATAGTAACCCTTTTCCTTCTTTGTTTTTAAACATCATTTCTCTGTTCAGGAGCTTGCAACTGTCTCCTACTTCTCTCACCATTTGCCTCTCAATCAGTGAAAACCCTAAAATCAATCACTGCTCTGGCCCTCTACTTATAGATGAAGGAGGCCTTTTTTGACAAATGTCTGGTTTCATTTAAAACTCTGTCTCAACCAAATGAAGAATGTTTGATGAATCATACTGATAGTGGCTTCTCTTATACATGATGGCAGAAGTTAGTTTGAGCCCAAGACTATTTGACTCTTTTGGCCATCTGTTTAACAATCTTTCTTCAATGATGATAAACTTGTTAGCTTCACATTGTAACTCAAATAATAGTGAACTCATGAAAATCATTTTTAAAGCCCACTGCTTTGCCTCTGCCTTTAATCATAATTTTACTTCAGACAACCTTAGTTGTTGTCTCACTGTAACCAAAGTTTGTCTTTACAGTTAGTGAAAAACTTAAAAACAGACTTTACCTTTGGCCCTCCGCTTATAGATGAAGGAGGCGCTCTTAGTCTTCAACCCTCTACTTATGAAATGAAGGAGGTTCTTTAGTCTTCAATCCCTCTGCTTATAGATGAAGGAGGTTTTTTTAGTCATGCCATCTGATCAGCTTTTAACAGTGTTATTTTTCCTTTCACTGTTCTTTCATGCTTTGACTGTGATCGCAAGAGCCTAATGAAAGACTCTTTACTCTGTAGCTGCATCCGAGGCTTAAAATCACATTGAGAAGCATTTGTCTTCTCATGTGGAGCCAAATATTGTCTTCTGGGATGCTAGTATACCTATGTCCTTGAAAGATCCATTAAAACATTGTAAAAACACCTAAAATCAGTTTGACCTATGGTACATGTATTGCTGAGACTTGAGGGTGTATTAGTGGCGCGACCTAGGGTTGTAACCAACTTTATTTGTAGAATGGGAAGGTCTATTATAAATAGTCTATAGCAGGTAGAGGTTCTTTGGCTTTAGAGTGGTTTTCCAAGGGAGGAATGCCTAAAGCGCCACTACCTAACTTAGGGGAAACTTTTTCGGACAGATTTGGATTGTTTCTTTGGAGCTGATGGGAAAACTAGCATGGCTGAGGCTAGATGGGGCTTGATAATGAGGTTTCATCTCATCATGGGAAGACTGAAAGGTAAGAGGGCAAAAAAAATAATTTATGGGTGTTTTCTAGCTGGCAAATTTGACAAATTTTTAGATCAGCTGCTAGAAACTTGACTGTTATAACTAGTCATCACCAATAAGTGAAAAATACTGATGACTAACAGTGGCTCCATTTGGGGAGGGCAGCTCCTTTTCAGGAGGTGTCCAGAATTTCAGATCTTTGGCTTATGAAGACCAGTGCCTTACCTATTGGCGCAAATTTCATTCTTCCTTGATGCTACTTCTGAAAAATTACAGCATGATTAGCATCAATGATATTTCTACCTACCCCATGATCTTTCCTAACATTTTTTCTTCCTTTGGGTGCATTTGGACTAGCAACCATTTTGACAATATATATTTTTTCTTTTTGAAAAAAGAACCTATCATAGTTTCTACACTTATATCTTCCAGGAGTTCAAATTAAGCTGATGAACTCCTTCATTACTCTGCCTATGCTAGATCAACTGCCAAGGTTAAGATGTTTGACAAGATTTTGTTCTCTAATATAAAACATGAAATTTAAAATGATCAAATCAGGGTTAGATAGTCTAATTTGTCATGTACTTGTGGCATGAAGGACAAGTTGCACACAAGTATTATTTTGCAAAAAATGAAATCTAGAAAAACGGGGCTAGGATGCATAATTTGTTTTTCATCCCCGCTTCCCTCTTTGGTTTTGTTTTGAGCGTGTGGAACCAGTATCTTTTCCTAATATAATCTCTTTGATAATTTAAGCTTACACAATGTTGACCATATTTTTCACTCACTAACTTATCAAAAAATAAATTTAAAACATGTTCAGCTATGATTAGGCTAGATAACTGAACAAGACATTTGAGTACTAGTAGCAGCATTTAGACTTGCGTGCTTTCTGAATGACTATTTTTTTTAACAGGGGCCTTCTTTCTATTTTTCAAACTGCCCTCTTTTTCTACTTTGCTATTGTTTTTGACTTTTCTGTTTTATCTATTTTTCAAACAGTGGTATATACAATGATTGAAAATGTTTTAAACTCAGAAATCTTGGAAATGGCGAAACTTAAGCATATTATCCTTGTAAGGATCTCCTACCATTCTTGGCCCATCTAGTTCTTGAAAAGAAAAATTGGGAAAGCTTTATCTTGTAAACATGACATAAGGATTCATGCATGAATCTCTAAACAAACCCGTATCTTCCCGCTGTACCTCTTGATACCTCTGATTTCCACTCCTTCCTTTATTGTAAATATTTTTCAAGTAATGTATATATTCTTTGTCATTCTTGAAATATATAATGACATCCTCAAGGTATGTCAATATGCAGAAATTCAAGACTGGGAACATGGCTTTTAGGAACATATTTTTTGTATCCAGTGATTTTGCAATTCTGAGTCTGAGACTGGAACTACTTCCATCATACTGGAAAAAATCTTTGAGTTGTCTACTTTGCAAGGGAATCATTTGGCTATAACTTGAAACATCATCTTGCAAAGGCATATGATTAAAAGCACTTATCATTGGCATATCATGGTCTTGAGCAGGAAGGATAAAATTTTTGTTATAGGGATGTGCATTAGTGTTTCTAAAATCAAAACAAATCCTATGACCAACGATTTTATCTTTGATTATTACTGATTGGTTCATATTTTTATATTTTATTTTGTCGAAGTTGTTTCTTGGAGTGATGGTAGTGGCATAGTGTTTCTCATTGTTTTCTCTGCATGAGGTATTATGCTGCATGAGATTGCCAATTCTAACAGTTCTAAGTCTTTGATGGAATGACAGGATATTAGCCAGTTCAAGTAACTCAGGTATACTTGGACTGCAGTTATTATGTTCGCTCATAAGAAGTTTATCATGCATTTTTTTCTGGATTTTGAGCTGTTATGGTTACAGTCAAGGTTTCGCTTGTAGTGGAAGAGTTATGTGATGGTAAATCTTTGAGGTATGGTAAAAAAATTAAGCTTCCCTACTCCTGAGTTCCGAAAAGGTTTGTGATATGTAAGTCCTCTAATGCCTTTATTCTGAAAAAGTTTCTTGATGTTACTGCTGATGTTTGACTAAGGTTTGAGCAATTCGATTGATAGTACATAATGGTTTGTGCTTCTTGCTCTATTCCTATTTCAGAAGGAACATCCTTACTTTACTCAAGACATAGCTGTTCCTGATCATGGTAGTTTTGAGTGTCTAGTTCATCATAGAGAACTAGGGGCAGCTGATGTGGTGGGTCTAAGCTTGTTTCAATTTCTTCTGACTATTCTTCAATGTCCTCATCAGTGTGTAGAATAAAAGAGTTCAATTCAGAATGCAAGGAATACATTGGGATGTTATCTGGCTTCTCTTGGCTACTGATCATGTATTTCATGTGTGAATCTCGATAGATTATTCTTGTTTGGTCAAACACAGGAATGGTGGCATAGGCAATATCCAGTTGAATATTTCCTTGGAGCTTGGCTCCCCAAGATCTGGATAGAAGCATTTCGTACTTGGGAGGGATGTCTGCTACCACTATGTCCATGATTAGATGTTTTGCAGGTATTTGGGCCAAACTAAAACAAAGGTCTTTGATAAAACCTAGGCATTTGACTCTACTCGAATCAAATGAATATAAGTCTTTGTATGGTATTGTGATTTCCAGGCCTAATATTTCCATTACAACCTTCGGAATGAGATTATGTGAGGCATCGAAGTCTAGCATGGCATTGTGAAGGATTTGGTCATGGATATTCAGACTGATGTAAAAGGGGAGAGTGGTTCCCTCTTGGAATTTCCCTTCTATTTTCGGACCAAACAACACTTTAGGAGTTTCATCAGCTAGATTAAGGGTGTTCGAATCATTCCCTAGATTCAGGACCTTTAACACTTGGGATTTATAAGAGCCTTGGGCGATGAGCTCAGTAAGAGGCATGGTGATCTTTATTTTGGCGATTTCACCCTCAAAACTAAAAGGTAGCTGTAGTTTAGACATGTTTGTTTCAGCTTTTTCAGCCATGAACTTCTTTATGTTCTGAGTTTGCTGGCTCTGTTTCGGGATTTTGTTTGCCACAGCCACCTCGGGAATATTTGTGGAAGTACTAGGAGCATCTGAGTCAGGACTAGTTTGGGTAACTCTATCTTTTTTTTGGTCATTTTTCCCGACCATGATTTTGTTGATGTTCATTGCTTTCTTAAGGATGGTATCAGGGGTTTTAGCAGTGTCTGAGCTACCTTTCATGGAGTTGTCTTGATTTTTTCTACTTCTAAGGTCATACTTCCTGTAAGCTTCTATTATGGCATTATGAAAATCTATGGCAGGATCCTCGAGATCTTCATAGTTGGTTTCATCCTGATTCAGAGAGAAGAATGCTTGTTCTTCTTTCGTGAGGTACACCTCACTCTCATTATCAAACCCTATGAGGTTCAAATGATTTTCATCAATGGGTTTTGTATCCATATCATCTTCTTCAACATAATTTTCATTAAATGGTGGCCTAATTTGTTGGTCATTTTCCCTTGGTTTGTTTTGAGTTTGTTCCCTTCTAAAATTTTGGTTCCGGTTTCTGTTTGGAGGGTTTGGCTGGTTGTCCCTAAGAGGGGTATTTTCACTTATATTTTCCCACATTTTGGCCATGGACCTAACCAAGTCATCTATTCTAGGATCTAGGGAAGGGGATGAAGTGGAGACCTCATCTCGGTATGTGACTTTCCTTTCTGATCTAGTCCTAGCTCTTTTTTCTGCTAAGTTGGCTTCTGCTCTTATGGCTACTTTTTGCATTTCCTCTAAGGTAAGGGGGTCCTTGTCTCTTAGCTGATAAGTCATGTCTGGGTCAAAACCCTTAGGGAACTTTGTAAGGCTGAACCAAGCAGGGGTTTGAAGTGAGGTGGGAGGGCGTTATACACACTGTTGAACCTAGTGCAGTATCCTTGGACACTTTCCCCATTTTCCCGTTTTAGATTGTTATATTCTGACAGGATTTGAATGGGGTTCTTTCAGATTTCCCACTTGTTTATGAAGACTTGGTAGAGTTCTGGGAGGTTGTGGATGCTGTTTGGAGTTAAGCTTTTAAACCATTTTTTGGGTTCTCCACCCAGGCTTTGGGAAAACATCCTCATTCTGATGGTCTCGTCTTCTATTTCAATGTATTCAAAGGCATCACTAATCCTATCTACAAGATGTTGAGCCGTGGTAGTCTCATCTCCAGTAAAGTGTGGGATTTTGGCTTGATAGTCTTTTTGTAAGGGAGCCAAAGGTTGTGGCAACACCAAGGGTGCGTACCAGGCTGCCATAACGGGGGCTAATGGGTGATGTGCAAAATGAGGGCTTGTGGGATGAGCTGAGGTGGTTTGAACAGTAGTGGTTTGGATAGGTGTGGTGGATGTACTTGGGCTAGTGATCTAATTTTGAGTAGATCTGGGATGGTAGGAGCCAAAGTGATGGAGAAGCTGAAAGTCAGGAGGGGTGGTAGGTGAGGCTTCTCTACTAGGACTCTATGGCAGATCTAAGGGCTCAAGATCGTCAAAGTATATCTTACTTTGTGACTTGCTTCTAAAAAGGGTTTTTGTTGATTTTAAGTCAAAGGAGGAATTCGGTAAGGTAGTGAGATGTTCAGGTAATGATTTTGTTTTACGGATGGACCTATCAGTAGCTACATTTCCAGTTTCAGAAGCTTTCCATAGAATCTTTTCTGGGTCCTCTACTATGATAGGGGGATTTGGGTCTGGATGAGCTATGGTGTTGATTCTTCGTGAAGCCAAATTTCGGGTCTAGAGTTTAGAGAGGGTGGTATTTGTGAATTTTTTGGATGGATGGCCTCTCTAAGGTTTTGCTAATGTGAAGGATGGTCAAAACTAAAAGGATGAACTTAGTGGAGTCGCCAGGTGGATTTCTTATGAGAACTATGGTCCACCACCAACACTATCAAAGATGCTTGGGAAACCATTTTATAGCAACTTTGAGATGGAAACCTGCAAAGAAGAGTGATTCACTTGGTTTCAACAGTTTGCTAGGCTGTATGGACAAGCTAATGGTTCTCTTGGAAAGAATTCTTTTGCTTATCTCCTATGTTTAGGTGAGGTTTTCTGAATCGCTAAGTTATACTTAGCTTGTCACTTATTACAGAGTTTCCACCCTAAGCTTAAATTTTTGGAAGGATGAGTTAGCAAAAAGGTATGGTTTATGAATTTTTGGTTTTTTATGGAATTTTTAGGCCTACTGGAGGCTAGTGGAGTCGCCAGGTGGAACTTGGTTGTTTTTGTAAAGATGTAGCTATGGTCCACCACCAGTAACTAGGGAAAATCAATCTGGGAATGTTTTTGGGGTTTTTATGAGTTTTTATTTGCAGCCTATGGTTTATTAAAGTATTCTAAACATGTTTCATCACTCTGATAGGGTGGTGAGAACAAAAAGAGTTTAATCTAAATGGTTTTATGGACTGCTTGCCTATGGGGTTTGGAAGAGTTTCCTACAGCTAAATCATCATTTTTCTAAGATGGTGAAAGAGCTAGATTCTACTCTTCTAAGTTTGACTGAGATTTTGAGAGTTCCTAAGGGATACCTAGGATGTTTTGACTCAAATTCCCACCGTGATGACCATTATGTTAGTGTGGTGATGAGGTGGCTTAATTGGATAGTAGCCTAGATTTTTGCAAGGTAGTAAGGCCTAGTGGAGGCTAGTGGAGTCTCCAGGTGGATTTTTAGTTGTTTTGAGGTATATGTGTATGGTCCACCACCAGTACTGACAAAAACCAATCTAAAGGAGTTTTTTTGGGGTTTTTCTGAGTTCTTTATGTAGTCCTAAGGTTTTTAAGAGTGTCCTACAGCTGAGTCATCATTTTTCTAGGACGGTGAGACAACCATATTCTACTCTTCTAATTTTGACTGAGATTTTGAGGGTTCATAAGGGATACCTAGGATTTTTTGACTCAAAGTCCCACCGTGATCGCCATTATGTTAGTGAGCAGTGGGATAAGTCAACGAAATATTATTCTCAAAGGTCTCTAAATATTTTAGGGAAACTAATTTTTTCTATCACTCAGGGTCCCACCGTGATCGCCATTATGTTAGTGAGCAGTGGGATAAGTCAGCCAGATAGTATTCTCAAAAGTCTCTAAATATTTTAGGGAAACTAAGTTTGTTTATCACTCAAGGTCCCACCGTGTTTTCTATTATGTTAGTGAGCAGTGGGATAAGTCAGCCAGATAGTATTCTCAAAGGTCTCTAAAGATTTTAGGGAAACTAAGTTTGTTTATCACTCAGGGTCCCACCGTGATCGCCATTATGTTAGGGTCCCATGATTTGGCTGATTGGCAAGCCAAATGACAGTGTAACATCAAACCAGTCTTTGGAGCCCAAGGACCTAGCCTTCTTGGACTCAGATAGGGCTCTCTCTATTTGTGTAAGGGGTATCTGTGTGTTTGCTTATTATGTTATGATTTTAGGCTAGTTATGAAGTAGGTTTTTTTATTTTGGTTTTTAAGTTGTGAGGGATGAAAATGATCAAAGATATAAGATAGGTAAAAAGATGTCAGATCAACTGGGCTATGGGGTCGAAAAGGTCATGAAAGCTATCAAATGGTGATACAAGGCTGTTGAAGGGCCGATTTGATTCGAGGTAGAAAGGATCTTTGGGAAAAATGGAATAAAATGAACATCAAGTTTGGGAACAACAAAGGATTTCAAGCAGAACTAGTTTAATAGCTGACATAAACATGGTAGGGCAAACCATTAATCATGAGAAATGTAACTATAAGCTAGTCAATACATAGAAATAAACATTCAAGCCATGCATAGAGATATATAACTCTCTAACTTTGGGAAATGGCTATCAGACTTTGGGGAAATAAACTTAAGATAGAAAAACAACTTAAATCACTATGCCAGAATGCCTAAACACAGTACTTCAAGTTATTGGGCACTTTGAAAACAAGATTGCATAGTCTTATACAAAGGGCAAGATCAGAACAAGACCTCCTTGGTTCAACAAATGGAAATCTAATCAGTCAAAGAGAAATTTCATGGATGGAGCTATGGCTAGCCATGAGTAATCAGGGCATACCGTAAATCATACTTAGCATGCATAAAACCATGAATGAAATAAGCAACAATATCCTTAAGTTATTAAAGAGCAATCAAGAATTCTTTAATGTGACTAAGGATGAAAAAAACATGGAAGCTATGAAGAAACAGGAAATTTGAGGTGCCTCCAAGGGCATGTCTCAAATTTGTTCTCTACTGTTCTATAGCAAGCAAGAAACATGGATTCATGAATGAAAATTAGGAAACAAAACAAAGAGAGAGACACTATACCATTCTACCAAGTCATGGAATCCAACAAAAATCCTCTTTCATCATCCAAGAACATCCAAGAGACTATCCAAAATCATGAGACAAGTATTTATTCCAAAGCTTATACGACCATATATTGCTTCTATCATCAAGTTCAGCCTTGTTTACAATGAAAGCCTTTGGAATATATAGGCTTAAGTGAGGAAAACCTCTTAGTTCAATTTGCACTCTCATTAGCCTATCCAAAATATCTAATCTTGTCCTTGAGGCTTTACAAAGCCCAAGGCACAAAATGTCTCATAAAATATCTAAAAAATTCTAAAAGAGGGAAATAAATTGACTTTTCATAACTTCTCATGTGCAGAAATAGCTAAATGCACATGAGGAAAAAGCAGTTTTTAAAGGTTCAATTTTTACAAAAATACTCAAAAAATACATCAGCAAAAGGTCCCCTGACTTGCCCACAACTTTGGGCAGCCTTCCCAATGTTTAAACGAGGCTCATGATAGCTCGTTGGAAAGATATGAGTGTCTAATTTCTGGAACAACTTCAATTTTCTCAATATGATTCCTGGAAGTTCTCCAAAAACATGATTGTGTGTAAAACACCAGAAAATAAGGTTTGCTGATAGACCGGGCAGAGTGTAGAAAAAGCGAGCATATTTCACCATTTCGGGGGAGAAAATGATCTTAAAATGTCCTAAAAATCGTTGAGTATGTGCTCCTGAAATTATGGCATCCAATGATACCATTA
Organism: Pinus albicaulis; assembly: GCA_034641835.2. Taxonomy (NCBI): domain Eukaryota; kingdom Viridiplantae; phylum Streptophyta; class Pinopsida; order Pinales; family Pinaceae; genus Pinus; species Pinus albicaulis. Next base: position 56,350 of record JAXQQM020079986.1, on the reverse strand, counting down.
TCCTCCTTTTATGATCCTCCAAACTGAAATGGCGAAGCCCATGAGTTTTGGCCAAAAACCCAAAAATGCCAGAAAACCAAAATATGTCGAAAATCGCCCAAAATTGGTGAGCATGACCCTCAAGGGTTCTCAGCAACATGTTGTGAATCAGAGGCCAAAATATAAAGTCCTGATATGTCTTTCCTCACTTTCCGTGCCGGGCGCTTCCCTTTAGCCTCCTTGAGCTTTTCTTGAGCAGCCTTCAACTTGCGTAGGGCAAACTGATTTAACTTTTTATAATGCCTTGTCATTCTCCTTTGAAGGTATAAATCTCTGTTTTCCGTCTCCAATTTCTTTTCCAAGTGGTCATTTACTCTCTCAAGCCATGCCTCCCTATTGTTCTCTATCTCTTGTTCAAACAATGCAGTGAGAGGAGCAGATTGGAGAAGGGCTTTTTCCTCTTCTTTTTGCTTCTCAAGGGCCTTTTTAAGCCCCATGGTTCTAGGCATCTTTTGCCTAGGCTGATCTTCACCCTCACTTTCATCGAACTCACCCATGAGTTCTTCCAACCTCGCTTGGGCTTTGGAGGCCTCCTTCTTGTACTTGGTCGCCCGTGTCTCATAAACAGCCATATGGACACTCATTTTCCTATTTTAGATTTGCAAAAATTGGTTGAAATTCCTAGCTCTATGAAGATCATCCTTCAAAGCATCAATTTGGCCTTCTCTATGGATTAAGAGGTTTTCTATAATCTGGGCCTCATTATCACTATCATCGCTTTGGATTGGGATGATTTCGAATGCACTCTCCTGTTCATGACTGCCTTCCTTTTTACCCTTCCCTTTGCTTTGGGTGGCTATTCTAGTGCTCTTCCTCCTAGGCAAATCAAAGATGGGCTTCTTTGGTAATTTTCCTTTAATTCGGAGGGCCCTTATCACATTTGGAGTGACAACCCTAGGCACTCTCTTCTTTTATGTCCGAGGCTTGGCCTTTTTAGGAGAAGAGGGCATGGCCCCTTTACCTTTGTCGCCTTTCTTCTCTTCTTTTTGAGTTTGGTGTTCTTCCTGAAGAGGCTGCTATTCCTGAGGAGGCTGCTATGTATCATCTTTTGGATTCCCTTGCTCACCACTGTCATGCTGCTTCTGTTTGGCACTATCATGCTGCCCCTCTTTGGCACTAGCATGTTGCCCCTGTTCAGTCTCTTTTGGCTGCTCCTGTTCATCATGATGTAGCTTCTGTGTGTCCTCATAAGGCTTTTGTTCACCCTCATCACTTTCATGCTGCCCTTGCTGCTTTGTCTCACCCTCATTTTCATGTTGTTGTTCAGCATTTTCTTCCTCCTCCCCTTTGTTGTTGTTCATCATCACTGTGATGTTGTTGTGTGTTATTATAAGGCTGCTCACCCTCATCATGAGTCTGCTGTTCTTCATGATGCTACCCTTCATCCTCTTCCTCATCATCATGATCATGCTCTTCTCCCTCTTCGGGCTATTATGCTTGTTCTATAGTAAATTTGAGCTTTTTAGAAATAGGTATGCTAGAGGAAGGCGAGGGATGACGAGTAAGAGATGTAGGGGATGTATGGACTGGAGGGATAGTGGAGAAATCCAAATGAGACCTCTCTCTTTTCAAGCTGATGAAGAATGATGATTTTGATGAGAGAGTGATGGAAGAGATAGGCTATTTGCTGTGAAGGAGGCTTCTTTTGGACAGTGGAGGCCATTTTCTCAATGCTCTTGTGTAAGAAGAAAGGAATATTTAGCAATCTGGCTCTAGTGAAATGCATGAGCAGTCGAATGTGATATGAATAAATTCAGGAGAATCTTCCCTCACAAGTGAAGTAATTCATGATAATCTTCATGAGAGGGGCGTAGCTGGCTAAAAGATATGAGAAAGGGAAAATAGAAGGACATGACTCTCTGTGCTTAGGCTTTAGAAAGGGCTTGTAATCATATGAGTCCAAATGGCTTTGTTTGAACCATTTCTCACCAATATAGGGAATTTTAGTGGCCTTGGAGATGGATCTTGGGGAGAACTTGAAGTCAAGGCCTGCCAATTGGAAATTCTTATCTTGAAACCTCAAAGTGCAAAAGGTGTGTCAAAGGAGAAAAACTCTTCACCTCTTGCACCCTTTCACAAAAATCTAAACACCCGACCTCATGGAAATTGAACAATAATGATGGGTGGGCATTCACTTCTTCAGTGGAAATAGGTTCATATCTCTTATGCAATCCACTCCTACTATCCTGCCTAGGAGGCATCTTGTTATGGATGCTCTCTGAAAAACCAAACTGTCTCAAAAAGGATTTCTTGAAATGTGTTCTCAAACAAAACTCTGCCTTCTTTGTCAATCACTGTTTGATCAAGGTAAATTTTCTTCAAAGCTATGTAAAAAAAATTTCTTTGCTATTAGGTCTCTGCTCCTCTCAGAAAACTACTCTTCCTCCCTTTGTATGCCAAACATCCAATATTTATAATGACAAGTGCACAGTAAAAAAAAATGCATACATAGTCAAGTGATCTCTGTGTTAGTGTAAGGCTACCAAGATCTTTGTGTTTTGGTGTGAGCCCAAACAGCCCTGTAACAGACAAACACCCCTCTTAATCAAAACACTGCTCTTGTATTCACTATTCCTCACACAAATTTTGACAATACCTCCAAATGGAAATTTACAGCTTCACACACTAAAGTTTTTTTTATGGACAAATTGGCAGCCCTGACTCTGTTCTTCACCACACTGAGGAAAACTTGAAATGACAAAACACTTGTAGAAAGATCACTACTGTTTTAAATCAGGCCTACTGTCTCACTTTTCAAACCCTGTTTTTTCCTCCCTTTAAACAGTGTCTCCACCTTTAAACATTGTTTTGAGGGCAGTTTGTATGGTCTTTTTATAGCAATAAAAATCCACCAGTTTCACTATGTCAGGGTTTGGGCAAACAAAACCACAAAAACTCTTGAGTTTTAAACCAAAATATCAAACCTCCCAAGCACTGTTTTCTCCACTCTATTTGCTGACAGAGGTCATGGATGTATCTCGGTCTTTGGGGGCAGCTCTAGGTTCTTTGGAACAAATGAATCATTTCACTAAACTTACACCGTGACAACCTTTCAAAATATTCACTCAAATTACCTTGATTTACACTACGACTTTCACTATCTCAAACACCATCTAGCAGTTTGGAATTTGTAAGGGGGGCAAAACAAAATACCTTAAAAACGATGGCAGGATTTGTTTGAGGGTCGAAGCAGTTTTCAAAGCATTTTGGAGGCGTGTTGATGGTTTGAAACACGGCACGTCTGCTGTGGAAAGTGCCGCGCAAAAGGACATTGTCGGGTCACTATCGGGCCAACGTGATCGGCGCTTACAGGCGCGCCGCGCGACTGTGTATTCCCTTTGTAAACTTGTGCCTGAATTTGCCGCGCAACTCTACAGGCACGCCCCGCGATCTAAAAACCTGAAAAATCTACGTTTTTTCCCGAAAACTTTCTCTTTCGTCTTGTGAATAGAAAAAGGGGAGTGTTATTTGTTTTTTGCGAATTCAAAAAGGGCTTGCAATGGTCCCTTTATCCTCCTTTGAACGCAAGAATCAATTACCTTTGAGTTGGATTTGTGAGGGTTTGGAAGACTTCTCTCTTTAAACCACTGCCTTTGTCCATTTGAAAAGAAAACAAAATGACTTTGAACGTGTTATGAAGGGCCCATATTTTGAATAATGTTGGTAAAAAGGTCTGTGCATACTAATTGAACAGTTGTAATAGCTATGACTCTTTTCCTCTTATAATAAAATCATTCCAAGGGTCAAACTCTGTTCATTGTGTTTACACATTAGAAAAGTAACCTCCGCCACTGCTGACCCTTTAGTGACACCTTCAAAATGGGAAAATTTCTCAAAACATATCAATGAGTGATGAAACCTCTTTTGCCATTTTGCAAGGAGATGACTTATCTCTTTAAACTTGGTTGATAGCTTCTGCTTTTGAATGTGGGTGCCAAAACTTAGTTGCCTTCACTCATGCTTTACCATTCTTTGTTCATCAAAGGGGACTTTTGTTAGACCTCTCCTTTACTTGGAATGCAACATTGAGGTGCCTTTGACCTTTTCATAAGGAAAATGCCTTCATTTGAAAATTGTGACATGCCTTATTTGGCTTTGAAAGTTTTTTCAAAATCTGAAACACATGCCATAAACCTTCTTGTATATTTATGGACATAGGTGCTTAGTTGCAATGTCTTTTTGGAAAACTAAACTCAAATCACCTTCTTTCTATTATGATAAGTAATTTTGAAAGATATTTTACATGAAAAGGAAGAATAGGATCCTTTGAAAAACAATCATCACTCTTAGGCCTGTGTCATGACCCATCTCTCAACCACTTATCAACTCTCTTTTGTTTAAAGGTAACAGAGGCTAAATGTTAAGCCTGTTCATTAAGGAGATGAGTTTTTGTAACTTTTAAGGAATTTATACCCCTCAACCAAGTTTGTCCATTTCTTGGCTTCAGACTGTCTTGAAAAGAGAATCTATAATAGGAGATGAGTCAGCTTCTTTAACATCTTATAGCACTCATGCTTTTTCTTTGTTTTTTTTGACATGATTTCCCTATTCAGAAGATTTCAACTTTCTTCTGTTATTCTTACCATTTGCCTCTTAATCCGTAAAAACCTGAGATCAATCACTGCTCTGGCCCTCTGCTTATGAATGAAGGAGGCTTATTTTGACAAATGCTTGGTTTCTTTTCAACTTATGTCTCAGTCCAAATAAGGATGTTTGATGAACCTACTAATGGTGGTTTCCCTTTTATATGTCGGCTGAACTTAGTTAGAGGCTAAGACTGTTGGATTCCTTTTCTGGCCATCTGTTTAACAATCTTTCCTAATTTATGATCAGCCTATTAGCTTCTTCTTGTAACTCAATCATAATGGAGCTTATGCAAATCATTTTAAAACCCACTGCTTTGCCTTTGCCTTTGATCATCAATTTCATGTAGAGACCCTCAGTTGTTGTCTCACTATTCATCAAAAAAATTTCCTTACAGTCAGTGCAACTCTTAAAATCAAACTTTTTCCATTTTCCCTTTGCTTATAGATGAAGGAGACACTCTTAGTTTTCAACCCTCTACTTATGAAATGAAGGAGGTTCTTCAGTCTTCAAACCCTCTGCTTATAGATGAAGGAGATTTTTTAGTCTTCAAACCCTCTACTTATAGATGAAGGAGGTTTTTTAGTCATGTCATATCATCAGCCTTTTGACAATGTTATTTTTCCTTTCACTATCCTTTCAAGCTTTGACTGTGATCGCAAGAGCTTAATGAAAAACTCTCTGCTCTGTAGCTACATCCCAGACTCAAGATCACATTAAGAAGCAGTTTTCTTCTCATGTGGAGCCAAATATTGTCTTCTAGGATGCTGGTATGCCTCTGTCCTTGAAAGATCTATTAAAGCACTGTAAAAACACCTAGAATCAGTTTGACTTATGGTCCATGTATTGCTGAGACTTGAGGGTGTATTAGTGGCGCGACCTAGGGCTATAACCAACTTTATTTGCACAATGGGAAGGTCTTTTATGACTGGTCTATAGTAGGTAGAGTTTATTTGGATTTAGAGTGGTTTTCTAAGAGAGAAATGCCTAAAGCGCCACTACCTAACTTAGGGGAAACTTTTTGGACAGATTTGGATTGTTTCTTTAGAGTTGATGGGAAAACTAGTATGGCTAAGGCTAGATAGGATTTGATAATGAGGTTTCATCTCGTCATGGGTGGAGTAAAAGGTAAGAGGGCAAAAAAATTTTATGGGTGTTTTCCAGCTGGCAAATTTGACAAATTTTTAGATCAGCTGCTAGAAAAATTGGCTGTTACAACTAGTCATCACCAAAAAGTGAAAAATATTGATGACTAGTAGAAGGAAGTCCCTAAAGAATACTAGGATCAATATATACAATTGTTTCAATCATACAATTATTTCTTCACCTGTTCATACCAGAATTTGAATAATTTCGACATGGACGTTATACAACACAAGATACCGCTCATGAGGGATGCCAAGCTTCATAAGCAAAAGCTGAGGAAAATCAATCCTCTCCTCCTACTAGCTATTGAAAAAGAGATAAATAAACTACTACAGGAAAAAATCATTGTTCCTCTGTGATATTCAGAGTGGGTAGCCAACCTGATTCCGGAGAGGAAGAAAAATGGCGAAATTAGACTATGTGTGGGCTTTCAAAATCTGAACAGGGCCTTGCTAAAAGAAAACTACCATTTTTCGGGATATAACTAGGTATCGGTGCTCTCTTAAGACCAGAAGAAGACAACATTTACCACACCATGGGGAACCTTCATGTATGCCCAGATGCCTTTTAGTCCAATCAACGTTGGTGCCACTTTCCAACGTGCAATGGATATTTCCTTCATAGCAGATCAAGATAAGTTCATGGTGATTTATCTGGACGACATCACTATTTTCTCTAAGAGAGATGCTGAGCACATAGAGAATCTTCAACGAACCTTAGAAAATTTCCACAGGTACGGTTTGTCTTTGAACCCCAAAAAATCCATGTTCACCCTGGAAGAAGGAAACCTACTGGGGCATATAGTGACTAACGAGGGAGTAAATATCGACCCGAGAACGGTGGAGGTGATAAATGGAATTTCTCTCCCGCAAAATAAAAAGGAAGTATAGGTATTACTAGGAAGAAAAAATTTCCTAAGAAGGTTCATTCCCAATTATGCTGAGATCGTCCGACACATCACTAAAATGCTCAAGAAGAATAATGAAATGAAATTCACTCCCTAATCAAGGGCTTCTTTCGATAGAATCAAGCAGGCTTTTTCTGAAGCTCCAGTGTTGGCAGGTCCAAATTATAGCAAGCCCTTCATGATTTTCTCCTTCACCTCCCCTCATACAATAGCTCCAGTACTGCTACAAAAGAATGAAGAGGGGCATGAAAAACCTATTTAGTTTTTTAGCTAGGTCCCACGAGACATAGAATTGAAGTATAATATTCTGGAAAATCAAGCATATGCTTTGGTCAAATATATAAAGGCATTATCGATATATGTGTTACAATCATCCATAACTACCTATGTTCCCACGACAGTGGTGAAGGACATTTTGATACAAGGAGACAATGAAGGAAAGAGGGGAAAGTGGATAGCCAAGATCCAGGATTTTGAAATGGAGATAAAACCCACTAAGCACATTAAAGGGCAGGGACTGGCAAAATTTATGTTTGAATCCAACTTCCAAGCCTTGGGGATAAACTTGTCTATGGGAGGAGGAGATGCACCGAAAGGTACAGAGGTACAGCAGGGAATAGAATCATCCAAAAAAAGGATAGATGTAAAGTACCTTCTATCTGCATGGTACAAAGATGTAATGGAATGCCTTCTAACCCTAAGGTGTCCTCCTAATTATGACAAGGCTAAGTATCGCACCTTGAGGTTAAGTTCGCAAAAGTACGTTGTGGCGAATGGGTGACTGTATTGTAGGGACTCGACTGGGATTTTGTTATTATGTTTAACGTATCAAGAAGTGGACAAAGTGATGATATAATTCCATGAAGGTATATGCAGCGGGCATTCCAACTGGCAATCCACTGCTCACAAGATCCTGAGAGCAGGTTTCTTATAGCCGGCCGTAGGGAAGGAGATGATAATGCAGCAGTAGCAAGGATATATATTAAGTATATCAATGATCTCCCATCTAAAGAGCTGAGCATGAATGGAGTGGTCGACCATTTCAGGACCATCATGGAGGTTACTAAGATGATCCAGAAAGAGGAGGCACAGATAAAATCATTGGGATATTTAGCAATCGTGACAAAGGGAGTGGAGAGATTCAATTAGGAATGGTGTAAGTTAGTCGAGGATGGTCTTCCCCCATGCTGGGATCAACAGTTAGGGAAATTGCTTCCCCTGACCGCTTATGAATAGAAAATGTCTGAGATCAAGTGCAAGGTAGATTTAATATTGAGAAGACCTCCCGCCTAAAGGCAGATACCTTAGTAGTAGCATTACGCAAGGAATTATTTCTCCTTGTGCAGGTCAAGATATTCTTCGCAACCCGCCTTGATTATTCTGAGCTTACTCAACTTCAATATATGTTCGAGTTCCTCAGCACAACACCTCTACCTGCAGGGGTCATCTGGAAAAGGTGCTATGAATATGCAAATCCTCCAGCTCCTTCCACCTCACAGCAACTGCCACCTCATCCGCCTCGCCAGCCTGGCTCCTCTACATCTTCAGTCCGATCACACAACTCAGGGGTCTCTTCCACGCCTCGTCGAAACCATTAAATATTTCATGATCAAGCCCATGTGGCCTTTGTTTTTATTTTATATTTTAGTTTCAGTTGTGTTGTAAAATTGTGTGAAATCTTGATTTCACCCAAAGTATTTTTTAAATGTTATGTTTCTATTGTATTCAGTGTCGGAATAATAATTCCTTTGATAAAATGAAATTATATCACACCATTTTTTATTTGGATAGGAAACTGTAAAATCAAGAAACAATATTTTGTCCGAGAAAAAATCTGGCCAGGGTGCCCAATGTAAAAACCATAAAAAGCCATCTCAGAGACAAAGAAAAGTTTATGATTTCTCTAGAAGTTCTGAGTTCATATTTTGTGTAGAAAAATTTGTAATTTTTGGGATAAGATCTTAATGCATATCTGGAAGAGATGTTTTGAGAAGATAATATAATGACAACTTGTTGTAAAATGGATTCCTACTGGGCTTTTGAGTGGTATATATGCCTCTTCTCTGTATTGGTTTAATCTTCTTATTCAGTTTTTCCATATTTCCTTTCAAGTTATCATGTGCTCGGAATTTTGGTTGCTAACGGTTAATTAATGAGTTTACCTTACATGGTACTTATTTATTGGTCATTCGGCTAGCTTAATTAGGCTCAACACATGATTCTCATCTCATAATTCTTATCTTGATTGTTCTCTTCTTTAAGTCCCCGGAGGGTAGATTCTTACATCTCAGTAGGCCTGCCTCACCCTGACTTACCTTCCTTGTTCTTCTTAGCATCCACCCACATTATCTCAAAGATATATTCACTGGTTCCATATCTGGCCCTATTGCAGCAAATTGAGCTTCATTTTGGCGACAGGCCCATTCTCAGTTATTCCCCTCTTACAATCAGATTTAGCAGTTATTACTCCACTCCCATTGTTATATAGAACTGCCAATCAAAAAAATTCCACGAAGTTTATATCTGGGAGGCCCCCTCAAAGAACATAAAGAAAACCTATATGACCTCCCTCTCACAAGATTTCCTAGGCACTGGTCTCCTGCAACTCAAGACTGTCTCTAGGAGCGACAACATATTTTTGGAATTGTTGCCAGGGAACGAATTAGAAAATATTTTCCTTAGGATACGACATTATCTTCACCCTTCAAATCGTTGAGCACGAAGGGTTGAGAGTTGCACAAACCTCACCTTGGTGACTCCACTATCATCAAAACCTTCTTGGGAACTCCACCATTATCAAATCCTAAATCAGTCGCAATCCTGGCTTACACAAGGCCTCACACTCAGTCAAATACCTCCCAGCTGAGAACCCTTTCTGTATCTGATCTTGAAAACATTATATTCAAGAGAATCTGGAAAGAAAAGAAACCCATCCAAGCTTTATTACCTTCATTCTCACTAGAATATTCGTCGTCCTCATCTCAGAAAGCTGACGTCTATGGCCTTGGCTCCACAACCCGTGTACTTGAGTATCCCCCAGAGACCTCTACTTTAGCCAATTGTAACATAAAAGATGAAGTTGAATCCATTGATATTTCTTTTCCACCCTTGCATCCTACTCCAGAGGGGGAGGAATTCAAATAATTTACAGCACTCCAGAACTCATTACAGATAAATATCCAAACCTCCACTTAGCATATACCTGTTTGACCATAGCCAAATCATCCTTAGAATTCACCACCACCACTCCTAATGGTTTTATTTGGCTTCCTCCTCAACTAATATGCCCCATGGTTTTTCCTCAAGTATTTCATGACATGCCTCAAGATTATCTAAAGCTCTTGCCTCCGTTTACCGAGGAAAAAAATACTTCTTCCAGAAACATACTGAGAAATTATCTGCCTTTACTGAAAATGTCAATGTAGAACACCTGGATGTGGTGCTGAGGCTTTTCTCCAATCCTTGGATGGAGAAGCTCGAAAGTGGTTCAAATCTCTTGCTAATAACGTAGTCACCACTTGGGAGGAAATTGAGAATTTATTCACTCAAAAATGGGGAGAAAAGAGGGACCATAGTTACCTCCTCATAGATTTCAATGACCTAAATATGAAACACAATGAAGATGTAACAAAATTTATAAAGAGGTTCAATAATATTTACAATAATCTACCTAATGAGATAAAGCCTCCTCAAGTAGTTTCCAAAGTGGTCATTGTAGGAGTGTTTGAGCCTGAGTTTGGATTCACCTTAAGAGAAATAAAGTCTACATCCCTAGACCAGATCCAAACTTATGCACTGGAGGTAGAAGAAAACTTTTCTTCTACAGCAAAATTCAGAGTAAGGACAGAGCATGAGGCCACAAGAAGGGGTAGGGAGGAGGCTTCTACCTCTAATCAAGAAAGGGAATCACCAGAGTATAAAATTGAAGAGATAAATAATCTGATCAAGAACCTCTCGAATAAGTTGGTGAAGCTTGAATTGGAGGCTAAGAATTCCTCTGCTTGTCCCAACCAGATGGTTCCTAATCGAGGGTTTAATCCCCAGTATTGGAAGCCCATCAACAATAATTGTAGTGCGAAAGGAAGGAACAACAAGATCACATCCAACCTCCTCTGTACTTAGAAGGGGAAATTGAAGGACAAACTGAGCAAGTCACCGAAATTTAAGAAGATCAATTTCTCACTTATTTAGAAGATGAAGAAGGGGAACTCACCCTGCAAGAAGAATATAAGAGAAGGAGGTCCCCCCAGAGGACCGGATATTGATAATTACTACAAGCAGTTTTTGGACTTCATGCAAGCTCAGATCCATAATAAGTATGACCTTAGGTCCTCTAGAAAGAGGAATCAAGTGCAAGAACAAGACGAAGAGTCAATACTAAGAGAACAAACCCCTTATAGTTCTGCCAGTAAGGGGGGAAATCCTTTAGAAGAGTATGTACATCATAAGGCCACCATGTCCTCTTCCACAAAGCTATTTTTTGATCCTCCTGCTAACCACAAGTCCTCTTCTGTAGCCTTGAACCTGCCCGATCACCTTAAAGATTATTCTAAAGAAGTCATTGTAGAAAAAGCTCCCATGGCCTTTAACCTACAGAAAGAGCTAGAGAAATTCAAGATCCTGGTTGCCCTGATCGAGCTCCTAAAACAGCCCTCTTATAAATCCCAAGTATCTCAATTCATGTTGCCCCATAGCGTAGACCCTCTCCCTGACATCCTCAATCTCTAAGAGGAATGACCCATGGTAGTATTTGGACCTCATGTAGAAGACTTAGACTCAACCACTCCCCCATTTTATGTGTCTCTAGTTATTCACGACCTGTTACTGCACAACTGCATGCTAGATTCTAGGGCTTCACATAATCTATTGCCATTTTCTGTCATGGAGCAGTTGGGGTTGTAGATTACTGGACCTTATAAAGATATGTATTCTTTTGATTCCAAGAGGGTAAAGTGCCTGGACATGATAAAATACCTGGTAGTAAACCTACCCCAGATCTCGGCTAAGAGCGTGGTGATGGATATCATGGTAGTTGATATCTTAGCCCGCTTTGAAGTGTTGTTGTCTAGATCCTAGGGTTCTAAGATTGGTGGGTCAATTAAGCTGGACCTCACCTACGTGACTATTCTAGTGTTTGGTGGGGAGGAAAGGAGACTATAACATGAGTCCAGGTTCATTAAAATGGTCACCAAAGCTAATGGTTCGATCAAATCCCTAGTATATGGTATGGAGGGAGAATTTTCTTGTCTCATGTTTGAGGAGGATGCCAATTTCCTGCAAGAAACTAAGGTTCATCCTCTAAAATAGAAGGAGCCCATAATAAAGACGAGGGAAAAATCTGGACTCTGCATTTCGACGGGGCTAATTCACATGAAGGAAATGGAGTCAAGGTACTCTTGATCTCACTCGAAGGATGTTTACTTCCTCTCTCCTTCAAATTGGATTTTGAAGCCACAAACAACATGGCCAAATATGAAGCCCTACTACTAGGACTAGAGACAACACAGAACATGAACATAAAAAAGCTTAAGGTCTTCGGAGACTCAGAGCTAGTGGTAAGGCAAGTCAGGAACCAATGCCAAACAAAACATCCATAGCTCAGAGCTTATAGAAATGAGGTGTGGGACCTGGTAGAAAAAATTTTCTAGACTTTTAATATACAGTTCATGCTAAGGGACAAGAACCGGATGGCTGACTCGCTAGCCGTAGTAGCGAGCAATTTCCGCCCGCCATAGAATTCCTTGCTCAAGTATCATGTCAAAGTATGATACCAACCCTCCATTCTAGACAATGTAAAGCACTGGAAAGTCTTCGAGGATGAAGAATAGTTCAAATGCTTTATGGGAATGATCGATTAATTCTCAAATTTTGTGATCGATTCAGTGGATGAAGGTCACAGTGAAGAGCCAAAAACCAAATGGGAGGAGACATAGGTCGGACACCACGCTTTACAACTAAATGGAAATGTCATTCCCATAGGTCTCGTACCATTGGAGAGGTTATTTGATAAAAATGATATTCCGATCAACCCCATCAAAACGACCCTTGACGAGCCTGTTAGCGATGTGAATATTGGGATGGAGGAAGATCCAAAGGTGGTAAATCTTTCCAAGGGAGTCCCTGAAAAATACCAGGATCAATATATACTGTTTTTTCAATCATACAAGTATGTCTTCACCTGGTCATACCACTATTTGAAGACTTTCAACATTGACATTATACAGCACAAGATACCACTCAAAGGCGACGCCAAGCTTCATAAGAAAAATCTAAGGAATATCAATCCTCTCCTCCTACCAACTATTGAAAAAGAGATAAAGAAACTACTACGGGAAAAAATCATTGTTCCTCTGAGATATTCAGAGTGGGTAGCCAACCTAGTTCCAGTGAGGAAGAAAAATGGAAAAATTAGACTATGCGTGGACTTCTGAAATCTGAAAAGGGCCTCGCTAAAAGAAAACTACCCTCTTCCAAAGATGGACCATATTTTGAAAAAGGTGGTGGGATCCTCCCGCATGTCTATGATGGACGGTTTCTTAGGATATAACTAGGTAGCGGTGCTCCCTGAAGACCAGAAGAAGACAACGTTTACCACACTGTGGGGAACCTTCATGTATTCCCGGATGCCTTTCGGTCTAATAAATGTTGGTGCCACTTTCTAGTGTGCAATGGATATTTTCTTCATAGGAGATCAAGATAAGTTTGTGGTGATTTATCTGAACGACATCATTGTTTTCTCGAAGAGTGATGCTGAGCACATAGAGCATCTTCGGCAAACATTTGAAAAGTGTTGCAGGTACGGTTTGTCTTTGAACCCCCAAAAATCCATGTTCACCCTATAAGAAGGAAAGCTACTGGGGCATATAGTGACTAAGGAGGGAGTGAATATCGACCCAAAACGGGTGGAGATGATAAATGAAATTTCTCTCCCGCAGAATAAAAAGGAATTATAGGTATTTCTAGTAAGAATAAATTTCCTAAGAAGGTTCATTCCCAATTATGCTGAGATCATCCGACACATCACTGAAATGCTCAAGACTAATAATAAAATGAAATGCACTCCCCAATCAAGGGCTTATTTCGACAGAATCAAGCAAGCTTTTGTTGAAGCTCCAACGCTGGAGGGTCCAAATTATAGCAAGCCCTTCATTATTTTCTCCTTTGCCTCCCCTCATATAATAGTTGTAGTACTGCTACATTAGAATGAGGAGGGGCATGAACAACCTATTGCATTTTTTAGCCAGGTCCTGTGAGACGCAGAGTTGAAGTATATTATCTTGGATAAGAAAGTGTATGCTCCAGTCATATATCTAAAGGCATTCCAGATATATGTGTTACAATCAGCCATAACTTCCTATGCTCCCACGACAACGGTGAAGGAAATTTTGATACAAGGAGACAATGAAGGAAAGAGGGGCAAGTGGATAGTCAAGATCGAGGAGTATGAAATGGAGATAAAACCCACTAAACTCATTAAGGGGCAGGGACTAGAAAAAATATATCCGAATCCAACTGCCAAGCCTTGGGGATAAACCTGTTCATGGGAGGAGGAGATGCACAAGAAGGTACAGAGGTACAACGGGGAATAGAATCCTCCACAAAAAGGACACATGTAAAGTACCTTTTGTCTGCATGGTATAAAGATGTAGTGGAATACCTTCAGACCCTAAGGTGTCCTCCTAATTATGACAAGGCTAAGTATCGCACCTTGAGGTTAAGGTCGCAAAAGTACATTGTGGAAAATGAGTGACTGTATTGGAGGGACCCAGCTAGGAATTTGTTATTATGTTTAATGGAGTAGGAAGTGGATGAAGTGATGAAAAAATTCCATGAAGGTGTGTGCGGCGGGCATTATAGATTGTGGTCCACTGCTCACAAGATCCTAAGAGTAGGTTTTTTCTAGCCTAGGTTGTTTGGTGGTGTTCACGCTCATGTCCGGGCCTGTGATAAATGTCATAAATTCACAGAGAAGCAAAGGTTTGTGCCACTCCCATTGATCCCAATACATGTTGAGGAGTCAGTTAGACAATGGGGAATTGATTTCATTAGAGAGATCCAACTGGACTCTAGTAACTAGCATCGATGGATCCTCGCCACCATCGATTACTTCACCAAGTGGGTTGAGGTCATGCCTGCAAGAAATGCTACAGATCGGGTGGTGATCAAGTTCATGGAGGAGAAAATAATAGCTAGGTTTAGGTGCCCTACTAAAATCATCACTGATAACGCCCAGGTATTCAAGTCAACCAATTTTGTAAACTTTTGTCAGCATTACAATATTACTCTAGGACACTCCACTGCTTATTACCCATAGGGGAATGGGTTGGAAGAGTCATTCAACACGACGTTGGTGAGAATTCTAAAAAATACCATAAATGAGAACCAAAATAACTGGGACTCCCAGCTCAAGTTTTCACTTTGGGAAAATCACATCACCAACAAAATATCCACCGAAAAGTCACCTTGTGAGCTGGTGTATGGCAGGGTGGCGGTTTTCACCATTCAACTCGCTCTACCAGTGGCTAGATTTTTGCAAGACAGTCAGGAAAAACCAAATGACCTTGTCAGGAGAATGAATCAGTTGGTGGAGATGGAAGAAACCCGAGCACAGTTAAACCTCAGGTTGGAAGACTACCAGGAAAAGATGAAGTGTTTATTCGACCAACAAGCGAAATACAAGGAGATACAAACATGAGACCTGGTGTTGCGATGGGATGTCAAGCGGTCAGAAAAAGGTAAAAATGGGAATTTCGATCCACTCTGGTTCATCCCATTCAGGGTAGCAAAATTCAAAAGCAACAATACCTTTACATTGGAAAACTTGGAAGGGGATCTAATTGAGATGCCTGTGAATGGGCAGTTTCTCAAGCCCTATTTCTAGCATTGACACTGGTTGCAAGGGCCCATTATATATATCCTTCAAATTATATGTATACCATTTTTTACTTTCACATGCATTTTCATTCTATTCTTTTCTAATCAGAATTATCTGAAAATTTGATGACTGACCTGGGTATACTAACATGAACACAAGCAGGTGGTCTCTGAGTTCTCGACACCCTTGAACGAGTGTGTCATCCCCAATGGATCCAATGTTGGCTTGTGACTTCCACGAGGAGAAATACAGTGTGAAGACCTATCTAATGAAGGAATAGGAAAGGGAAAAGTGGGAGGCTAAAGGCAGGCGACGCATCTCTTTCGGTGGTTAGTAGTGCAAATGTGTCGCCGCAATCGCACCTCCCCCAAATACATGATGCAGCCAGTGATAGTGGTGGCACCACCCACCAAAGATGGTCATCTACAACCAATTCCAATGGCACTCCAGGGAGCGGGGTTTACCGAGACTGACCTGCCGAAGGAGATGATGTCAGCTCCCCTCGTGGCCAATCAGAGCATTTCCGCGGGGGGGGATGGGAGATGGAGATCAGCATTCGACCCGACGAAAATTGGAGGGCCCCACCAGTACACAACTGGTGCAGGTACGCTACAAGGTAGGGTAATTTTGTCTGGGGTACGAAGGTCAATACTCCTATGTCTGGCACACAGTCCCTCACCTACCCAGCCACTGTCAGCCAACCACCGCATGCCACATGCCTCTTTTCCAACATCCTCATGACGTCAGTCCATAGCAAGTTTTACTCACAAATATTTGAATTGCTGGGCACTTACCAACGTTTTACTCTGTCAGGCATCTGGATAAAATCACAAGTATTGGTTGACTTTCACCCTCACATCTCTTTCCCTATTGCCTTAGGTATTTGGTCATGTTCCTTTCATTATTTCCCTTTTACTATTTGTTCAAATTGATATGGAAAAAATGAAATGCTCCACCCCCCGAAACCCTGCAAGCTCACAAGGTCAAGATTGGTCCTGGCCCCTTACCACTCACGGATGCCCATGCTTAGCTCTGCAACCCGGTTTACCCTTTCAATGTGGCCCATACTAAGGCCGAGCTCCTAGAATTTCAGCGACATGGAAAAGATGTGTTCAAAATCATTGATTCAAGGCTCTATTACCAAATTTCCCCAACAATCCATCTGTTCCCGAAGTTTATTGCCTGGCTCGCCGACGCCTACATCGAGTGGAAGGACATTTTCCTCTCCACTCGGGGGGTCAAGATTCTCAAGATTACTCCTCAGCTCATTAGAAAATCCATATGTTATCCCTCTGCCCAAGACTGCGTCGAGTTCACCGAAGTCCCTCTCTCCTGCTACTTCTCGAACCTACCCTTGAAGAAGAAGAGCGGTTTCCTAGAACTCATTTCTGATTCGAACCTATCTACTCTCCCTCCCATAGAGGATATTCTGCTTTCCTTATTCCATTATACCATATAGCCTATTCTAGCAGTCATCTCGGGAATGTTGGGGTTAAAAAATGCCGATAGGGTGACTAAAGTAGGTTTAGGGTTTCTTTGGCTGATAATGAAATCAGGGATTCTACTAGATATCCCCACCTTCCTGGCCTCGACCATCAAAGCCAATTTCAAGATATGTCATCCTTTTTTTCTTTCAGATATTGCTCCCTCATTTTCTACTTATTCCCATTTGAGCATGTGGACAATTTCGATGGTTTAGGCCTGAACAGGTTCTCCATGAGAACAGTTGAACCCAAATCTGTTTTCGAATGGAATTTAGCAGTTTTCCAGCATTCATAGGGGAATTTTTATGTAAAATTCATCATGGATTTCATGTCTAGGGCCTATGCAATCATACATGACAGCCCCCCTTCCAGAATTTTTCCTAAGAAAAATTAGTGGCTCCAGTTCAGTGAAACAAATTGTACCGGTGATTGGTACTTGTTTGAAGATAACACCAATATTAGGGTCTATGGTGCCGAAGTGCCTCCTTACCACTTGCCATTGTTCCTGTCCATGAGTATTTTTGCCCTTGATTTCATCCTCCAAGTCCTAAGTGTCGGCCAAGCCCACTTCATGCCCACGAAAAAGGGATATATCTTTAGGCTCCCAAATACTATAGGCCCTTTCACCGTCAATTCAAGGCACACACTCTCCTCTGTGGAAGGGATGTTGCGGAAGATGAATTTCCCACAAGGAGATGCTTGGCACTACGATCCTAAAGGATTTATCACAAGGAGGAAGAAGAAGATTAAGTCCACAGCATATGAGCATGAACCTAGGCCTCTTATTGAATGTAAAGCTAACTGTGATTCATGGCCTTTGGATATAGATATGGAGGCCAAGTTCCCAGTCACCGAAGGAAAAAGAGACAGTGTACTCAGTGATGTAGAAGTGCTGGAATAGGAAAATCCCCAGACTAACCAAGGATTCACGGACGAGGAGGAGGAAGGTCACCTCAGCAAGAGATAGAAGACCGAAGGCCCTACGGAATAGGACACTGAGATTCCCGATGATGAGCCCTAACTACTCATGGGTCATGACAAAGACAGACCAGGATTTCAGCCCTCCTATGATTCCGCTTCTTCTTCAGCACCTTCAGAACTTTCACAAGATGTTATGTTGGGTAAAGAAGAAACAAGGGACCATATTGAGGCCAAGAATTAATTCCAAGAATTAATTTGAGAGTAGAAATCTCTCAGTTCATAGAAAAGCATCATACTCAGCTCACCTCAGCCTTATATGTGGAGAAATACCAACTTATATTTGTTTTCCAACATGCATCCTCTCATCCCTTACCCCCAGGATCCAAGTACAAAGCCCTGGAAATAATTATGAATTTGGCTTCCATCCCCTTGCCTGATAAGTTAAATTTGCATAAGTCCATTGGGGACATGCTGCAAAATGAACTATTAAAGCACACCATCGCCCTGGAGAAAGAAGAAATGATATTGGCTCAGATGAAGATCACCCAAAAAAGGGAAAGAGAAAGTGCTAAAGCTCTTGCTGCATAGCTGGAGGACTGAAAAAAGCTGATAAGATGTAAGGCAATCAACCCAACTCAGCAGTACAAGCCCTTCTAAGAAAAACTTAGTTTGAGGTAGAGGAGTTAAGAGGAAAAATGAATATCCCTCATTCAGAACATATCCAAAAAGAGGAACTAGCCAGAGTGGAAAAGGAAAAAGACGCTCTCACTGAGGCTCTCGCTCAGAGGGATGAGGAGATTGCAGGATTAAGGGAGAATTTTTTGGAGCTACTACAAGCTCAAGATAATCATGTGTGTGTAGTACCTATACCAGACGACACAAAAAGTGCTCCAAAAAAATTAACCAAGTCTCTGGCGGACCTGAAGATGTTAGAGGATGATACACACACCACTCAGAGACTCCTAGACAAGGCCAAGGTGTCCTACTCAAAGAACCAAAAGTCGGTATCGTCCCTTTAGAAGGAGGTAGAGACCCTTCACATGGAGGCCCAAGAACATGAGAATTCTATCAAGGATTTGAAGGTGTATATTAAAGGGAATATTTCATTAGTAGAATCTAGGAAAATAGTCCAGGCAAAGATCATAACAGATGTGAAAGAGCATTGGGAGCTCATCGTTTTGGCCAATGACAAGAAGAATTCCATCCGAGACTATAAGGTACATCTGGAGGTCGGCCGTAGGGAAGGAAATGAGAATGCAACAGCAGCAAGGAGATATATCAAGTATATCAATGAACTCCCATCTGAAGAGCTAAGCATGCATGGAGTGGTTGACCATTTCAGGACCATCATGGAGGTTACTAAGATGATCCAAAAAGAGGAGGCATGGGTAAAGTTGGGATATTTTACAATCATGGCAAAGAGAGTAGAGAGATTTGATCGGGAATGGTGTAATTTAGTGGAGGATGGTCTTCCCCCATGCCGGGATCAACAGTTAGGGACATTTCTTCCCCTGACCACTTATGACCAAAAATGTCTGAGATCAAGTTCAAGGCAGATTTAATATTGGAGAAGACCTCCCACCTGAAGGCAGATACCTTAGTAGCAGCATTACGCAAGGAATTCTTTCTCCTTTCCTAGGTCAAAAGATTCTTCGCAACCCGCCTTGATTATTTTAAGCTTACTCAACTTCAATCTATGTTTGAGTTCTTCAGCACAACACCTCTACCCGCAGGGGTCATCTGGCAAAGGTGCTATGAATATAAAAATCCTCCAACTCCTTCCACCTCGCAACAACTGCCACCTCAGCCACCTCACCAGCTTGGCTCCTCTACGTCTTTATTTAGATCACGCCACTGAGGGGGATCTACCATGCCTCGTTGTAACCGTTAAGTATGTCATGACCAGGCCCATGTGGCATTTTTTTTTTTTTTTTCAGTTTCAGTTGTGTTGTAAAAGCGGGTGAAATATCGATTTCACCCAAAGTATTGTTTAAATGTTTTGTTTTTTTTGTATTCAATGTCGAAAGAATAATGTCTATGATATGATGCAGTTATATTGCATCATTTTTTATTTGGATAGAAAATTGTAAAATCAAGAAATAATACTTTGTCCGAGAAAATATCTGGCCAAGGCACCCAATGTAAAAACTATAAAAATCCAACTCAGAGACGAATAAAAGGTTATGATTTCTCTAGAATTTTTGAGTTCATATGTTAGGTCCCTATATTACTATTTTATTCCCTTATTACTATTAGTGTAGCCCCCTTATTGTTATTGTTGTACCCCTGTAACCCCAATATTGTTATTATTGTGCCCTTACATTATTATTGTTAGGTTGGCTAGGATAATATTGTGGGCCCATGGACTCCTATATATGGAAGGAGGTTTTGGTCATTTGTATCATCCAAGAATTGTTCATTTATGTAATGTATTGGATATTCCCCCTCGAAGTGGTTGATTTCTAATGTGTTGATCTCTCTTTTATTCTATTTTTGGAGCTGGTTTCATAACATTTGGTATCAGAGCTTTGGATTCTAGGGTTTCGCTACTCCAAATAGGTCATCGTGGAATTTTCGCTACAAATTTTTTTCTACAAAGCTTCAGAAGCTGAATTTTTTATAAATCGAAGACGAAATCCTAAGGTACGTTGTGAAAACATTTCAGATCTTGGTATGCAATATTTTCAGAGATATGATCTATGCAAGTTAGTGATTTTTGCAGGCTCCTGAATTTAACCTAAACAGGTCATCGTGGAATTTTCGCTATTACATTGTTTTTACCTGGGTTCAGAAGCTAAAATTTTTACAGAGAAAAACCTCAATCCTTGGGAACATTGTGGAAAATTTTCAAATATTTTTTCGCAATATTTTCGGAGATAGGGTATGTGGAAGTTAGGTATTTTTTAGGCCCCCGAATTTCATCTCGAAGAGGTGACCGTGGGAAAATATTCATAACTTTCTCTCTAAGCATTGGATTGGAATTCTGTAAAAATTGGCTGCAATTACATGGAATGAAGTTTCTTGTATATAAATTTCAGAGCTGAAGGAGGAAAAAGTGACATCTGGCACACCGTACAAGGTCACTCTACTAAACCAGTCCATAATTAGGTCATTGTGGGAGATTTGGAATAACTTTGTATTGAAGAATCCAAATCAGGTTATACCTATGGAATTTGAAAGAAAATTCAGAGGGCTACTACAAGGCCCAATTTCAAATATTGAATATCCGAAATCATATACATAATTTAGTTTCAATATCGAGCTCCTCAAAAGCAAGAAAAAGATGTGTATTTTTTTCGAATTACATAAGTCTTGTTTGAAAAAATTAGTTTGAATTTATTCCAAGGGCATATTGAAGAATAGATATGAGTATTGAGTTGTAAAATTCCACCTAAAAATAATTCAACACCCATTAATCCTTCAGAAGTCTCTACTATGAATCATGAAGGTGAAGAAATGCAACATGAGATATCAAAATTACAACAGCAAGTGCACCAAATTTCGTTATCGCAAAGAGCAACAAAAAGTGAAATGGAATTTTTGAATAAAGGCATGGAAACTAAGCTGGATGGTTTGAAGAAAGGTGTGGAAGCTAAGATGAATGTTTTGGAAGCTAATATGGATGGCATGGAAGTTGGCATGGAAGTTAAGATGGATGGCATGGAAGCTAAGATGGATGACATAGAAGCTAAGATCAATGAAAAAATGAAAGACAACATGGAAAACATGAAGAATAATCTAAAATTATACATCGAAGGTTTGGAAAATTTGATACAAGAAATGTTTCCTAGTGGTGAAAAGATAGTAGAGGAAAATCATGATGAGAACAAAATAAATGTTAATCGTGATTTCATAAACTCCAATGTTGGATGGAAGAACCACCATATTCCAAAGATGGATATGAGGAATTTTGATGACAAGGATCCCGTAACATGGATACTACAGATGGAGAAATATTTTGATCTCAATAATGTGCAAAACACACAAAAGTTACGCATTGCAACATTACATTTAGAACAAAATACATTTGTATGGTATCGATGGATTTGCTCCCGTAAAAATATTGTCACTTGGTCAATTTTTACGGAGGAAATGACGGCACATTATGAGGATACAAAAAGAAACACCTTATTTAGCCAATTGATAAATCTTAAAAAAAAGGGTTCAGTGGTGGAGCACATTGAGGACTTCCAAAAATTGAATATAAGAGTAACTGATATTCCAGGGGAACATAGGATTGATGTCTTTATAGGGACTTTAAAGGATAACATCCAACATGAAGTTTGTGTTTGGGAACCTGATTCATTGGAAAAGGAATTCAGGTTGGCAAGAAAAATTGAATGTAAAATTATGGAGACAAGGAAGCCTACCACTCACATATATAAAGATGGAAGTGTTGCTACTCCTAGACGTACAAGGTTGACACCACAAAAATTGGAAGAAAAAAGAGAAAAAGGGCTTTGCTACAGTTGTGATAGAAATACACTAAAGCTCATATGTGTGTTGAGAAGGAATTATTTTACATAGATTTTGAGGATAAAGAAGAAAATGAACAAAAATCTTCAGAAGAAGAGGATATACACCAGGAACCAACCCTTGAAGGGGAAGAAATGTGTTCAGACATATCATGTAATGCATTGGCAGGAATCACCACTCCTCAAAATCTCAAGATAGAATGATATATCAAGAAGAAAAAGGTATTAGTGTTGATTGATTCGGGTAGTACCCATAATTTTATTCATTGTAAGGTAGCCAAGGAATTGAATTGTTTCCTATACCCAGCACCAGAATGTCAAGTGATGGTTGCAAATGGAGGAACTATAAATTTCTCTAGAAAATGTCATAATATCAAGATAACCATGGGGGAATATGTATTGACTAGGCCAATGCTTTCCATTCCTATGGGAGGTGCTGATGTTGTACTAGGAATACAATGGTTACAATATTTGGGGATGGTAGCTTTTAATTTTCAAGAACTTTTCTTGAAATATTTTTCAGAAGGAAAGGAAGTCGAATTGCAGGGTATCGCAGGGAAACCAGGAAAGATAATAAGCTCTAATGTCATGACAAATCTTCTTAAGAAAGAACAACGAGGCGTAATTTCACAAGTATGCCCACCAGAAGTTCCAACATCAAAATCATATATTTCTGCAAATCTCCAGAAATTCTTCGACAATCATTCCAAGGTGTTTGAAACTACCAAAGGACTCCCACCTATTCGTGATCATGATCATGCTATTCATTTTATTCCAGGAAGTGTTCCTCCAAACATCAGGCCTTATAGATATCCTTATGTCCAAATGAACGAAATTGAAAGTATGATTGCAGAAATGTTAGAGGTTGGTATAATTCAACCTAGTCAAAGTTATTTCTTTGCTCTAGTAGTATTTGTGTGCAAGAAGGATGGATCATGGCGCATGTGCCTAGATTATAGGGAGCTCAATAAGCTCACCATTAAAGATCAATTTCCCATTCCTGTGATTGATGAATTATTTGATGAATTACAAGAAGCAATTTATTTTACCAAGTTGGATCTTCGTTTAGGATATCATCAAATTAGAATGAAGACTGAAGATATTCCAAAAACAACATTCTAACTCATGAGGGTCATTATGGATTTTTGGTCATGCCTTTTGGCCTTACCAATGAACCTTCTACATTTCGAGGTTTGATGAATTCCATTTTCAAACCCTTCCTTAGAAAATTTGTGCTAGTATTTTTTGATGATATACTAATCTACAGCAAGTCTTGGAAGGATCATGTTCAACATGTTGACAAGGTGCTCAAACTATTGCAAGAGAAACAACTATATGAAAAAACATCCAAATTTTTTTTTGGAGTACAAGAGGTGGAATATCTAGGTCATATTGTATCACATGAGGGTGTTAAGGTAGACCCTAAAAAAATTAAATCCATTAAGGAATGGAAAGTCCCCACAACCATAAAGCAGTTGCGAGGATTTCTCTGGTTAACAGGGTATTATTGCAAGTTTGTTAAGAATTATGGGAGAATAGCAGCAGTTCTAACAACATTATTGAAGAAAGATGCATTTTCATGGACTCTTGAAGCAACTAAGGCCTTTGAACATCTTAAAGAAGCAATGTGCCTAGCACTGGTTTTAGCTATGCCAGACTTCACAAAAACCTTTATGGTGGAATGTGATGCCTCAAGAAATGGAATTGGTGTTGTTTTAATGCAAGAAGGAAGACCCTTTTCTTTTGAAAGTCGTCCAATCAAAGGAAAGTATTTACAAAAATTTATTTATGAGAAGGAAATGTTAGCAATACTACATGCACTAAATAAATGGTGACCTTACCTAATGGGAAGACACTTCAAGGTAAAAAATAATCGTGGTAGTCTTAAACACTTTTTGGAACAAAGACTATCTTCAGAAGAGCGGCAAAAATGGGTCACAAAGATGTTAGGTTATGACTTTGAAATAATCTACAAAATAGGGAAGCTAAATGTTATTGCAGATGCACTCTCAAGAAAGAATGAAGAGGTGGAAGCATTGCTTTGTGCTATTTCTATTATCCAACCAGATTGGATAACCAAAGTAAGGGATGAATAGAGGAAGGACGAAGGAGTGTGGACACTCATTCAAAATTTTCATCAAGATCCTAGAACATATGATACATTTAGTTGGAAAAATTATTCCTTATGGTACAAATAGCGCTTATATCTTTGTAAGAATTCCCAACTAAAGAAAAATATTATTTTGGAATTGCACACTTCTCCCTTAGGAGGACACTTAGGATTTTTAAAAACTTACCATAGGGTGAAGAAATAATTTTTTTGGGATGGCCTTAAATCTGATATTCAAAATTTTGTGGCGGAATGTTTGGTTTTCCAGCGAAATAAAGTTGAGACAATTAAAACCCTAGGTCTTCTACAACCTTTATCCATTCCAAGTCAACATTGGGAGGAGATTTCAATGGATTTTATCATAGATTTACCTAAGTCCGAAGGAAAGAGTGTTATCATAGTGGTAGTCTATAGACTTACCAAGTATGCACACTTTTGTGCATTATCTCATCCATTTAAAGCAAGTAAATTTGCTACTACATTTATGGACACAATTCAAAAGCTACATGTAAACCCAAAGATTATTGTGAGCGACAGAGATCCCATTTTTACTGGAAATTTTTTAATGGAGTTATTTTCTTGTTTGGGTACTCAATTAGCTCATAGCTCATCTTATCATCCTCAATCCGATGGTCAAACTGATATAGTGAATAAATGTTTGGAAGGATATCTTCATTGTTTTGTATCTGATAAACAAACACAGTGGGTCAAGTCGTTACCTGTCTCTGAATGGTGGTATAACACTTCCTTCCATACTGCAGCAAAAATGACCCCATTTATGGCACTTTATGGATATCATCCACCGTCCATCACATCATCTTTAAGAGAAAATTCTAAGGTTCAAGCAGTGGAAGTTCACGTCGAGCATCAACAAGAAGTTCTCCAACTCTTAAAGGATAACCTAAATTTGGCACAAAATTGAATGAAACAACAGGCAGATCAACATCGCAATGAGAGAAGTTTTGATGTAGGAGACTGGGTATTTTTACAACTACAACCATATAAAAAAATTTCCCTCAAGCAAGCTAAGAAGGATAATAAATTATTTCCAAAGTACTATGGTCCTTACAAGGTGTTGAAAAATATTGGTACTATGGCATACAAATTGGAGCTTCCTGCTTCTTCGTGAGTGCATCCAGTTTTCCAAGTTTCATGCTTAAAGAAGGTTATAGGTGAAAATATTCCAGTTCAAACAATATTGCCAGAACTTGATGAGGAAGGAAAAATCATATTGTAACCTGAAGCGGTCACGAAAACAAGAACTCGGCTGCTACGAAATCGATCAATTTCAGAGTATCTCATCAAGTGGAAGAACTTACCCACTGAAGATTATACATGGGAGGATGAGAATTTTATACAGAAGCACCTAGAGCTACTCAAGTGTTGAGGAAAACATTTTTTTGAAGGAGAGGGGCATGTTAGGTCCCTATATTACTAGTTTAGTCCCTTATTTCTTGCAATATCCCAAAATGGGAACAACTACACTATTGGGAATAATTTGAGTTATTACCAATGTGGAGCTTTAGAAAATCATGAGCATGGAAATATAGAGCAGCTAATTAGGTGTGAAATAACATCACACCAGCATATGGATGAACCTCAGCAAGATATTTTCCTATATTATCCTTCCCGGGTGGGGAAATGCAACGATACAGGGCATAAAACAGTTGTCTTCAGAAAATAACGCTATACAAGTGAGAAATGGGACTTGGATCCCTTATAAGACATGATATAGAACTCACATGTAGAATTATAGGTGAAACAAATCACTCTAGCTCATATAAACAGATCTCCCCAATTCAATGCAGCTCAAATAAGCCCAAACCCCATAACCTAGCTCATGCAGAAAATGTTGAAGAAAGAACTGTATTATTTTAATGATTTTTTATGTATAAAATAATGAGAGAAGAATGATATTAAGCTTATATTAATCAAACAACCAAGGAATGGAGGTTGAACCTCTTTTACACCAAGAAAAAGACATCCGGCAAGGGTTTCTGGCAATATACATGTACAAAAAGCAGGACTGAAAAAAATAACGTATTATACTACAAATATGCATTAAAAATGGTTTAATATGAAATGTAAAAGCTGAATAATATATAAAATGGCCAAAGGCCTTCTTATTAGATCCCTCGGAGGGAAATAAGCACCTCCTCGTCAAAGACTAGCACAAAATCAAAGGGTGCAAGCCTGTTGTTGCTGCCCCTGCATAAAAGACGCAGTTTTATGAAGGGAACTATGTTGTGGCTAAATATGTATGAATGGCCCCAATAAAAATGCTGAAATGAAGCTCAAATCATTCCCTCTTGATCCCTTAAGCAAGCTGATCCAAAGAGAGGATGGAATTCCCGCATGGGAATTCTTTGCACTAAGCAGTGCAGCAACTCCGGCTAAACAACTGAAGCATGCAAGTAGTCACAAGACCAAAGATAGTTGAATACTGAATGAATCCCTTTGATTCTATGCCTTCCATTTTATCTTTGGTGAGCCTCATCACCCCGGACCCCACACAATGTTGAGGTGACTTCCTAGTGAAGCTTCCTCTTTCAAAACTGCACTACCCTAGCTAGCTTCCCTCCTCTTTGTAGCAGCACTGTTGACTTGGTCAACTGGAACTAATCCACCTGCAATGCCTCTTTTCACACTGAGGGATCTTCAATCCGGTTTTCATATGTGTGTCTAGGCTGATCCTTGTTCACATTGAGCTAGTTTACTTGAGTTATTTCTTCCTCCTCAAGAATGGATGTTGACTTAGTCAAACTTGACTATGTCTCCATCTAATTTGTCCTTGTTCACACTTGGAAGTGTAAAAATAGCTCCTAAGGTGATCTCCTTCCTTACTAAGGTGGAATTTACTCATATTTTTATTTTTCATGGGCTTCCTTACCCATTTATTCCTTTCCTAGGTGAAATTAGCAGAATCTAATATTCCAAATTGCTGTGTGCAAATTTTGGAATATTACAGTCCTTCCCTCCCAAATGTTGCTTGTCCTCAAGCAAATGCAAGGATAGGACTGAAGAGCATCCTCTTCTCCCCTGTAGCAACCGCATAAGATGAAATCCTCCAAGGATCAAGGTGCTGCATCATCAATATATCTCCAAGTTGCCCCTCCCAAGTGTGCAAACCATCTACTGGGGAACATCCCAAATAGCTGACATTATGTGACAGTGAAACATCCATGGAGGAAGCAATGGGCTGTTTGTAGGTCCTATTGAGCCATGAGGGCTGATATAAATTGGGATTAATCATCCCCTTTTGAATCTCTCCTCCCCAAGCTATCAGCCAAACAAAATGAGTCACCCTCCAAGTTGGCAACTCATGAAGGATCTCTTCCACCTTGAGCTCATGTAGAATAGGTGGGCTGAAAATATGAATATGGTAGGCAAGAGAGCCTACCCCATGCTATCTTCCTCTCCACTTAAGATAAGTGTAGATAATTTTATAATCTTGGGTTGCCATCATGTTGCCCTCAAATGGCAAGAAGGAAGCTAGACCTCCAAAGGTCCCTCTCCTAGCACAGTGAATCAAGCTGGACCAAACCATCTCATACATGATGGACAAGAACCCACCACCATATGGCATCCCATTCATCTCATGGACCTCCTCATTAAGAAACAAATATTTTGCTGTAGAGGCCATGTCTCTCCCCATGCTCCCCTTAGAGCATGTAATGCAGAAAGTGTGGGGATTCTCCTCCCCCAAGAACACACCCACTCCATGTGTTCCTCCTCCAATCATGCTCCTCATATAGGCAAGAATAATATCAGAAAATAGGATCATGATCAGCATCATAATGAGAGAAATACTGAAGGTTTTATGTGGTGCTGGAAGGTGCCAACAGTATCCCAAGTGGTCACAACACAGTCTTCCCCACTACAGCTTCAGACAATATCATGGCAAGTTGTTTCTTGATAGATACCTAGTTGTGTAAGTCACCACATCTACTAGCAAGTAGTAAATGGTTGAGTGTATCAACTGAGCATACAAGAAGTAACCAAACACTTGCCCAAATTCATACAAAAGATGGTTGTCTCCATCATAATAGCTGGCCAAAATTGGTCCATGGAGCGCAAAGATAAGCTTGCCCCTTTGTGGAGCAATGCAGTGCAAAAGAATGGTAAGAGCATGAAAATATTGTGTTGGACAATCAATAAATTCAAAAAAAAAATTCTTACCATGTAATGAAAGTAGGATGGTGACTAAATCCACAGATAGATCCTCCAGAGTGGTATGACATATCCATATGAAGAGGAATGAATCACATGTTGCATGAAGATCCTTCCCCTCATGCTTGGAAACCCAAGTCAAGGAGATCATACCATAATAACAAATGAGTCCATTCACTCCTCTACCAATCTCACCTCCTCTATGCCCACCAAGTGCCTCAAATATGAAGTGATCCTGGGAATACTCCATCAACAAGTTGTTGATCCATAGTGACAACGATGTTGGCCTATGCAAATAGGTTTCTGCCAACTCATAACTCCATTCTCTAATATGTATAATGTCAAAGACTCCTCCCATGATGTTGCCATCTCCTCCCATTGAAACATCATGCAAAATGTGAGAGCAACTTTGCCCTTGCTCTCTCTCAATCTTCCAAAGCAAAAAATGTATCTGCTGCCCCATCACACTTCCATCATACAACTCATGTGGTGGAAACATAATGATTGCATCATCATAATGCATCCACACTCCTTGTTGCCCCATGATGCAAGTATCCTGCCAAGTTCTCTCCTCCCACATACCCTTGAAAAAAAAAATATGTCTCATGATGACCAAACTCTCTCAAGAGTAGCCAACGCTTTTTTGCCTCTTGCTGCCCAGTATCATATATTTGCAAGTAGATCTCCAGCTCCTTGATCTCTATCTACATCCTCTTATCCACTGATGGATGCCTCCTACTATTCTCCACATTGGTACTCCTCCAAAGAAGATTACCATCCTCCCATATCATATTTTTCTCCTTGCATTCCACGGGATGCTGAAAAGAAACTCCTTGGAAACCTCCTAGAGAAGATCCCTCACCGATGATCATATTGAACCCATAAGTATCCAAGGGGGCTGAAGGCAAAGCCTCCTTGCTGCTACCTCTTGATAGCGTTGTAACCCTCCTCCAGGATGTTTTGGCTATCTCATGTATCAACTCCTGGATGAACATTTGACTCTGCATGAATTTGTTTGGAGCAAAGTTCAATCCGTCCTCCAAGCATTCACACTCCACTCTCAAGGGTTGTGTGCAACTCAAAAAGGGCCCATGAGAATGATGGTTCATTTTTTCCTTGAACCATTCAAGTTTGCACAACGCAGTGCAATCTTGCTGCTCTACCTTAGCAACAATGTTTGATCCTAGACCATATAAGGACATATTTCCACCATTTTTAGAAAGATTTGCTGCAATAAGTAAAAGTGGAAATCTTCCCATACCTTGGTGAGAAGTGGGAACCTCTTGTAAAGCTGCAAAGGCTCCTCCCTCCAATGTAATGGCTGCCCTAGCTGCTGATGTAGAAGGTTGTTCTTCCAAGGCTATGACAATGCTGGTACTTGTCTCTTCCCATGGTGGTGTGGACCCTCTCTCCTCTGATATTTCTCCATCAAAAGTTCTAATCAACTCTTGAGTGAACTCAGAAAAATAAGTCACTCCTGTGTGGCTTAATTGACTGCACCACCAAGCATTGGCTCCACCCTCCAGGTGCAGCGCTGCAACTTCTGCCGCCTCCCTCTCTACCACTGGATGAAGTAGGAAGAATGCCTCAAGCTTTCTTGCCCAAGCTCTAGCTGTAGTTGACCCATAAAATGTAGACAATTGGAACCTATTTCCTTTAATCTCTCCTTTTCTGCAGGGTCTTCTTTCTTCTCTCAGTTGAATGAACTGAGGAAAATCTAGGGTCTCTTTGGAAGCCCTAGGTTGGCACTTGTATTCTGCCAAATTCCCACTCAGGATTTCATGCTCTAAGTGGTCTCATTGCTCTCCACTTCCTCTATGAGAAAATGAAGTGCATGCATCTTATTTTTCTTCTTGAAGCCTTTTAGAGGTCTCACTGCAACTCTCTCCTCCTTGAAACCCTCTTAGAGTTTCAATGCATTTCTCTTCTTCTCTCTTCTTGGATCTGAAAATGGATGAGAGTAAGCTCATCCTCTCCATAATTTTGTTCTCCTCTTCTTCTTATCTTCTGATTGGATCTGAAATCCATAGGATGAGCCAAGATGGCAGCTCTGATACCACTGTAATATCCCAAAATGGGAACAGCTACACTATTGGGAATAATTTAAGTTATTATCAATGTGGAGCTTTAGCAATTCATGAGCATGGAAATGTATAGCATCTCATTAGATGTGAAATAACATCAAACCAGAATATGGAAGAACCTGAGCAAGATATTTTCCTATATTCTCCTTCCCGAGTGGGGAAATGCAATGATACATGGCATAAAATAGTTGTCTTCAGAAAATAACGCTATAAAAGTGAGAAATGGGACTTGGATCCCCTATAAGACATGAAATATAACTCACATGCAGAATTAGAGGTGAAAAAAATCACTATATCTCATATAAACAGATCTCCCCAAGTCAATGCAGCTCAAATAAGCCCAAACCCCATAGCGTAGCTCATGCAGAAAGTGCTGAAGAAATAAATGTGTTATTTTAATGAGGGTTTATGTAGAAAATAATTAGATAAGACTAATATGAAGCTTATATTAATCAAAAAACTGAGGAATGGAGGTTTAACCTCTTTTACACCAAGAAAAAGACACCCGGCAAGGGTTTCCGGCAATATACATGTACAAAAAGCAGGACTGCGGAAAATAATGTAGTCTACTACAAATCTGCATTAAACATGGCTGAATATGACATGTAAAAGCTGAATAATATAGAAAATGGCCAAAGGCCTTCTTATTAGATCCCCCGGAGGGAAATAAGCACCTCCTCATCAAAGACTAGCACAAAATCAAAGGGTGCAACCCTGCTTCTACTGCCTTTGCATTAAAGACACGATTTTATAAAGGGAACTGCATTTTTTCTGAATATGGATGAATGAACCCAAGCCAAATGCTGAAATTAAGCTCAAATCCTTCCCTCTTGATCCCTTAAGCAAGTTGATCCAAAGAGAGGATGGACTTCCTGCACAGGAATTATTTGCACTAAGCAGTGCAGCAACTCTGACTAAAGAGCTGAAGCATGCAAGTAGTCACAAGACCAAATATAGTTGAATACTGAAGGAATCCCTTTGATGCTATGCCTCCTTTTTATCTTTGGTGAGTCTTTTCACCCCGGATCCCACACAATGTTGAGGTGACTTCCCAGTGAAGCTTCCTCTTTCAAAACTGCGCTACCCTAGCTAGCTTCCCTCCTCTTTGTAGCAGCGTTGTTGACTTGGTCAACTGGAACTAATCTACCTGCAATGCCTCTTTTCACACTAAGGTATCTTCAATCCGGTTCTCATATGTGTGTCTAGGCTAATCCTTGTTCACATTGAACTAGTTTACTTGAGTGATTTCTTCCTCCTCAAGAATGGATGTTGACTTAGTCAAACTTGACTATGTCTCCATCTAATTTGTCCTTGTTCATACTTGGAAGTGTAAAACCAACTCCTAAGGTGATCTCCTTCCTTCCTAAGGTGTAATTTACTCATATTTTTATTGTTCATGAGCTTCCTTACCTATTTATTCCTTTCCTAGGTGAAAGTAGGAAAATCTAATATTCCAAATTACTGTGTGAAAATTTGGAATATTACATTTCTATTAGTGTAGCCCCCTTATTGTTATTGTTGTACCCCTGTAACCCCAATATTATTATTATTGTACCCTTACATTATTATTGTTAGGTCAGCTAGGATTATATTGTGGGCCCATCAACTCCTATACATAGAAGGAGTTTTTGGGTATTTGTATCATCCAATAATTTTTCATTTGTGTAATGTATTGGAGGTTGCCCCCTCGAAGTGGCTGATTTCTAAGGCATTGATCTCCCTTTTCTTCTATTTTTGGAGCTAGTTTCATAACATCATATTTTGTGTACCACATTTTGTAATGTTGGGGATAAGCTCTTAATGCATATTTAGAAGAGTTGTTTTGAGAAGATAATATAATGACGACTTGTTGCAAAATGGATTCCTACTAGGCTTTTGGGAAGTATGTATGCCTCTTCTGTGTATTGGTTTAATCTTCTTATTCAGTTTTTCCATATTTTCTTTCAAGTTATCATTTGTTTAGAATGCTAGTTGCTAATGGCTAATTAATTAATTTACCTTACATGGTACTCATATACTAGTCATTTGACTACCTTAATTAGGCTCGACACATGATTCCCATCTCATAATTCTTATCTTGATTGTTCTCTTCTTTAATTCCCTGGAGGGTATATTATTACATCTCAGTATGCCTGCCTCGCTCTGACTTACCATCCTTTTTCTTCTTAGCGTCCTCCCACATTATCTCAAAGATCTGTTCATTGGTTCCATATCTGGCCCTATTGCAGCAAATTGAGCTTTATTTCGGCCACAGGCCCATTCTGAGTTATTCCCCTCTTACAATCAGAGTTAGCAGTTATTACTCCACTCCCATTGTTATCTAGAACCATCGATCAAAAAAACTACACGAAGGTTATATCCGGTAGGCCCCATCAAAGCACATAAAGAAAACCTATATGACCTCCCTCTCACAAGACATCGTAGGCACTGATCTCCTACAACTCAAGACTATCTCTCGAAGTGACAACAAACCAAAATGAACCTATGCAATCTTGGTACACATCCACTCCTCCATCATGGCCTACACCTCCTAATTTTCCTTACACCCATCCATATCACCCTAAGCCTATGAACCAACCATTCCAACAATATGTTCCTCAACCCCCTCATTGGAGCAAACCATCAAAAGGGTGGAGGCCCCAACCAATCAACCACCTGCTTTACTGCCTCCACCCCAAGCTCAACCTCATCTCACCCACTTTCCTCCACCTAAGTTGCCTCAGATGCCTGCTGTTACATAGAATTTTTTCACTGTCCCTGCAATCCCCAACTTGCACATTGGAGGGTCATTTCTATGACCAATGCACAATGTCATGCTTTGCAAATAACATCCTTGCATCCTTTTTGATGGAGGCAACATTCCTCTTGTTGACATTTCCCTATGCAGAGCTTTCAAAATCCCTATTTTTTCCTTGGCGCGAGTATCCCTTTACCTCCTCGCACCGACCTGGGAATTTAACACTAAACTCGCTCCACTTGGTGTTCTATCCTAGTGTAATTCCTGCAACAAGCTATTTAAGAAATGTTTTTTAAAAATAGATGTGGAGGTTCCATTCCAACCACCTCGGGATGAGTCATTGGGAGTGGTTGAACTAAAACAACCACGGGCTCCCTCCTTTAGTTAGTAGTTTCCACCTCCCTTGGAACACTCCTAAAGGATAGGCCTCCCTCCCACCCTTGTAGGGATCAAAACCTCCTCCTTTGCCTCTATATAAACAAGCCTTCTCTCTTTATGAAAACTAGCTGAACAAAGAGAACTATACAGCTGAAGCGATGAAATAGGAGAACTGATGTATAGCTAAATAATTGAGCTCTTGAGAAGGTAGAACAAGGAGAAATCCATCGAGAGTTCCCTTATCCCATCCTAATTCCCCGACGATCTTTGAGACGTGCTTCACCCAAGCCCTGCTAGAGGAGACCGCAACGTCAAAGCATGGTTGTATCTCTTCTTTCTACCTATTAATATAAGTGACTATTGTCTGGTTCCCGTCTTGTGTTTTATCTTTATCGAATGCAATATGCTAGTCTTCTTTAACTGACAAGTAGATTTTGGATGAAATTAGTATGTGGGATGTGATCGTCATTTTCTGATCTTTGTACAGGTGTCCGAGCGCGATAAGTGAAGGGATTGTGACTTGCTGCATCGGGAGCGAGCATTTCTCATCACCACTATGATTTCCGACAACAGCATTGGACCATAGGTAGGCTATCTTATCGCGTCCTTTTTTCATTCAAATATATAGGAACCTACACCTTAGCACTATTCCCTGTTACTAGACCCACCCTAGAGCTAGAGGGATCGTCTCTATCCGCAGAGAGGATTTACCTACATAACAAGTTGGCGACTTCGTTGGGGATCATTGTGGGTTTGTCTTTGATATTGCTGGGTCGTTTTTTGGGTTTTTTCGTCTTGTTGTTTACCTTTCTGGTTGTTTAACTATGCTTCAAACCCTTGTTCAGCCCCAGAGTGTCAAGATTGACCTCTGCTCTGTTGAGTTTTTCCCTTTTCATTGGTTAACTGGCTTGGCACATTTTTCCCCTGAATAGCTGCGCCAATTGGTGCATGTTGCTTTTGTAGCACTCGCGCCATCCCCTATTTGGCACTGAATACCACCTCACAGTTGCGTCGACCCCTGTGAGTTTTTGGGTGTGAGCTTTCCATGAGTTTTTGGTTGATTGTACTTGTTTCTGGGTTATTCTTGAGAGTAATTGAAGTGTTTTTGACTATCTTTGATTTCTAGAGGCTCATTTTCTTCAGTTGTTTGTCCATTTCTTATCAGTGTGTCTTGAGGTCTTAGGGTTTCTGAGTGCCTTGGTGCACTAAGCCTTCTATTTGGAGATCGAGTTTCATGATAGCTGTCGGATTTGTTCCCTGTTTAATTTCTCTTGGTCTCTTTGATCCTATTGAGTATGTTCATTGGTTGAATGATCATTGCCTTTCCTATTTGATTTTTCTTCCTCTTACTCCAAGCACCGATTACATTACTTGCATGGGTCATTTTGGAGATTTCTCTTTGATTTTAAAAGATTGTAGCATTGGTTTGGGTATTTTTGTGTTTGTTTTATTTTGGAGGAGTCATTCCGTTTCAAATTTTACATTCGCTCTCTTAAGGTAGTGTTTAGTTTTGTTTTTCATGTCATTTAATGCATTGTTTTTTCTATTGCATTGAAAAAACCAAAATATTTCATTTCTTTTGCTTTGAAAATGAAATGTTCTCTCGCATAACTAGCATTGCATAGGCTAGGAAAGAGTTTTTTTTTCTATAGATTGCATTAGATACATTAGTGGATGTTTTCTCATGATTTCAGTATTCGTTATTGCTTGAAAGTTTTCTTTCCTTCTCATAGATAGCTTTCATTGAATGAAAATGGTATCCTTCTGCATATAGTTTTTCATTTAGGAAGATTTCAGATCCAACATACGTTAAGGCCTGGAAATTGAAACCTAATCCAAGATCAACGTTAAAATTTATTTCATTTAACCTAAGGCAACATTGAAACCTAACGGAATATTCTAGTGGTCTATGTTAGAGATGTGTTCCGGCATCTTAAAACCTAGTAGCTGTCGTTCACCATTTTGCTTCAGATAGCACTAGTACAGACTTGTGCTCCACGTACCATCAATAATATAAAGGGATAACCCTCTAGGTTGCAATCCTTTTATCCATAGGAAGCCGAGTCTACCACCCTGTAACCGTGATACACCAAAAACAGCATTCGGGGAGATTACCTGCACGCACGTCAAATCCTTGGTCATTTCTCTTTAATTTGATCACTAAGGTGTATATGGTAGTTCACGGAAACCTGGCATACCCTCTTGTTTAAATTACCTGAGGAGTAATTTTTTATCTTTACTGACTCCTTAAATTTGAAAAGATCATCGAGCACTTGTCCTTTCACGCTCGCTCAACATTGAAAGTGACTAGAGTCATCTTTTTCCCGTTTCTTGACTCTTAAAACATGAAACAACAAAATTTGGTTTCCATGTCGTAAAATAAACTACTCACGATCACACGCCCATAAAATTTTTTAGCACTTGGCTTGTTTTTGTTTGCCTTAGTTTTTTGAGTCTTTGCTCGGATATTTCTTTTTCCTTCTTATTGAGAAGCAGTCACAGTGGCGGAACCACCAGTATCGTCATCCTCGTTCCCTTCTAGAGGTAGTCCTTTACTAGATAGTTCATTTGAAACTCCTCAATCCTCTAGGTTTTCCAAGCTTCAGTAGCCTATTCTCCCGTCAGTCTTACCCCTTGCTACCCAGTCTCCTACTGACGAGCCAGTTGAGTTCAATTGGCCTCCCTCGGGCGCTTGGTCTGGTTTTGGATATGAGGAAGAATCCCCTCCTCTTACATTGGGATCACCATTTTTAGCTGCTGTTATACCTCCTAGTCCCCGTAGTATTTTCAAATATCTTACGGAGGAGTCAGACATGGACACATCAGGTCCTATTGGCAGTGATGGAATTCCTGTTTCTATAGAAGAGTATCAACTTTTCCCTGAAAACACCACTCAGGTGTCTGCTCAATCTTCACCATCGATGTCACTTCCAACCAGATATAGGTCTTTGGGTCATATTATTGATGGTGGTGCCTCTATGGCAGCATCTACTTCGTCCAGGAGTCCAGTCCTTCCATCATTAGGATTGTTACCAATGACACATGTTTAGTCGGTTGCGGTTACATCTATCCTAGTTAAACCTACTGTCTGTGTGGCTAGGTCTGTGCCGGTCACTCAGTCGCCAGCGGCCTCAACTGAGATACCTGGTGGCATCACTTTTGAAGAGTATCTATTGGTTATTCATCAATAGAACTCTCAAGTTTCTCAGCAGCCTCATGCTCCTATTAATCTGCCACACCATTATGACGAATATTGTAATCCTATTTATTTTCCCTATCTTACTTCTCAACACTATGATGCTATCGGTACCCCCATTTATGTGTTTCCTACTCCTCATCATTATGATGAGCATGGCGTTCCTATTTATGACCCCTATCAAATCGTTCCCAAGATTGGGAGGACTTATCAGGTGCAACCCCCTCGCCCACAAGGACAACCCTTTCAAGGACAACCTTCAGCTCAATCGGGATTTGCATATGGTCCTCATGGACAACCTTACGGTCCACAGTGCCAACCTTTACAAGGCTAGCCCATGGTCCAACAAGGAAAACCTCAGGGGCCTTCTGGTCAACCTTTGTATCAACAGGACCTTCTTATGCTCCTGGGGGGGAAATCTATTCGTCTCAAGGACAACCTTTTGTCCAAAAACCAGGATCATATACTCAAACTGGTCCAAATGTTGGGCAACAAGGACAACCCTCTGGTCCTCCTCCGGGGCAACCTAGTCCATCGCAACCATCAGGCCAACCTTTTCAGCCAGGGCAACCTGGTGGCTCTTAGCATCGAGTTCAATCTACTCCACAGGGTCAACCTATGCAAATGTTACACTAAAATTGTCACCATGACATTTTATTGTCTGTATGGGTTCATCATTACTCATACAATACTCCCTTAGAAATCTACAAACGTGAAGTTCCTAAAACCAAGCCTTGAAATTGAGAGAAAAGCTTATAAAAGTCATAAAAATACTTGTACCGCACTTTCTCTTAGTATTACCTGCGGTGCCACATATGTTTCTTCTAGAACATGCGGAACCGGCCGTACTTTTTCTTCATTTAAGCTGTGGTTCCCTATAAAAGGTAAAGTGAAGGTGGAATTAAAATTTGGAAGCCCAACTGGTTGAATCTGGAAGCTTCTGGAAGCAATTATTCGGTGGAAAGTTTTCTCCTTTCATGTACATTCATCCCTCCATTAAAGGATCCTACCCCTTGGTATGTGGAACTTAGTCCCTTTGAAAGAGGATTCTATCCCCTCTTATTTGGAGCTGCAACCTCTTCTCTTTTCCTATAAATTGAGGCCATAGTTCAACCTCAAAGGGAGTTAGGCTTTGATATTTTTTGAGGAGAATTGATAGAAAAACTCAGACTCTCTTAACTGATTACCATATGGGAATGATTACACACTCATCTGTATGTTAGTAGAGAGAGTGAAAAGGCTTGTCAAAGTAGAGGAAACGCTTGTTTCGGACCCCGAAAGGACCTGTACGACATCAAGGCGAACACAGTTGTAAGGCTCCTTCTTTCATCAAAGATAATACAAATGGATCTTGTTTTCTCAATGAGTTGTTTATTTAAATGGCTTATTTCTTGAATTCCTTGATCATCAAGATAGATTTATGGTTTATGAATTAGTCTATATTATGCAGGTGCTTCTGATTCTTTTATGTTTTTTATTGCAGATCCCGAAAGGAGACGTATTCAAAGCAACAAGAAAGAAGACTACGATCAACGCTGGACTACAGGTAAGTCCTAAATCCTTCATTATAGATAATTCTAGATCAAATATAATCTAGAGAAAGTAGTTTACATCTGTCCTTTTGTTGCTAGTTATCCATAGGATACTAGGGAGATCTGTCTTCTCCACAAGAATGATTTATTTGTCCAACAAAATGGTGACTCCGCTGGGGAATGAATCTTGAACTTAGTTTTCTTTTATTTTTGACTTGTGAAATTATTTTTTCTGATTTTGATTGATTGATACTGGCTTGGGTAATTTATTCCTGCAAAATCCCTGATAAGTGCTCTATAATTTTTTATGTTTCTTTAAGTTTTTTGGTCTCCGCACTTTGTCTTTAGGCATAGTCCGGTCATCGCCACTATTTTTTTGTATACATAGTGCGGCACCGCACCTGTTTACACTAAAACTTGCAAACCCTGAGAAAATTTTTGAAAAACTTAAAATTCTCTTTTCTAGGATCGGCTTGCAAGATTCTCAAAAGATACCCAGACTTGTATGTTCTATCAGAAAGTTTTTTCTGAGAGTTTCTTTCAACATTTTTATGTTTTGAATGATTTTCTACAAGATCTGCATGTTATAAGTGATTTTTGCTTTGTCTTTGTGTCACTCAAAGATTAGAAACCTTTGTATACCTTAGATCACTAGTTATTCATTATTTTCTTGCTGAGACTTTGATTTCGTAGCAGAAATTGTTTTATGAGAATTAGATCCCATTTTCTCATTTGCAAATCTTTAAAGAACTTTTTCATTAAGTTTTGAATTTCACTTAAAAAACCATAATTGGATGTTTTTGAGTTTTTGCTGATTTCAACAAAGAATTTCTTAGTTAGATTACAAACTAAGCAAACATCCTCAAAATATTTAAAGTTTTGATTTCAGATTTAATTCTTAGAATTTTTAG
Organism: Pinus albicaulis; assembly: GCA_034641835.2. NCBI lineage: Eukaryota > Viridiplantae > Streptophyta > Pinopsida > Pinales > Pinaceae > Pinus > Pinus albicaulis. The sequence goes on along the minus strand of JAXQQM020079986.1, from coordinate 16,801 downwards.
ATCTCAAAATTAGTGTTTTTAGTTTTGAGTGTTATTTCTAGAAATTGGAGTTTTCTTTTGGAGAATGTTTGATTGTAGTTTTGATCTTGAAGAATAAAGGAATTTCTTTTTGAGAAATTGATTATTCTGAGTTCTCATGAGATAAGATTTCTTTTCATATGTTCTTGTTTTGAAGGAAAGAATTGTTTTAAAAGATTGGATTTCTCAACTCTTTTTTTTAGATAGAATTCATTGAAAGGAGATGAATTGTTTCTCATAATAGATACATTTTTAGTGTGTTTTGATTCGGGTCACTACATATCATCAAAGTTTCACTTTCGCACCTATTGTCCTAAGAAACGGCCTATTAGAAACAACGCTTAAATTAAAATCAATCTAGTAATTTTTATATTTCTAGGACTCTTTTCACTAACATAGCTTAGGCTAGTGTCTTGGAGTAGGGAGTAATTAACTCTCCGAGACAATTAAAACAAACAAGTAGTTGATCTTGCAGGAGGAAAAATCCAATAGTAGCTTGTATGCTCTGGGAAGCTCCTCCTAAAGGATTCAAGCACGAGATCATCTCCAAACCAGTGAGTTGATCAATTCTATCTCATTGGGAACGATAGAAGATGTGTGCGTATTAACAACAGTAAACCTCAGATTGACCATTGTTGAGGATCCTGGGGTCACTTATTGGTATACCTTGGATTATGTCAAGGAGCCTTCAAGGGGATTGAGCTTTGTTACTCTGCCCTTGTGCATATATCGGATCATAGACTGTTCCCCCAGGTATATTTGTTCCTTTTGGTGACCTTAGTGGCCATAAAAATTAATATTTTTTCCTAAGGTGATGGTGGAGGAAAGATCCCGCTGTACCTGGAACATACATTGACTAGACTCACTTGGACTCTCCAGAGGTTTATCTTCACTCGAGATGGTTTAAGTGGATAAACTTGCACCGATCTGTTTCATTAAGTAGGTTGTCGGGGTAACTGTTCCAACTGCCATTTCTACATTAAAATACTATGATGTTGGATTTCATCACCAATTAGTGTTTTTAGTGTGGGAATCTACTGTTTGTGTATGGTTTGTTCTCCTATATTTTATAAGTGTTTGATCATTTGATTGTCCCCTTAGTGAATTTAGAAATTTTAATTGAAATTTTCTTTGATTACGTGTGATTAATAATTTTTAATCGTGGCTGAATTACTAAGACAATTGCGTAGACTTCAGGGGAAACCCCTTGAGTATAAACCAAGCCAACTTGAAGGAATGAAAGCTCTGGTACCACATACTACCAGTAGAATTAGATCAACGGAACTAGGAGAATCATCCATAATTACTCATCCTAATTATCATGAAGTAAATCAATCAGAAACAGTAGAATATATTCAAGAGCCAATTTCAATTTCCGAAATCACTGACATTGCTTCTGCAACCAGTGAACTAGCTGAAGAACCTGAAATTTCTCAGCCAAAAACTGAACCTGCTGTGTTGGAATCATCTTTAGGATTTGTTACTCTGACTTCTAGTGATCCTAATTCACCTAGAGTAAGACATCGCATTACCAAAAACCTTCCTTCTGATCTCATATGTATTGAAGAACTTGTTGGTCCAAACGAAGACGTAGTTCTTCTCGAAACCCAAGAAACTTTGAATATTAAAGAGCGTGAATCAATATTCTACAGTCCTTTTAGAATTGACGCTTGGTATTTATCATTAACATATTTTTTACAAAATGCAGGTCTTACTTATTCACCACCCTGAGTTCCTTTTTACCCTACACCAAGAGGTTATCAACCTTCATTAGCTATGTCGGGTGAGTCATCTATGTTTTCTGAATCTCTAGAAACATTTTTATACGGTGTTTCATCTATTCCTCTGGGATACCAGTCGCTCTCTGGTACCTTCTTAAGAACATCTCCTCAACCAATTGAACAAATATTATCATCTGGTACAAACGGAACAAACACTGAAACGTTGAACATAGAACAGATTTATACGATGTCTGGAAATATTCCAAATCCTCAACCTCAAGGAAGTTATTTACTGCTTGGGGGGAAACCTCAAGGAAGTCAGTTGCCACCTAGGGGGCAGCCTCAAGGTAGTCAATTACCGCCCGGAGGGCAACCTTAGGGTAATTTTTTACCACCTGGAGGTCAACTTGTAGGACAATATTTACAGCCTGGGGAGCAACCTCAAGGACAGTACATGCCTCACGGTCAATATCAACCTTAAGGACAATACATACCTCAAGTTCAATATCAACCCCAGAGTCAGTTCATACCTCAGGATCAATATCAACCCCAGATTCAGTACATACCTCAGGGTCAATATCAACCCCAGATTCAGTACATGCCTCAAAGTCAATATCAACCTCAAGGTCAGTACCTAGTTCAAGGTTTTCAACCTCCTTCAGGTCAACCATTATTACAAGGAGCTGGAAATTTTCCAGTTAATTATCAACCCTACGTTCAACCTGATTATGGTCCTTCATATGCAAAACCTTCTATGGGTCAATATCCTGGAATTAATATGGTGTGGGATCCATCTCAAATTCAAAATACTTTACAACCCAATGTGCAGTTACCTAATCAACCTGGATAGCCTATAGGTTATGGTCCGACCCAGCAACTTGTCCAGCCTACCATTCAAATCGCTGCACCTGGCTATGTTCAGCAGCCTGGGCCTAGTACACCTAGAACTCTGCCTCAATCTTCTACTGCTGTTGCAACTTCTGTTCAACCTACCACACCTATTTCTGGAGTATCTGCAACTCTTGTTTCTACTACCCCTGTATCAATGCAAATTCCTCAAGTATCTGTGCCACAGTCAGGACCTACAATTCAGACTACGGTCCAGATGCCTATAGGACGATCTGGTACAAGTACGATTCTCACTAGTCAACCACAATTTACTTATCAACCGTACCAGGGGCAGTATCAATTTGGACATGATACACAAAATCCAACATATCAGTATCAGCAGTATCTTGGGTATACTTATCAAGTACCTCAACAACCCCAATATGGTTTGGTTAATCCTAGTTATCTATGAGGTTTCACAATTCCCAATGCGCATCCGATTCCAGGATATCCTGGATATCCTCCTCCTAGAACTGGTTTGATCTCACAAGGTTATCAAGACCCTAGCCGTCAATTACCGTTCATAGCAACTTTAGATTTACCTTATCTATCACACCTTATGAATGATCCCATTTTTTATCTTCCGTATTGGCCACCGATGCCTAATAAGTTGCCCGGTGATATTACAAAGTTTGAAGGTAAGTCAGGAGAAGATCCATCTAATCATGTTATGACTTATCACCTCTAGTGTGCATCCAATTCACTAATCGATGATTCGATTCGATTATTTCTTTTTCAGAGAACTCTCATTGGTCTAGCTTCCAAATGGTACATTGAGTTACCATGAGGCTTGTTTAATAATTTCAATGCACTAGCTGCTACTTTCTTAACCCATTTTCAGTTACCTGTCAGATACGACAATGGTACGAAATTTTTGACCTCATTAAAACAATCTACGTCTACATACATATCTGATCACATTCATGAATGGAGACATAGGAGACATTTAGTGAAAGTCTTTATTCTGGATCAAATTTTGGCTAAATGGTTTATCAAATAATTATTACCCAAAATTATTGAAGATGTGGCCAAAGGAGGCATTGTTACAGAAGAGAAAGTCATTGCTCAAGCTCAGTACCTTGACCTTGTATATACACAGTCAGGTACTCTATATGAAAAAATCCCAAATTTACCAAGACCTGATTGGTTAACTACAACTCCTTCAGGATCTCATGCTGTTGATGGTGTAATTGGTTCTATTAGCACTAGCAAGAGTAAGAAGAAATCTTCTAAAATGACTTCTCCTATTATAACTTTACCCGATTCACCAAAAGGAGATTCTTCCGTTGAAACTTCCATCGATATTCATGTTTTAGAATCATCTACAGCCAAACCTAAAACTAGTGGTAAGAAGAAAGGTAAGAATAAAAACAAAAAATCATCTTCAAAAGATAAAAACAGTAAAACTGAACCAAATGACAATAAATGAAAACCTCGTTATCCTTGTCTAATCTATGATGAGCATCATTTTACTAAAGAGTGCCTACATAGAGCTGAGGTATCAAAATTCATTAAGGGTTTTCCCATACCTGCTATCTTGAAGGATCCCTTTCCTACTTAAGACAGTAAAATGATTGGATCTTCCTCGAATACGCTAGAAGATATCTTAATTGTTGCGACGCAATTGCAAGATTATGGTAGTAAAAATCCTATTAGTGGTAAAGAAGTAGAAAATTCTAATTTAGCATCAACTACATCTCCCTCAGTTTCTGATCCACTACAGATCGAGAAACCAAATCCTAACTTAGTTATCAAACTGCCTGCTAAAGGTGTACTTTGTAAATCAGCTTTCAATCCACATGCGAGAGCTGCTCAGAACTACAATATTGTTGAAAACTTGGCAATTTCCCCTTCAGCAATGGTGGCTTTGGAAGTGCTACAATCATGCCCAACACAAAGAAAATTACTATTTTCAGCCATAAGAGTCATAGATCTTCAGGATTCAAACCTAATGATTTTCAATTTATAAAATTTTACACCCTGCCTACCTCATCAAATGGCTTTTCAAATTCTAGTTTTAGTCAAAAACAAACGTTTCTTTCGTACTATTATTGATGAAGGGGCTTCTACGTGTATCATGTCATTAAAATGTTGGAAATCTCTTGGTTCTCCGACACTTAAACAATCGCCTTCTAACCTCAAAGCTTTTGATGGAAGAGGATTCCACCCATATGGTATTTTACAGGATCGACCTATAGAGGTCGAAGGAAAAACCATTAATCTAGACGTGGAAGTGGTTGATACCCCTCTAGATTACAACCTTCTCCTGGGTTGCAGTTGGTCTTAAACCATGACTACTGTTGTATCATCGGTCTTTCATCTCATCATGTTTCCTCATAAAGGAAAGATCATTAAAGTAGATCATCTCTCATATTATTCATCTGACCGAGCCACTACTGATAGCAGCCAACATGGCAGAAAATTGCCTATCCCTTATAAAGATGTTGGAGTAGGTTTAATTAAATATTCTGCTTTACTGGGAACTTTTTCCCTGCCTGTTCCCAACATACCACCTCCTATTGCTAATATCAATATTATTAAATCAAGTAATATTTCTTTTAATGATCCTTGGATAGTACCTTCAGACTCAGAACTGGATTCTTTCGATGGCACGATGCCTTTGAGTCCTTTTGAATTAGCATATCAGGCAGTACAGTCATTTTCTTATGCTCCTTCAACTAAACCTGATCTAATGAATGTGATCAATGAGGAATCACTTCCGTATCGAGCTCAGCTTCGACATCAATTCTGGATCCTGTTCAACAAATATTCAATACTGATGAGCATATTCATGAATTTTTGTCTATAGAATAATTACCATGGGAAGATCTACATCATCGATCTTCGGTTTTACCTGATCTCGATCATTTTGAAACTGATTTTTCCTCCATTTTTACCATTGATTATGTCAACGAACCCTAGAATCCTTTCACGAGTTCCAATTATGAATTGAACTTAGCAAACATTTCTATGACAGTTCCTATTGACATCTCAATGAAACTAGGAATTGTTGAAAACATTCATATAGGTGCTTCTTGTACGCCAGATGAAATCCAAGCATATAAAGACCTATTTGAAGAATTTTGTGAAATTTTTTCCTGGTCATATGAAGAAATTCTAGGAATCGATCCATTAATTTTTATTCATGAAATTAAAACATACCCGGATGCTAAACCTATCCTAAAAATATTACATCAGATACATCCGTGAAAAGCTGTCGTTATTAAAGCAGAAGTTGAGAAATTACTTCGTGCAGGTTTTATTTATCCAATTCCTTTTTTAGATTGGGTATCTAATATTGTTCTTGTTAATAAAAAACAAGGGACAATACGAGTATGTATCGATTATAGGGATATAAATCGAGCTTGTCCAAAAGACAATTATCCAACCCTTATATCGATCAAATTATTTACGATTGTGCCGGAAGTGAAATGTTTTTGTTTATGGATGGATTTTCAGGCTACAATCAAATCAACATACTCCCTGCTGATCAACACAAAAAAACATTCATTTGTCCATGGGGGAATTTTTCTTACTGCAAATTACCTTTTGGACTTAAGAATGCTGGCACAACTTTTCAGAGGACAATGTCTTATGCATTTCATGACATTAAACACATTGTGTAACCCTATCTTGATGATTTAGCTGCTTATTCATCGTGCAGAGTAGATCATCTTACTCATCAACATACTCCCTGCTGATCAACCCAAAACAACTTTCATTTGTCCGTGGGGGACTTTTTCTTATTGCAAATTACCTTTTGGACTTAAGAATGTTGGCACAACTTTTCAGAGGGCAATGTCTTATGCATTTCATGACATTAAACACATTGTGCAACCCTATCTCAGTGATTTACCTGCTCATTCATCGTGCAGAGAAGATCATCTTACTCATCTATGAGCTATCTTTATGAGATGTAGGCATTATAGGATTCGTCTGAATCCTCACAAATGTGTCTTTTGAGTTGAATCTGGAAGATTGTTGGGATTTGTTGTCTCAAAGGAAGGCATTCGTGTCAACCCATCGAAGGTTGAGGCTATCATCAATTTACCTCCTCCTTCTACTCTTTTCCAACTCCAAAGTTTGCAAGGGAAAGCGAAATTTTTACGTTGATTCATTCCTAACTATTTTGAGTTAACCAAAGGCTTTACCATGTTGTTAAAGTAGAATATTCCTTTCTTTTGGAACGAGATCGCAGATCGATATTTTGATTCTCTTAAACACGCATTGACCCATGTGCACCGTTATTACATCCTCCCAATTACAACCAGGATTACTTTTTATACCTAGCAACCTCCAATTCTACGATTGGCATGGTCTTAGTTCAGGAAGATGAATTCCACAATGAACATGTGATTTATTATCTCAATCGCAATTTGCATCCGACTGAAATCAAGTACTCACATGTGGAGAAATTGGCCTTGGCAGTAGTTCAATTTGTCCAACGATTTCGTCATAACATACTGTTATGCAAAACAACAATGATTTATAATTGTTACCCTATGATGTATATTTTGACCAAAAAACTACTAGGGGGGGAATACTCCAAGTGGATTGTTATCCTACAGGACTTTGATTTGGAATTTGAAAAATCCAAATCAAATAAATCATTAGTATTCGTTGAACTTATGTGTGACTTCCCAAGTACTGACACAGAAACTGTAGCAGAACATCTGATCGCGGATGAATCTTTGTTTCTTATTAGTACCATCGATCCTTGGTATGGATATATCATCATTTATCTCCAAACACAAAATTTTCGGCCCAAAATCTCACGATCACAACGATGAAAAATCCGTTTCCAGTCTCAGCAATATCATATTGTTGGTGACACACTATACTGTCATGGTGCGGACTCTGTTTTTCAATGTTGTCTCACTCTTGACGAAGCTGAAAATGTTTTAAATGACTGTCACTCTAGAGCATGTAGCGATCATATGTCTGGGTATGCCACAGCCCAAAAGATATTGCGCTTGCTATTTTTGGCTATACTTATTTAAAGATTGTATTTCTTCTAACTGAAAATGCCACAAATGTCAAATATTTGATTGAAATATGCGTGCACCACCCACTCCTCTTCACCCTATAATTGTTGTCGGTCCTTTTGAAAATGGGGCATTGACTTCATTACAGGTAACCCTCACTCGGCTAGGGGGCATGGGGGCATGGGTATATTATTCTCGCAGTATATTATTTTACCAAATGGGTTGAGGCGATGCCTACATTTGCGGTAGATGGAAAAAATGCAGCTACTTTCGTGTTCAATCATGTGATTGCTCATTTCGGTGTACCCCAAGCAATAATTACTGACCATGGGAGTCATTTTCGAAACATCATGATGACCGAACTGATCGATCAACTTGGCCTGTGCCATGACAGTTCTACACCATATTACCTGCAGGCTAATGGTCTGGTTGAAGCTATCAATAAATTTTTAGTCACCATGATCAAATGAATCATCGGAATTCATAAATAGAATTGGCATACCATGCTTTTTTCAGCACTTTGGGCATATCGAACCTCAGCAAAAACATCGATAGGTTTTACCCCTTTTCAACTGGTTTACGGTTTAGAAGTGGTATTACCGATTGAATGCGAGATAACATCACTCCAACTAGCCATAGAGTTACTACTAGCCACTTCTGAAGAGGAGAAAATGCTTTTTGTACTTAGCTCAATTAGATGAGAATCGGCGCACCGTTGCATTAGCTACTGAAGTTCATGCGAAATGAATGAAAGCTCAGTATCATAGAAGTGTTACACCTTGTATTGTTTCAGAAGGAGACCTAGTCTTGGTTTATGATCAAGCTAACAATAAGCTAGGGGCTGGGAAATTTGAACCCATGTGGCATGGTCCTTATATTGTCAAGCAACAACTTGCAAAAGGGGCCTATGAACTGATTGAATTTGATAGGGTCTCTTTAGGAAAACCTAGAAATGGGCTTTATCTGAAGAGATATTATGCTTGATTCTAGTGTGGAGACCTTCCCTGTATATTAGTTATTTTCATAAGCTGGTGTGTTGTAGATTAGAAGAGCGCGCCTAGTTTAAGTGTGCTTTTACTACTATCCCTGCTTATCTGGAACACTCTTTATTTTGCATATGTCGACGTCCCTTCAAACATACATTGGTTTTGTTGATGGTGCTTGTTGTAGTACACGGAACATTTCTTCCACAGCTTGGGTTATTTATTCACCCACTAATGAGTTAGTATCTATGCATGGGGTAAGCCTCGGTCAAACGACGAACAATACTACAGAGTATAGCACAGTTATTGATTTATTGTCTGAATCCATTTCATTTGGAATTCTAAGTTTGATCGTTAGGTTAGATTATGAACTCATTGTATTACAATTGAATAGATTATATGCAATTAAAAACCCAGTGTTGTTAAGATTATTTTTGAAAGTTCGTCTCTTGGAACGAGAATTTGATTATATTGAGTATCAACACATTCCAAGAAATTTAAACACATTAGATGATGCAGTAGCTTCAAGTGTTATAAATAGAAATTTGTGATAATTAAAGCAATAGATCAAAATAACATTCGATAACATGTTAGACAGATAACTGAAAATAGTAGTAATATCATAGCATAAGAGTAGTGTTTTCAAAAATATTACATCGTCCTCGAACATAGGTTCAAAACGCCTTATGATCGGAAAAAAGTGATATAAAAAATGATATAAGTCTACAATATCAATCATCCACTACCCATGGTGATGATCATGATAAAACACTATAGCCTGTGCCACCTTGCTTAGAAATCTCCTGAACATTCCCGGAACCCCGATAACATATCTCTGTAAGCAGAGTGGAATTTCATCTATGGTAGTCTCTGGAATATCTAAATTCAATCGCTCCAGATGGTTTTCCAGGTCAGTAAGGACCTCTGCTATCTAATCCTATGGTGGTGGTGGTTTTGCAGCTGGCTTCCTGTCAAAAGGACGGAGAGTGGCTGGTCGACGTGGACCCACATCTGCATTTGAAATTTTTGTCATCATTTTTGGACGATTCAAAAAACAAAAAAAAAATTAGAATTTAGAACATGTCAAAATGATTCTTACCTGAGTCATCCCACTATGTTCCTGGAGGAAGAGACATATCTTGGTTGCCGTAGAAATCTATCCCAGCATAAGGGAAATCTTCTATCGTGAAGATTTGGTTCTCCAACCAATGGAAATAAGCTGGAGTAAAACGAACAACCTCACCGCCTTCACTATGACGGGCCATAAATGCAACCCATCGGACCATCTGAGGCTCTTTGACTCTACCATGATCAACTGAAATCAGCTGTGGGTCCAGAGAAGGAATTCTCTCTAGAGAAAATGTAACCATGATTGCTCCATACCCGAAGTTTTTCAACTTCAAGTTTTTTTCTCTAGTCAGATGGCCTTTGACATTGGCCAACACTACCTCACACCAATTGAAAATGGTGCCTCTAAAGCAGTCAACAGAAGTTTGCATTTGGGATCTTGTAGCAACATATGGAGCTGCACTCCGACACAACCGGGTTACCGTAAATGCAACCACTTTGAGTTTGGGACGAATAATGGTTTTTATGTCAATACGTTTATCTTTTGGGTCCGCTTCTTCATTGAAAAATTCTTCCTGAAGGCTAGCGACAGACTGGCCACTTGCCCTAGCCCCAAAAAAAGAGAGTGGCTCACCCCTCTTTGATAAACCAGTGAGAAAGTATATATCTTCCAGCTCAATTTCGAGCTGGTGACCTCCAATGATAAAGCATTGTTCCTGGACATCCCATTTGTTTACTAGCCAGGTAAGTAAATCTACTTGAGCCCTCATACCCTGAATGGCCCAAAATTTGTACAAACCACATTCTCTCAATACACGTAATGTGGGTGGATGTAACATGGCCGCATCATCAACCCCTTCATGCTCACGTTCTCTCCACTCAAGCATTGTAGATATCCTGTAATGGACAAATTGAAAGATCAGAAATAATTTGAGTGAGAAAATTTGGTTTAATTTGGGAAATGTATTCATTTTATTTTTTCTTACAGTGCCTCTACACTTTTCACATGAAAATAGTGCGTGGATCCTCACGTATCTCATACATAAGGTGCGGGACCATGAAAATTTTCCCTTTGTAAAATTGTTGGGGTTCATAGATCTCATGTGTTTTACCTGCGGACCCCCGTGAGCGAATATTTGAACATATTGTCCTCCTTAAAAATCATTTTAAGCCCTAAATTAAGAAATCAAATGGACAAAAATGAAGGTAAGGATGATGTGGATTACCTGGAATTGACGGTTTTCGATTCTGATGGGCGAATCTTCTGTAATCTCCTCCGGAACGTTTTTTACCAAAAGCTCTCAATTTTCACTCTGAAATCAAATAGTAAAAATGATTTAGAAAAACTCCTTATATAAGATTTTTTGAATAAATAAAATATAATTTTATTTATTTTCCACTTTGAAAAGTTGTTTTCTGAATTATTTTTATTAATTATAAACAGGTATGTTTAATTTTTTTATTTTTTGTGCAGAATATAGGATTTTTTTGGGTAAAATGGTCCTTTTGACAAAGGAGTATACTTTTTATCACTTTTCCAAACTCGGTAAAAATTATGAAAAAGAGAATGAGTACATTTTTATCACTTTTTCAAACTCATTAAAACTTACAGAAAAAGCGAAACTAGTGAGTATACTTTTATCACTTTTTCGGACTCTTGAAAATTATGAAAAAGTGAAACCTTGGAGTTCTCTTTTAAGCCCTTTTCAGACTTTCTAAAGATGAAAATATTGACGAGTACTTGACTATTCAAAATCGTTAAAGGAAATGAACAGTCATCCTTTCAGTATAATTTTACCCCTTTTCCGGACTGAAATGGACTATTTACGAAAAAGGTATATGTTGACTAATCATGGTCAATAGAGTTCTCTCCTGTATTGTTTTATCCTTTTTCGGGCTTGAGAGACTAAATTTAAGAAAAATTACACCACGGAGTTTCCTTAAGTTTTTATTCTAACTCCCTAAAATTGAAAAACACCGAGTTTCTCCTATACTGGACTCGTTAAAATTTTACAGTAAAGGACCTATCGATTACAAAAAGGAATGAACCACTCCTTCTTGGGGTTCGAATTTAAACTAAGTTGGACTCATCCGAAGGATGAGCTTATATAACAAGAAAATGTTATCCTCCTCAAGCTTTTCAAAAATAAAGAGTTACTTGCTAGAAATGGTGGGGGGGAAAGAGAGAAAACAAATCCATTTTTCACACTTTGTTTAAAAATCAGTTTACCACTCTTGAACACGACACTTTTTGTCACACTTCTACCTGGGTTGGGAAAATCCTTTGCCTATCATTTAATCAAACCATATTGAAATTCTTCAGCTAGTTTCTGGGTATTAACTTTAGGTCAATTGTTACCAAACCATATGTAGTGTCGTTATGTGTTCAAGAAGACAGTTCAAATAAACCATTCATTGCAAACATTTGTCTCCATTCACGTCGACCATCCCTGAGTCAGTCCTTGCAAAATATTTCTACAAAACTTGATCTAATGGTTTCATGTCATGGGCTTTCCTACAACGGATAACTTTCTATCAACGACAACTCATCATCTAGGAAGTTGATCTAGAATCCTTCAGTACCTTGGAATCTGCATGCCTTAATGGCAGGTTTCTCGCTTTCGACGACAGGTTGCATCATTGACCTTCGATAGAATGATTCCATGAAATGTTCGACTTCAGATCATTTATTCACATTCCATGGATTGTACTGAGTACTTGGAGATCCATTGTCATTATTGGCAGTTTCTCTCACACTTGTTAACAGTTCACATCATTGAATAGTAATCAAGTGGTTTCTACCATGTTCGACTTCAACACAATCAATCGCATGGATAGAATCGTACTAGTTCAGGTAGCGAAAATCAAAACCCTGGATATAGTTTCCACCATCCAGGCTGCGAGGAGTTTTATTATTCATTATACAGTAGACTATTCATAAACAGATGGTTGCGTCCATACTGTCTACATTATTGATGTGATAGTAAGATCATTTCTACATCAGAACAAGTTTTAGTTAGTGTTTGATCTGAGTATGAGAATGCCTACCTCAGCGATGATATATATGTGTGTGTGTGTGTGTGTGTGTGTGTGTGTGTGTGTGTGTGTGTGTGTGTTTTTCATTAAATGTTTTTACAAGATTCCGAATGGGGTGTCCATAAGCTAATCCTCGAAATGATAAAGCACATCACTCTTCAAATGGTCTCAGACTTCGCACTTTAGGGTGCAATCTATTACACTAAAATTGTCACTATGACATTTTAATGTCTGTATGGGTTCATCATTACTCATATATTACTCCCTTAGAAGTCTACAAATATCAAGTTCTTAAAACCAAGCCTTGAAATTGAGAGAAAAGCTTATAAAAGTAATAAAAATACTTGTACCGCACTTTCTCTTAGTATTACCTACGATACCGCACTTTCTCTTAGTATTACCTGCGATGCCGCATCTGTTTCTTTTAGAACATGCAGAACCAGCCACACTTTTCCTTCATTTAAGGTGTGGTTCCCTATAAAATGTAAAGTGAAGGCGGAAGTAAAATTTGGAAGCCCAGCTGGTTGAATCTGGAAGCTTGTGGAAGCAATTATTCTGTGGAAAGTTCGCTCCTTTCATGTACATTCATCCCTCCATTAAAGGATCCTACCCTTTGGTATGTGGAACTTATTCCCTTTGAAAGAGGATTCTATCCCCTCTTATTTGGAGCTGCAACCTCTTCTCGTTTACTATAAATTGACGCCATAGTTCAGCCTCAAGGGGAGTTAGGCTTTGAGATTTTTTGAGGAGAATTGCTAGATAAACTCAGACTCTCTTAATTGATTACCATATGGGAATGATTACACACTCATGTGCATGTTAGTCGAGAGAGTTCAAAGGCTTGTCAAAGTAGAGGAAATGCTTGTTCCGGACCCCAAAAGGACCTGTACGACATCAAGGTGAACACGGTTGTAAGGCTCCTTCTTTCATCAAAGATAATACAAATGGATCCTATTTTGTCAATGAGTTGTTTATTTAAATGGCTTATTTCTTGAATTCCTTGATCATCAAGATAGATTTATGGTTTATGAATTAGTCTATATTTTGCAGGTGCTTCTGAGTCTTTCATGTTTTTTATTGCAGATCCCGAAAGGAGACGTATTCAAAGTAATAAGAAAGAATACTACGATCAGCGCTAGACTACAGGTAAGTCCTACATCCTTCAATATAGATAATTCTAGATCAAATATAATCTAGAGAAAGTAGTTTACATCTATCTGTTTGTTGAGATTTATCGTAGGATACTAGGGAGATTTGTCTTGTTCGCAAGAACGATTTATCCGTCCAACATAGAGGCATGTAAGGAAAACATGTCAAGAAGGGAAATATATAAAATAACAAATCTTGAATCAACAATTTTGAAAAGTGCATTTAGATTGCCTAATTAGGATTATATCCTCAAGATTATTCAACAATAGTCTTTTTAATTTAATTATATTTGCTACAATATATATTCATCCATGGATGAGCTTTGAATATGTCAAGCTCTATATATAAATACTACATTTACGAAATAATAAAAAACAAAAAACATGATTTTCCCAATTTCCTGTTGAGCCAAATGGTTATTCCACTCACTGGATTCAAGGGCATATTTCTCATGAGCTCTCTTTGCATATATGGTTTCTGCTTCAATAGTATTTGGGAGTCGAATCCAAATAACACTCTGTAGTCTTCATCATATTTACCATAAGATTTTTGAAATCACAATCTACTTTGGTTGTTGCTTATATGGTAGATATAAAGAATGAAGGAGTCAAAGTAGAGTGACATTAGAGACATACTCAATTGCATCCTTGAAACTCTTTTGTCTCAATGTCTTCTAAAATATTCCCCTTCTTTTTAGTAGTTTCTCTAAGCTCCTCCCTAAGCTTTTCAAGCTCTGAATCCCTGCTTTTAATCTAGGCCTAAATCATTTTCACTTGCTGACATATGAGAGTTGTCATTTGAATATGTGGGGGGATTCTCTTTTTCCCTGTATGAATGCTTAAGATCTAAGAGATTATTAAGCTTTGCAATGACCACCATATCTGCCCATCTTCCATTTTTACTTTCCTAGGATCACAAGGAATATGGGTTGCTTGAAACTATACATAGGTTACCTTCAAAGTAGAAATGTTAGAAAATAACAGTATATAATCATTTCCATGCCTCCAAATTTGCAAGGAAAATTCATAGTATCATTAATTTTGAGACATTTATAGTCCTTTTCTCTTCACTGATAGCAATCACTACAACATTCAAAATTGAAATTTGACCCATTATGCAAAAGGTACTCTCCGTGGGAAATGTAAATATGCATATTTTTGAAAGTACTGAAAATGTTCTTCAATAGGAACTCCATAACTCATTTGGTGTTAATGACTGAAATTGAACCTTTTTTTTTTCCAAAACATGAGGACTGATATTCTTAGGGTCTGTCATATTTTGATGCACAAATATCATTATGAAAAGGTTCTTCAAGAGGCATTCATTCATAGTCACATTTGTGCATCCAAATATGATGGAGCCTAGCTCATTCGAGGTCAATGACCAAAATTGAACCTCACTTCCAGCCAAAACACTAGGACTGTTATTCTTTGCTCTGCTAGTAATTTCTTTCTGTGGCATTCTACTCTCACCGCCTCTCCCTTTCCTAGATGAATCACCACCTTCCTTCCGGATCTTTATGTAGGCTTTAACGTGACTCTTCAATGACGTTATAGTCAAAAATATGGTTAAATTCTTAGATATGACAAAGGTTCAATGATGTTGCAAGATCGATGAAAATCCTATAAATTACAAGTGTGGGATAGGGTCTGAAAGAGAATTTTAATGCTAAACTTTAACTTTGTTCTGTTGAAAATGGGCCTAATTTTAGTCTCAACCTTAGCGTAGGATGCCAAAATATACCAAACACGTATTTGTTATTGTTTAATCTAAATAAGGGTTGTAAACAATATACTTATAAGCTTGTAGTTGTGTTTAGGTGGTAAACAATACATAGGGTAATACAAACAAAAAAATAGTAAACTAGCACTGAGAAGAGGTTGTTTGACTTGAAAAATAGGACATAATATGGAATATTGATTGTGCAATTCATAATTCCAATGTCCTACAATTTTATATGAATAATTAAAGTAGTGCACAATTGACTGGATTTTCACCTTGAAACTTGGTTGTAACTTGTATGCAGTACTTCTAGTCTGGAATGTACACGAGGAAGTGTATGTAGAAAATCTCTAACACAAATATAATACCATGTAGAAATTATATCAATGGATTTAATCTGATCATGCAATTTACTAAAACAAGATATTGAATCCTTCTCCAATATTTGTGGAATATAAATCACGATCGCTCAATCACATGCAAGTAAGAGAAAGAAATAATCAATCACACAACACAAGTTGTTCATGGGGAAAGCACCTGCTCAAAACCCCTCTATCATATATTGTACATAGTCAAAGAATCATGAAACAATACAATGCTTTCTCACACTGAGAAAATCCTACACTATCCTGATTTTCTCACTCTAATCTTGCTCAAAACTGTCTAGCAGTTCTTAGGCAAAATTGAGCAACACTTAGCCAATTCCTAGCCCTCCTTGGCCCAGACTTGCTCACGCAATTCCTAGGAAATTAATCCCTATTAAATAGGATAATTTCCTTCCTTGAGTGCGAAAACCCTATGGAGCCTTCCTTTGACTTTATAACTGCACCTGGGCAGTTCGCCAAAAATACAACTGACAGTTTACTTGTCTTAGACCTTGTCTCAACTATGTCTCCATCAAAATTGATATGCATACAACTGTTAATAGTTAATCATCAGTTACTTGGTAGATCACTACTTGTGAATTAAATCTATTTTAATTCACTTGATCTTCCACTAGCTCGTCAATCAGTTAGAACTAGTTAAATTGATTTTAACTCAATTAATGTGAGTTAACTGATCACACACACACCACACTAGTACTACAACCGCAACTGGACCCTATATATAATAGAATCACTCTACATGCATATCCTTTGACCCTCAACTTGAAATTCTTGAGCTAACTAAGTCTATCACACTTAGTTAACTATTACAAGTTGTTATGAGATAATATCACAATTTATTTTTT